>SJYX01020443.1:156555-182589 GCA_006410675.1 Oreotragus oreotragus
TCGGTGATGCCATCCAACCATCTCATCCTCTGATTTCCTTGACTGGCTTTATCTCCTTGTAGTCCAGGGGACTCTCAAGGGTCTTCTCCAACACCACAGATCAAAAATATCAATTCTTTGGCGCACAGCTTTCTTTATAGTCCAACTCTCACACCCATACTTGACTACTGGAAAAACCATACCCTGACTAGATGGACCTTAGTTGGTAATGTCTCTGCATTTTAATATGCTGTCTAGACTGGTCATAACTTTTCTTCCAAGGAGCAAGCATCTTTTAATTTTCATGGCTGCAGTCATCACCTGCAGTGATTTTGGAGCCCCCCAAAATTAAATCTCTCACTGTTTCCATTGTTTCCCCATATATTTGCCATGAAGTGATGGGACCCTAAGCCATGATCTTTGTTTTCTGAAGGTTGAGCTTTAAGCCAACTTTTTCACTCTCTTCTTTCACTTTCATCAAGAGGCTCTTTAGTTCTTCACTTTCTGCCATAAGGATGGTGTCATCTGCATATCTGGGGTTATTGATATGTCTTCCAGCAATCTTGATTCCAGCCTATGTTTCATCCAGCCTGGCATTTTGCATTTCTACATATAAGTTAAATAAGCAGGGTGGCAATATACAGCCTTGACATACTCCTTTCCTGATTTGGAACCAGGCTGTTGTTCGATGTCCAGTTCTAACTGTTACTTCTTGACCTGTATACAGATTTCTCCAGAGGCAGATCAGGTGGTCTGGTATTTCCATCACATTAAGAATTTTCCACAGTTTGTTGTGATCCACAGAGTCAAAGGCTTTGGCATAGTCAATAAAGCAGAAGTACATGTTTTTCTGGAACTCTCTTGATTTTTCAATGATCCAACAAATGTTGGCAATTTGATCTCTGGTTCCTCTTCTTCTTCCAAATCCAGTTTGAACATCTTAACATTCCTGGTTCGTATACTGTTGAAGCCTGGCTTGGAGAATTTTGAGCATTACTTTGCTAGCGTGTGATATGAGTACAATTCTGTAACTCTTGATTTTTCAATGATCCAACAAATGTTGGCAATTTGATCTCTGGTTCCTCTTCTTCTTCCAAATCCAGTTTGAACATCTTAACATTCCTGGTTCGTATACTGTTGAAGCCTGGCTTGGAGAATTTTGAGCATTACTTTGCTAGCGTGTGATATGAGTACAATTCTGTAGTAGTTTGAAAATTCTTTGGCATTGCCTTTCTTAGGGATTGGAATGAAAACTGACCTTTTCCAGTCCTGTGGCCACTGCTGACTTTTCCAAATTTGCTGGCATATTGAGTGCAGCACTTTCACAGCATCATCTTCCAAGATTCTAAATAGCTCAACTAGAATCCCATCGCTTCCACTAGCTTTGTTCATAGTGATGTTTTCTAAGGACCACTTGACTTTGCATTCCAGGATGTCTGACTCTAGGTGTGTGATCATACCATTGTTGTTATCTGGGTCATGAAGATTTTTTCTGTATAGTACTTCTGTGTATTCTTGCCACCTCTTCTTAATATCTTCTGCTTCTTTTAGGTTGATACCACCTCTGTCCTTTATTGTGCCCATCTTTGCATGAAATATTCCCTTGGTATCTCTAATTTTCTTGGAGAGATCTTTCGTCTTTCCTATTCTATTATTTCCTCTATTTCTTTGCATTGATTGCTAAGAAAGGCTTTCTTATCTCTCCTTGCTATTCTTTGGAACTCTGTGAAGTACTTTGAATTATTTAAGGATTAGTTTTAATTCATCCTATATAGTGTGTTTCATGTAAGAACAGTCAAGAAACACTGCATAAGAAAACTTGGTTTTTGCCACTTCTTAGTAAGTTTTTACATTGAGCAATTCATTTAACTTTCAGTTTTCTAATAAATTATCTTTAACTTGCAAAACACCATGGGTATAAATGAAGAAACAGAACAACTGCCTGAGCTTTTCACAAAGCTCTAAAGCCAAATAAAATAATGTATGAGAATTTATTTAACATACTATATAGAGTAAACTAATAGACTTGACACTAATACATGCATTGTAAGTTAAGCTTTACCAGGTGAAACAAGCTGTCTGGCTAAGTTTTTGAAAAGAGAAAAATTGAAAATGCCTTTGAATTTTATTTGGAAGCATTCTTTTATAAACTAGTATCCATCAAAATGTAAAATTATGTAGGATTTATCTCACCAAAAAGAAGTATGTTTGAAATTCTCATTGTAATGTTCTTCAAATTATTGCAGAAAAATAACAGCAGAAGGCAATAGAATGAGTGGGATCTTGAGCATAAAGATTACTTTCATGTTTAGAAGCAGTTAATAGTCACTAGTTGTGAAGAATCCACCTGCCAAGGCAGGAGATGTAAGAGACATGGGTTTGATCTCTGGGTTGGGAAGATCCCCTGGAGAAGGAAAAGGCTCTCCACTTTAGTATTCTTGTCTGGGAAATCCCATGGGCAGAGGAGCCTAGTGTGCTACAGTCCACAGGGCCACAAAAGCTTGGACACAACTGAGCATCTGTGCATACTAGTCACATGTCCTTAAGAAAACTTTTATCTAAGTATATGAAGAATTTGGCAGATAAAATCAAATTATTAAGATTATAGCTCTCAAGAATTCCTTAAAGCTATTTTCTCTAAGCGATTTGGAAAATTGAGTAAGAGGATATGGAAGAAACAGTATTCTTGACCTGTTTGAGAAGCAGTGTAATACGTTAGGCTGTAAGTAAAACTGAGTTGAAAATACAGATATCAATGACAATTTAGTTTCAGAAAGGGGAGGATTCCCTCACAGAGCTCTCTGTTGTGTAAGCTAGATTAATAAATGTAACTCTGAGAATTTTAGAAGAAAATCAGTAAGTAGAAATATGTAAAGTAAAATGTATATAAACAGTAACAGAATAAAAAGATGGGACACCTTCTAGTTCCTTTCCAATGAGTGGACTAAGGGTTTGTGGGTTGTTTTATTTTTGGATATTGTTTGAGACCAAGATGAACACGTGACATAATGATCAGAAGAAAATTTGCTTTGCTACAGAATGAACTATTTCTAGACAATGATACACAGAAAAGATGCAGGGAAACAGATTTTGGCATCTTGATAAATCTCTCAGGTGTGAACTATCTACTTAGGAATTTGTTTGAAAACAATTAATTCACAGAAAAATGAATTGCTCACTATAGAGCAACCTACCTGGAACAAAGAACCAGAAATCTTGAGAGTTGTGGCTCTTGGAAGTTCTCTCACTCAAGAGGAGAAAGTACTTGGGATCGAAATGAATATTTTCAACACTTCCTGGAAAATGCAGTTACCTCTGTTAGCTTCATTTATCTTTAATTGCTTTTCCCCATTCTCACTCTTTGTTAATGTTTCCATGCATTTTATTTCTACATATATTTTACGCTACCAGGCATTTGAAATGATCTTTTATACTTTTTCAGTCTGCATGTATATTTACAATTTCATTTTGCTTCATTCCTTTGCATTTTCATGCATATTTCTAGGCTTGGTATTCTAGTGCCTTGAGAACTTGTATCTGAGGTTTTTAGGGTTGATTTTTCTGTTTGTTTGCCTGAAAATATTTTCATCTCGTCTGCCTTTTGGAATTGCAATGGCATGCTTACTGGGTCTTCTGACATATACAATTGTCTCTCACTATTTTCTTCATGTTTTCTTCTTTTGTTTTCTCTGTATGATTTTACCTGAGTATTTTACATTGATTTATATTTCTACTTACTGATTCTCTTCTAAAAGTATCTGATTTGCTGTTAAACTCATCAATTTGATTCATAATATTAGTTAATATATTTTTCAGTTCTTGAATTCTAAATTCATTTCTTAAAGATTTTCTTCTCCATTGAAATTATCCACTCTTTCTCTTGATTTTTGCATATATTAATCATAGTGTTATGAATTTGTTAGATTAATATTTTTTAAGAAGAGTCACAGAGTACTGGATAGAGAACTTTGGTTCAACCAAAGGCCACAGGGGAAATTGATAGAAGGAGTTTCTTACTTACAATCCTGGAGGAAATAAGCCTCAAGGTTTCACATAAGAAGGTCAAGGCAGGGTATAGACAGAGACAGAGATGGGACCTGGACCATATGCTTTTATTAGAGTTATGGTGGTTGGTGTTTTGCGTTCCTAGGCTAAAACTGATTGGTCAATTCAGACCAAAAATTTTAACTGGATTTTGGTAAGCATGGTTAAGGTCTTACCTGAGTGATACACAAGAAAAAGACCCTGGAAGGCAAGGGAGACTGTCGACAACAAAGGCTATTGGAAAAGATGTATCAGGAATTTACATCTATTCATGTCTCTGCAGAATGTTGTCTACAGCAAGCAGTCACATAAAGGGTGTAATGTCATCTAAGGTGTTCTTGGGGCTGCTCAGCTAAAAAAAAAAAAAAAAGGATGCTTAAGCAGCAAAACCATGAGATTGCTTAAACTCTTGATGATATGCTTAAAACTCACATCTATTTCCCAGAAACCTGAAATTCTCATATTTATAGGACAATCTAATTCTGTCTTAACCCTGTCTCTTGTGATGTTTAATAAATATGTTTTAATTGAAAACTTAGTTTTGCTTTAGACATGCAATTAGGGTATAGACAAACTACTTGTAAAAAAAAAAAAAAAAAAAAAAACCTGAGTGAATTCAAAGCTGTTTTTCAGTCTTTGTAAGAAATGAGTTATTCTGGTTTCTGCCTTACTCCTACATTATAGCTCTTCAGGGCTTCTAAGTGAAAATCTAGGATGTTTATCATAGCCTCTTCTCTTTGACCATTTCTGAATTACATCTTACCACCTTCTCAGCATTGTAAAGCCCACAAAAGCTCTACTTTGCTTCAGTTTTTCACACTCTAGATCAACTTGGCAATTAGTAAATCCTTTGAGGTAAAATATGGTGAAATATCAGAATTTCCTGATTGCTTTTCCAGTGACTCAAGTATGTGTGCCTCTCAAATCCTTTCAATGATGGTTCTTTTTTAATGAACCAAACTGATTTTTAATTTTTTTTAAAGAAATTTTTACCTAATTAAAGACCTACTGTATAGCACAGTGAAATCTACTCAATTCTCTGTAATGACCTGTACTGGGGAAAGAATATAAAAAATAGTGGAGATATATGTGTGTGTAGATATATGTGTGTGTGTGTGTGTGTGTGTGTAACTAATTTACTGTACAACAGAAACTAACACAACATTGTAAATCAACTATCCTCCAGTAAAAATTAAAAACAAAGTTTTAGAAGTTTTATGTTTATTCTTATCATGGATCTACTTCTCCTTTAAGTTATAACCTCATAGTTAGCCATGGAAGCTCTTAATCTTTTTTCAATATTTGGTCTGAATAACATTTCTTTGTCTGTTCTGGGAATAATTCTTTAATATAATGGTTATATCGTTTACAAAATGCATTTTTTAAATAAAATTCTGCTTTTTGTTCTGATCTGCATTTATTTGAAGGAAATAATAAATTATTACCAAATAATAGTTTCATTTTGATGGATTTTTCTCAAACTACATCCATATAGTCCCTGAAGACAAAGTAAGTATCCATGGACCTTGCTTTTTAGATTGCAATCAAAACTGCTATCAAATATCCTCAAGAGGTGAAATGCGAAAACAGAACAAAAGCAAAACAAACTGTTCATCACATTTTTTTTTTTTTACTCTTGAATTGAAACTGCTTTCAGGAATAATATTTCAGAGTATTTCTGACTGCTGGATTGAATACAATGATAATTACTACACATTTTAAAAATTACATCACTAAATATCAGGAAAGGACTTAAAAAGTCATCAACTCTGACAATGTATGAGTAAGGGAATGAAAGTCCTTAGAAGTTAAATAATTTTGGGAAAAGTCACCATTATCTGGAGGGATGATGTGGGGTGGGATGTGGGGGAGGGTGGTTCATGTTTGGAAGTTCGTGTAAAAAAAAATTAATTAATTAATAAATTAAAAAAAAAAAAAGAAACACTGAATTTGTACCACTATTTGCACCAATGTGGAATTCTAATGTAAAATATTAGACATGTCTATAGAAGCATATATTGCCCATAGTCTCACAATCTTAAAATATGTAAATATATTCATATATATTTAAAACACCTTATATGCATTCATAGTTGACTTCCCTGGTGGCTCAGATGGTAAAGCATCTGCCTACAATGCAGGAGACCCGGGTTCGATCTCTGGGTTGGGAAGATCCCCTGGAGAAGGAAATGGCCACCCACTTCAGTATTCTTGCCTGGAAAATCCCATGGACAGAGGAGCCTGGTTGGCTACAGTCCATGGGGTCACAAAGAGTCAGACGACTGAGTGACTTCACTTTCACTTTATACTTGATTTTAAAAGTGAAAAACTAAAATGATTAAAGAAAGTCATTGAAGATGTACTAGAAAACAATGTGGGGCCCACTTTTAAAACATGAATAAATGCATTGAAATCTTTAAAAACTGTATTAACGTTTCCAAATAAGTCTGGCTTTTGAAAGAAAACTTACTCAATAGTTTAATATTTTGAACTTTTATCAATCTCTGTTATCTGTATCTTGCTGAGCTAAGGCTATATATTATATATATAAATAAATATATAAGAATATAAAGATCAAAAGCATTTGTATATTATTTGGGGAAGATGCTTTTAAAGAGGCACTCTAAAGAATGTCTCTAAGTGTATGAAAGTGGGACAGAAATTTCCAATACTCTGTTCCATTTTTCAAAATTCAAAATATAAGTGATATTAAAATTATTTTTGAATATAATAAATGTGAACACACTGTATCTGAGTAATTTTTGAGTCAATACTAAATTTAACCTTATAGCTAACATTTTAAATTTGTAACACTCTGCATTGTGATTAGTTAGATAAAAACAACTATCAACTTTCATCGTTCTGTGTATTTCCAGTTTCCCATTAGAGCATACATATATATTTTCATATTGTGAGATATCTCTCACTTGTGACTTGACTTTTGACAAAGATATGCAGTTATTTGAACACAAAATATAGCCAAGTTTTTTGCTTCTTTTTCCTCCTATTTCATTTGCCTCCAGACTTTTTACTGTGTAGAAGAATGACCTCTGTGCTTGGATTCAGTAATTTCTTCTCTTCTGGCTTCCTGAGTCAACTTCATGAAAGTAAACCTTCCCTTCTACAGTTTTGACATAATGACCTTGAAAAAGAGTCAGTTTATCACAAAATATTTTAAAGGAAATCTTTAAGGTATTCTTCAAAATATGAACATAGCACACTTTTTGAAAGGGACAAAGACTGAATAAAAGGAATATATATGGAATTTAGAAAGATATTAATGATAACCCTGTATGCAAGACAGCAAAAGAGACACAGATGTATAGAACAGACTCTTGGACTCTGTGGGAGAGGGAGAGGGTGGGATGATTTGGGAGAATGGCATTGAAACATGTATACTATCATGTAAGAAACGAATCGCCAGTCTAGGTTCGATACAGGATACAAGATGCTTGGGGCTGGTGCACTGGGATGACCCAGAGAGATGATATGGGGAGGGTGGTGGGAGGGGGGTTCAGGATTGGGAACTCATGTACACCCATGGTGGATTCATGTTGAGGTATGGCAAAACCAATACAGTATTATAAAGTAAAATAAAGTAAAATCAAAGGGAAAAAAAAAGGAACAAGGGCAACAAATGGCGTGGAAATGCAAAAAAAAAAAAAGGAGGAAAACAACAGAATGGGAAAGGCAAGAGATTTCTTCAAGAAATTTAGAAATACCAAAACTCCAGTACTTTGGTCAACTCATGAGAAGAGCTGACTCATTGGAAAAGACTCTGATGCTGAGAGGGATTGGGGGCAGGAGGAGAAGGGGATGAAAGAGGACGAGAGGGCTGGATGGCATCACTGACTCGATGGACGTGAGTCTGAATGAACTCTGGGAGTTGGTGATGGACAGGGAGGCCTGGCATGCTGCGATTCATGGGATCGCAAAGAGTCGATCATGACTGAGCGACTGAACTGAACTGAAGGGAACATTTCATGCAATAAAGGACAAAAATGGTATCAACCTAACAGAAGCAGAAGATATTAAGAAGAGGTGGCAAGGATACACAGAAGAACTATACAGAAAAGATTTTCATGACACAGATAATTATGACGGTGTGATCACTCACCTAGAGCCAGACATCCTGGAATGTAAAGTCAAGTGGGCCTTAGGAAGCATCACTCTCAACAAAGCTACTGGAGGTGATGGAATTCCAGTTGAGCTATTTCAAATCCTGTAAGATGATGCTATGAAAGCACTATACTCAATATGCCAGCAAATGTGGCGAACTCAGCAGTGGCCACAGGACTGGAAAATGTCAGTTTTCATTCCAATCCCAAAGAAAGGCAATGCCAAAGAATTTTCAAACTACCACAGAATTGCACTGATCTCACAGGCTAGTAAAGTAATGCTCAAAATTCTCCAAGCCAGGCTTCAGCAATACGTGAACTGTGTACTTCCAGATGTTCAAGCTGCATTTAGAAAAGGCAGAGGAATGAGAGATCAAATTGCCAACATTTATTGGATCATTGAAAAAGCAAGAGAGTTCCAGAAAATATCTACTTCTGTTTTATTGACTATGCCAAAGCCTCTGACTGTGTAGATCACAACAAACTGTGGAAAATTCTTAAAGAGATGGGAATACCAGACCACCTGTTCTGCCTGTTGAGAAATCTGTATGCAGGTCAAAAAGCAACAGTTAGAATCGAACATGGAACTACAGCCTGGTTCCAAATTGGGAAAGGAGTATGTCAAGGCTGTATATTGTCACCCAGCTTATTTAAGTTATATGCAGAGAACATCATGTGAATTACCAGGTTTTATGAATCACAAGCTGGAATCAAGACTGCAGGGAAAAATATCAATAACCTCAGATATGCAGATGACACCACCCTTATGACAGAAAGTGAAGAGGAACTAAAGAGCCTCTTGATGAAAGTGAAAGAGGAGAGTGAAAAATTTGGCTTAAAACTCAACAATCAGAAAACTAAGATCATGGAATCTGGTCTCATCACTTCATGGCAAATAGATGGGGAAACAGTGAGAGATTTTATTTTTTGTGGCTCCAAAAACACTGCAGATGGTGACTGCAGCTATGAAATTAAAAGACACTTGTTCTTTGCAAGAAAAGTTATGACCAACCTAGAAAGCATATTAAAAAGCAGAGACATTTCTTTACCAACAAAGGTCCATCTAGTCAAATCTATGGTTTTCTAGTAGTCATGTAGTCATGTATGGATGTGAGAGTTGGACTATAAAGAAAGCTGAGTGCCAAAGAATTGATGCTTTTTCAACTGTGATGCTGGAGAAGACTCTTGAGAGTCCCTTGGACTTTAAGAAGATCAAACCAGTCAATCCTAAAGGAAATCAGTCCTGAATATTCATTCGGAGGATTGATGTTGAAGCTGAAACTCCAATACTTTGGCCACCTGATGTGAAGAATTGACTCATTGGAAAATACCCGGATGCTGGGAAAGATTGAAGGTGGGAGGAGAAGAGGACGACAGAGGATGAGGTGGTTGGATGGCCTCACCGACTCAATGGACATGAGTTTGAGTAAAGTCCGGGAGTTGGTGATGAAGGGGAAGCCTGGCATGTTACAGTCCACTGTGTCGCAAAGAGTCAGACATGACTGAGCGACTGAACTGAACTTAACTTAACTGAACACTGTGTTAGAATGGACTAAATCTAGAACACTGACAACATCAAACACTAATGTGGTTGTGGAACAGCAGGAACTCTCATTCGCTGCAAGTAGGAATGAAACATAGTACAATTACGTTGGAAGACCATTCAGTAATTTCTTACAAAATCAGAAATACTATGATACAATCAGCAATCATTCTTCTTGGTATTTAGTGAAAGGAATTGAAAATGTTGTTGTCATTCAGGTGCTAATTCGTGTCCAGCTCTTTGTGACCCCATGAACTTACAGCACACCGGGCTTCTCTGTCCTTCATTGTCTCCCAGAGNGTTTTATTGACTATGCCAAAGCCTCTGACTGTGTAGATCACAACAAACTGTGGAAAATTCTTAAAGAGATGGGAATACCAGACCACCTGTTCTGCCTGTTGAGAAATCTGTATGCAGGTCAAAAAGCAACAGTTAGAATCGAACATGGAACTACAGCCTGGTTCCAAATTGGGAAAGGAGTATGTCAAGGCTGTATATTGTCACCCAGCTTATTTAAGTTATATGCAGAGAACATCATGTGAATTACCAGGTTTTATGAATCACAAGCTGGAATCAAGACTGCAGGGAAAAATATCAATAACCTCAGATATGCAGATGACACCACCCTTATGACAGAAAGTGAAGAGGAACTAAAGAGCCTCTTGATGAAAGTGAAAGAGGAGAGTGAAAAATTTGGCTTAAAACTCAACAATCAGAAAACTAAGATCATGGAATCTGGTCTCATCACTTCATGGCAAATAGATGGGGAAACAGTGAGAGATTTTATTTTTTGTGGCTCCAAAAACACTGCAGATGGTGACTGCAGCTATGAAATTAAAAGACACTTGTTCTTTGCAAGAAAAGTTATGACCAACCTAGAAAGCATATTAAAAAGCAGAGACATTTCTTTACCAACAAAGGTCCATCTAGTCAAATCTATGGTTTTCTAGTAGTCATGTAGTCATGTATGGATGTGAGAGTTGGACTATAAAGAAAGCTGAGTGCCAAAGAATTGATGCTTTTTCAACTGTGATGCTGGAGAAGACTCTTGAGAGTCCCTTGGACTTTAAGAAGATCAAACCAGTCAATCCTAAAGGAAATCAGTCCTGAATATTCATTCGGAGGATTGATGTTGAAGCTGAAACTCCAATACTTTGGCCACCTGATGTGAAGAATTGACTCATTGGAAAATACCCGGATGCTGGGAAAGATTGAAGGTGGGAGGAGAAGAGGACGACAGAGGATGAGGTGGTTGGATGGCCTCACCGACTCAATGGACATGAGTTTGAGTAAAGTCCGGGAGTTGGTGATGAAGGGGAAGCCTGGCATGTTACAGTCCACTGTGTCGCAAAGAGTCAGACATGACTGAGCGACTGAACTGAACTTAACTTAACTGAACACTGTGTTAGAATGGACTAAATCTAGAACACTGACAACATCAAACACTAATGTGGTTGTGGAACAGCAGGAACTCTCATTCGCTGCAAGTAGGAATGAAACATAGTACAATTACGTTGGAAGACCATTCAGTAATTTCTTACAAAATCAGAAATACTATGATACAATCAGCAATCATTCTTCTTGGTATTTAGTGAAAGGAATTGAAAATGTTGTTGTCATTCAGGTGCTAATTCGTGTCCAGCTCTTTGTGACCCCATGAACTTACAGCACACCGGGCTTCTCTGTCCTTCATTGTCTCCCAGAGTTTGCACAAACTCATGTCTATTGAGGCAGTGATGCCATCCAACCATCTCA
Source organism: Oreotragus oreotragus (assembly GCA_006410675.1). Classification (NCBI taxonomy): domain Eukaryota; kingdom Metazoa; phylum Chordata; class Mammalia; order Artiodactyla; family Bovidae; genus Oreotragus; species Oreotragus oreotragus. The sequence continues at coordinate 167,995 of SJYX01020443.1, forward strand.
TCCTCAGTCGTCCCCTTCTCCTATTGCTCAGTCTTTCCCAGCATCAGGGTCTTTTCCAGTGAGCTGGCTCTTTGCATCAGGTTGCCAAAGTATTGGAGCTTCAGCTTCAGCATCCAGTCCTTCCAATGAATATTCAGGGTAGATTTCCTTTAGAATTGACTGGTTTGATCTGCTTGCTCTCCGAGGGACTCTCAAGAGTCTTCTTCAGCACAACAAATCGAAAGCATCAATTCTTCCACCCTCAGCCTTCTACTCACATACATATAATACACAATATTTGCATTTCTCTTCTGACTTAACCTCACTCTGAATGACAGACTCTAGGTTCATCCCTGTCTCTATAATTGAGCCAATATTGTTCCTTTTTATGGCTAAGTAATATCCTATTATATATATGTACCACATCTTTATCCATTCATCCATCAGTGGATATTTAGGTCGCTTCCATGTCCTGTTGTAAACAGTGCTGCTGTGAACACTGGGATGCATGTTTCTTTTCGCATTATAGTTTTCTCAGAGTATATGTCCAGTAGTGAATTGCTACATCATGTAAGTTTATTTCTAGTTTTTGAGAAACCACAATACTGTTCTTCACAGTTTGCTGTATTAACATTCCACCCAACAGTACAAGAGGGTTCCCTTTTCTACACACCCTCTCCAACATTTATTGTTTACAGATTTTTTTGATGATGGACATTCTTATTGATGTGTGGTGATACCTTAAATATCAGACTAGATGTTATAAAACTCTTAGAGGGAAACATAGGAAGAACACTCTTGGACATAAATTACAGCAAGATCTTTTTTGAGCCACCTCCTAGAGTAATGAAAATAAGCAAATGGGACATAATTCAGCTTAAAAGTTTTTGCACAATAAAGAAAACCATAAACATGACAAAAAGACACGCTTACAATGGAAGAAAATATTTGCAAACAAGGCAACTGATGTGGGGTTAATCTCCAAAATAAATAAAATCTTATGAAACTCAATATAAAAAAACCAAGTGACCCAATAAAAGAATAGTTAGCTGATATAAATAGACATTTCTCCAAAGAAGACAGATAGATAATCAAGAGGCACATGAAAAGATGCTCAACATCACTAATTATTAGAGAAATGAGGGTCAAAGTACATGCCTTTTTTACAGTTCTCCAAACTCAGAATTTATAATACAGAGTGTGGACCCTGAAGTAAACTGTGGAATTTGGGTGACTGTAATGTGTCAGTGTATGTTTATCAGTTGTGACAAATGTTCTTCATGGTGAAGGATGCTGATAATGGAGGAGATTATGCATGTGTGGGGCAAAAAAATATATGAGAAATCTGTGGACTTTCCTCCAATTTTGCTGTGAATCTAAAAATACTCTTTCTAAAACATAAAACCCTTTCAAAAAAAGTTATTTCTACATTCTAACATGAATGCAGGAGGCACAGATTGATGCCTATCCATCAGAGTTCAAGAGCAGCTAATTTTGAAAGCCATCATTAAAGATTAAATTATAGAAATTAATAATTAAACACATTGAAACAAAGATTTTTAAAAACCTGGAAATTTAATTATGATGATCTTGTAACTCTAGAAATGAGATTCTCCCATGGTTTACTATTTTTTGATTGCTAAAAGATTTAGTTGTTCATTTCTTTGGTGACTTTTCCACACTGGTTTTGAAAATGAATATTTGTATTTTTTAAAATAATTCCAGCTTTATTGAGGTATAAGTAGTGTATAATATTATAAGATATTTAAAGTTAATTATGTTGATGTGATACACATTATTTATTATGAAAGAAATCCCCCCACTAGTTAATTTATACATGCAGAAAGGACTGTATTTCTTATTGTATATTGTCACTGTCTCTTCCTTTAGCTCACATTCATCTAATATTTTATGCCAAAGCCTTTGACGGTGTAGATCACAGAAAACTATGGAAAAATCTTACAGAGATGGGAATACCAGACCACTTTATCTGCCTCCTGAGAAATCTATATACAGGTCAAGAANTGTCACTGTCTCTTCCTTTAGCTCACATTCATCTAATATTTTATGCCAAAGCCTTTGACGGTGTAGATCACAGAAAACTATGGAAAAATCTTACAGAGATGGGAATACCAGACCACTTTATCTGCCTCCTGAGAAATCTATATACAGGTCAAGAAGCAACAGTTAGAATTGGACATGGAACAACAGACTGGTTTCAGATTGGGAATGGAGTATGTCAAGGCTGTATATTGCCACCCTGCTTATTTAACTTATATGCAAAGTACATCATGAGAAATGCTGGGCTGGATGAAGCACAAGCTGGAATCAAGATTTCAGGGAGAAATATGTCTCAGATATGTAGATGACACTACACTTATGGCAGAAAGTGAAGAGGAACTAAAGAGCCTCTTGATGAAAGTGAAAGAGGAGAATGAAAGAGCTGGCCTAAATCTCAACATTCAGAAAACTAAGATCATAGCATACTGTCCCATCACTTCATGGAAAATAGATGGGGAAACAATGGAAACAGTGAGAGATTTTATTTTGGGGGGCTCTAAAATCACTGCAGATGGTGACTGCAGCCATGAAATTAAAAGATGCTTGCTCCTTGGAAGAAAAGCTATGACAAACCTAGACAGCATATTAAAGAGCAGAAACATTACTTTGCCAACAAAGGTCCTTTGCTAATCAAAGCTATAGTTTATCCATTAGTCATGAATGGATGTGAGAGTTGGACAATAAAGAAAGCTGAGCACTGAAGAACTGATGCTTTTGAAGTGTGGTGTTGGAGAAGACTCTTGAGAGGTCTTTGGACTGCAAGGAGATTCAACCAGTCCATCCTAAAGGAGATCAGTCCTGAATATTCATTGGAAGGATTGATGCTTAAGCTGAAGCCCCAAATACTTTGGCCACCTTATGTGAAGAACTGCTAGTTGGAAAAGACTCTGATGCTGGGAATGATTGAAGGCAGGAGGAGAAGGGGATGACAGAGGATGAAATTGTTGGATGCCATCACCAGTGCAATGGAACATGAGTTTGAGCAAGCTCCATGAGTTGGTGATGGACAGGTAAGCCTGGAGTGCTGCAGCCCATGGGGTCGCAAAGAGTTGAACATGACTGAGCAACTGAACTGAACTGAAATATTTTTATAGTAACTTCCTCAAATTCTAAGAACAAAGAAACAGAAAACAAAGGAAAAAAGTCTTCTATTCTTTGCAAACTGGTTTTGTTTGAAACAACTCTTATCCAGCCTTGCACTAAGTCTTTAGAAAAGTGGGAGGATCTTAGGCTTAGGATCTCTTGGGTCCTTTCTGAACACACATCTTCTCTGATTATGCATGTGGCTTTACAAGCTCCCTAGTATGCAAGGGGTGCTTTCCTGGTGGGTCAGATAAGAAAGAATCCCCCTGCAGTGCAGGAGACCTGGGTTCAATCCCTGGTTTGGGAAGATCCCCTGGAAGAGGGCAAGGCAATCCACTCAACTATTCTTTCTTGGAGAATCCCCATAGACAGTGGAGTCTTGTGGGCTACAATCCATGGGGATGCGTAGAGTCAGACATAACTGAGCAACTAAGCATATGATATACATGGGAGCTTTTGATTACCCTAATTTACCAATTAGGGTAAACTGGTAAATTCTCCCTATCTTTTCCTCTGAGACTTTAGATAGTCTGATTATGCCTCAATACTAATCTTTTGGCCTGGGTGGCTACAGATTGTTAGCTTTATAATATTTTTATGTGATGCCTGTCACGTTTTCATTCTGAATTGGGTTGTCTTTAAATGAAACAGAGGTAAGTGCCTTGGGTCAGTCCTTCAGGTTGACCTCTGTTTAGAGCAGATATACATAATACTTTATCAATAAGTCCATCTCTGCCCCACCAGAACCGGGGACCAAGTTCTCACACCAGGAATATGGCTCCTGTCTTTAAGCTCTTACTGAGCCAAAGAAGGAGGAGGGCAAGGAAAAGAAAAAAAATATATCCACAAAGCTTTTCTATCATTTTGAAGTTGGCATTTTCTTAACTCACTGTTTACTTGCTTTTTATAAACCTTTGACTGTTCTCCAAAGTTATGAGAAACTTAGTTCTCCAATTAAGTTAATGTAGTAAATGACAAGTACTTCACATTGCATATTGAGGTGATGAGACCACATGAGTCACCTTTGAAAATAAGTTTTCAGAACCAAGAATACATCCAACCATTAGTTGATTATCCAATCTATAAATTACCAAGAGAAGTTAGAAAGGCCAGAGGGAAGGCAGTAAATTCAAGAGAGGAATTTCAGAATTAATCAGCTTATACTCTGGTAGTCTCATTTTTTTCCTTGAAAGATGGTCACGTGGGTTGTTTTCCTTTAGTGAGAAGGGCTTGGGCTTCATGTGTACCCTGGGACTTAAGGGGCAAATTAAACTGTTCTCTATCCAGCATATGATAAATAAGAATAAAGGATTGCCTGAAGCAGCAGAATATACAGCTAGGATTTGGGAAATAACTTGATTATTACATATGATGGATCAAATGTGCACATTTTCCATTTACTAAAAGTGAACCATTTATGTGTACAAGTAAGAGAGAGAAAAAACTAATGAGTACTTGAGATGAAAGCCTTGCCGATTGAAATAATGAGGCCAAAACCAAGAAGCACTTTACAAACTTCTTTTGGACTAAACCAGTACATTACTTCTTAATTATTTGTAAAATTACTCTAAAATAGCACCTCTGTAGGCTGCCATGGCAAGACACATGTGGATGAGAACAGCCAAAGTTGACTTACGTGGATTATTGACATGAAAAATTTTGCTTTACTCAAGCAACTGGCATCATCTCAGCTGGAATGCTTATACCATAAAGTTTACTCATACAGCTATACGACTCTAAACCTTGGATATGTCCTACTCTTTGCAAGCCCATGGACTATGCCCAGCACTAGGCTCCTCTGTCCATGAAATTTTCCAGGCAAGAATACTGGAATTTGTTGACATTTCTTGCTCCAGGGGATCTTCCCAGCACAGGGATCGAATCTGCATCTCCTGCAACTCCTGCATTGGCAAGCAGATTTTTTCTTACCACTGCTGCTGCTGCTGCGGCTGCTAAGTTGCTTCAGTCGTGTCCGACTCTTAGCAACCCCATGGACTGCAGCCCACCAGGCTCCTCAGTCCATGGGATTTTCCAGGCAAAAGTATTGGAGTGGGGTGCCATTGCCTTTTCCATTAGCCACCTGGAAATCCCTTAGAGTGTTAGTTGCTAAGTCATATCCCATAAGTTCTTTTTTAGCAATCATAGTANACTCTTAGCAACCCCATGGACTGCAGCCCACCAGGCTCCTCAGTCCATGGGATTTTCCAGGCAAAAGTATTGGAGTGGGGTGCCATTGCCTTTTCCATTAGCCACCTGGAAATCCCTTAGAGTGTTAGTTGCTAAGTCATATCCCATAAGTTCTTTTTTAGCAATCATAGTAAGATTTACTGGAAAAATCAATACATAGTAAAAAGCTGATATCTTTTATTTACTTTAAACAAAGATGTGGAGGAAAACAACTAAAAAACTTTGATGATTTACCCTCAGTTGATATGAATCTTTTAGGTCCTTGTTTTCTTTTTCTTTTTAACTTTCTTCTCCCAAGAATATATTTCTTGCATATGTCAAATATTGTCTTTATACTTCCCAAACCATTGAAAAAATAAGTCTGAAGCTGCACAGCCAATGAGGGAAGTCTTCTTAAATCTTTATAATTGTTAAAATATAACTTGTTGAAATCATTTGTGAACTTAAGGAGAACAGAGAAAGCATATATTTTGCAAATTCTCTCTCATGACCACACACTGCTATGAACAAATTTGTTATGCAATTAAACATTCTTGATTTATTAATTTTATAATTCCTATAATTAGGAAATTATATTATTCTTAAATCAATTATTGTTAGAATTATTTAAACAGATCATGCCCAAACTACAGACATTCTAAAAATGATACTCAGTTGATAGACAGTTCTCAAATCTTCACTTATTTAATCTTCACTTAGTTGTTGATCTCTTTCAGTTTATTTATATTTGCCTCTAAGGATAATTTAATTTTAGTTGAGCTGTTTTCATTCTTCATTAAAATACTGTGAAACTTATCTATAAGAAATAACTTGGAAGCATATATATTAATTCTGGAAGTATTGTGTGAGAATGAGGATATTTCATTTGTGTCTCTCCATAAACAGTGATTATATCCCTGTAATTATTCTGCTTCTGAAGTTAGTACTCATGAATTCAGCTAGTATTCATGTATCCATTATTTCACCCAAATATTTTTGTGTCTGCCATGAGCCTGGCATGTTGCTACACAGTGGCTGTATAAAGCAAGTCTGTCAAATCTTCTTTGTTCAGAAGAAAGATCATTAGATATTATTTAATACTAATACTAGAAAGTTTGTAGGAGAAGTTTCCAAGCAGAAATATAAAAACTTCAAGTAGTACAGGAAAGGATGTGTTTTGTCCTCCTCTCCTTTTATTTAATTTGTTACAGTGACTTTCTACTACTTTTGAATAAGCCATATATAATTATGAAGTCAAATGTAAGTTTCTTTGATAGAAAGCTTTTGTTACGAAGTACTAAAAGCAATCTCAGCAAATCAGTAGTTCTTCTATTTAACTATTGCCAGGAAAAGATGGCTTACAAATGATTACTACAAATACTGTCTCTTATACACATCTAGATGTGTATAAGAGACAGCTGCAGCCCATGGGGTCGCAAAGAGTTGAACATGACTGAGCAACTGAACTGAACTGAAATATTTTTATAGTAACTTCCTCAAATTCTAAGAACAAAGAAACAGAAAACAAAGGAAAAAAGTCTTCTATTCTTTGCAAACTGGTTTTGTTTGAAACAACTCTTATCCAGCCTTGCACTAAGTCTTTAGAAAAGTGGGAGGATCTTNACAGACATATCCCATATGTTTCAAGAAGAGATAAAATCATTCAGTTCTTTAAGTATTAACAGTGAAACTTAGAACTAATTCATCATCAAATATTCAACTATGTGATCTAAGTTTCTGGTAGATAACTGGTTTGAAAATGTTTTACACTAAGCTTTATAGCCTGGTTTTCATGTACTTCAGTTGCATTACCATGCTGAGATGGGCAAGAATTGATATCTTAAGTAAGATTTTTGGCTCAGCTAATTGGTTCTTTCTTGGTACATATACATTTACGACAGTGATGATTATCTCTTCAGTCATATGCCTTATTTAAGCTCATTAATTTTCACTACTGGTCATTAATTAAATTCCATACCTGGGATCCCAGTCAATAGTGAAACAAGCAAACAAAAAACTAATAAAATGTTACATTCAGATACCCAAATATGCTAATTTGGACTCTGCATCATTAAAAAATGGTATAAAAGTCTAAGTTTCATAAACCAATTTGTGTGAACCATGTTATAATACTAATGTTCTGTAGATAAAACTTCAGAAAGAGTTCTAGGTGTTCTAAACTATTCCTTTAGATAAAACCAGAATGACATTCCTGGACCCCACTGATTTGAAAGTCATCAAATATAGGTTTACTCAATTACACATTGGTATCTTTATAACCTACTCCAAAGGATGTTGGAATCACTAAACGTTAATATTTTTCACTAAAATTGTGTCGTACTGCACTAAATTAAGTACTGCACTAAACTAAACTCACTTTTTTCTTCCCATGAACCTTGTAAAATATATGCCACTTTACAGATGAAATGACGAGCTCTTAGTTGGTCATAAGTATCTCATCTGTTCTAAAATCAGGATTCGATCTTAAACAACATGATTTTATCCATTCTTTCTTAACCATACAGAGCATGTGTTATGGGGGGAAAAATGGATATCAAAAACATCACTCTCTTTATAAAAACCCATGGGAGAAATTGACATAAGTCTCATTGAGGAAAAGTTCAGTTCAGTTCAGTTCAGTTGCTCAGTCATGTCCGACTCTTTGCGACCCCATGGATCGCAGCACGCCAGGCCTCCCTGTCCATCACCAACTCCCGGAGTTCACTCAAATTCACCTCCTTCGAGTCGGTGATGCCATCCAGCCGTCTCATCCTCTGTCGGCCCCTTCTTCTCCTGCCTCCAATCCCTCTCAGCATCAGAGTGTTTTCCAATGAGTCAGCTCTTTGCATCAGGTGGCCAAAGTACTGGAGTTTCAGCTTTAGCATCATTCCTTCCAAAGACGTGTTTCCCTTAAACAACTTGTTTATTGGATGTTGTGATTATGATAACTTCACTTTTCCTTTGTGTTTGATCAAAACACAATCTTCACAATCAGATTTGGTATCCACATTTATAAACTATATATGGNCTCTTTGCATCAGGTGGCCAAAGTACTGGAGTTTCAGCTTTAGCATCATTCCTTCCAAAGACGTGTTTCCCTTAAACAACTTGTTTATTGGATGTTGTGATTATGATAACTTCACTTTTCCTTTGTGTTTGATCAAAACACAATCTTCACAATCAGATTTGGTATCCACATTTATAAACTATATATGGTCACATAATATGCCTTTCTAGCTTATAATCTTGCCTTTTTTAATGTTCTCAGATACGTTTAATCCAAATTTTGTTAATATTTGTTCTCTTATTCATTTAAATCTATTTTGGTAACAACTTCAAACCTTAGATAAAAATAAGCTATAAACAAATTCATTCATACAGGTAACTGAAATTCATATTTGCATTCTTTGCTATATTAAAACTCAAAATAGAAAGTGTAAAATCAGTTTGCTAAAACACATCTTCATTTAAAAAGTTCATTGGAAATATGAGCACTCAAGTCAATTTTTATTTGAAAATGTATGAAGATTCTCAAGAGATGGGATATGCTGTATGGATTTTTAATATTTACAGCTGCAAACTTATCACACTGGTCCCTTACAAAGACAAATGCAAAATCTGGTTGTTCTCTAATATATCCTGGAACATTTTGTGTTAAAAATATGCTTCTTATACCTGCTAATGATTTGTATGCCCAGTGATTGTAAACAATTGCTGCTAACCCCTATGATTTCAATGACAGACACAAAAATGTCAGAGAACACAGCAATCGTTTCAAATGAAAATGTCAAGATCTCCATTAGAGAGGCATCAGAGGCACATGATAAATGTGAAAAGGTCAATGTTCTACCATGCTGTCATTGCATGTAATGCTGCTTTTCTTTAACTTTTGATGAGGTACATATTATTTACACAGCTTGAAACATGCTCCAAAAGCAGACGTTATAAAGTATGGCTCATAAGTCATGGTAGATTGGAGATGACACCATATTAGAGTTTACCATTTACTTATAAGTAAGCCTCCCATATGCAAAGTCACAAACTAAATCACCATGGAGAAGAATTTGATATAAAGAATTAATGTTTTCCTTTGGGAGGACTAGGGCTTGTTTTGTTCTTGGTGTATAACCCAGGTAAATTCCCTGGCCCTGCGTTGATATGATTTCATCACCTACAGCAATGGTAAGCTTCTCTCGCCTCACTTATCATGTTTATGTCTATGAAATGTCAGAGAAATATTGAGCTCTGATACCGTAATTTCAACATTACTGCTTCCAAATGGATATTATGGTCTGTCTTATTGGTCCTATAGTCAGTGAATGCTTCTCACATTGTGAAAAATTTGGCTTTGAAGAATTAAGATGTTGAAAAGAGCTAACCTAGTATCCTCACCAACTGGTTTCAAGTGTTATAAACTCATTCTCTTAAAACAGTAATAGCTGAAAGGAAGAAATAAATAACTTGAGGGTTTTAATTGATGCATTGTTTTTACAGAAATCAAATCTTAAGTACAAATTCCTTCTCTGTAATTAGTTCTACAAACATAAATGACCACTATTAGGGTATCAGCATGGAGCATTTTTTGGTGATAATGACAAACAAACAAACAAAAACAACACTCATCTTTTTCTTTCTTTTCTATAAGCATTAAAAGAGAAAAAGTATATAGCTGCCAATTGTTTCTCTGTTCCTTTCAACTAGGGATAAATGGAAAATAAAATTATATTTGAACTTAAATCAATTTCAGTACAAAATAAAGAAAATGTGAGACNAACAAACAAACAAAAACAACACTCATCTTTTTCTTTCTTTTCTATAAGCATTAAAAGAGAAAAAGTATATAGCTGCCAATTGTTTCTCTGTTCCTTTCAACTAGGGATAAATGGAAAATAAAATTATATTTGAACTTAAATCAATTTCAGTACAAAATAAAGAAAATGTGAGACATTTATTTAGTCTCAAATGGTATTTATCATTAACTTGGTTATTATACTGTATGTGTGTTTTCATACTCAAGTTTAATTATATATAGATGTAAATATAAAGAGAGAGATGGGTAGACACTTCCAATAGTAATATTAACTATTAATAATGGCATTGTGCAAATTATACTTTTCTTATCTAATCTTTTATATTAAAACACAGAATATTTTTGAGTGCTGGGTGTTCCCACATACGAAAATTTCTTCTTTCTTCTCAATGGCATGATTTACTTTTCTATAATTTTAAAACACTTAATATTAAATTCTGTAAAGCTAAGTTTTTTAGAGTCTGTCTCAGATATTTTATATGCAAAATGAAGCTATTTTGAGTATCTGTATCAAAAGATTGCAATGAAAGGTAACACATGAGCAGTATTTAATACTGTGGTGTCTTAGTACATAATAGTTATTAATATTATTATTGTTGCTGTGTTTGCTGTTATGTGAGAGACACTAAAACTGAATGAATTATCAGATATTTGGAAACCAGACGATATGCTTCCTGATAGCATTCTCCAGCACCAGTTTTCAAGCATCAATTCTTCTGTGCTCAGCCTTTTTGATCCAGCTCTCACATCCATACATGACTACTGGAAAAAACATAGCTTTGGCTATAGGGACCTTTGTGGGCAAAGTGACGTCTTTGCTTTTTAATACCTTGTCTAGGTTTGTCACAGCTTTTCTTCCAAGGAGCAAGATCTTTTAATTTCATGGCTGCAGTCACCATCAAAAATAAAGTCTGTCACTGTTTCCATTGTTTCCCCATCTATTTGCCATGAAATAATGGGACTGGATGCCGGGATCTTAGTTTTTTGAATATTGAATTTTAAATCAGCTTTTTCTCTCTCTTCTTTCACCTTCATCAAGAGGCTTTTAGTTCCTCTTCACTTTCTGCCCTAAGTCTCTTGGATCTCCTGCACTGTCAGGTGGGCTCTTTACCACTAGCGCCACCTGTGAAACTCCAGTGTATTCTGCATGTAAGTTAAATAAGCAGGGTGACAATACACAGCCTTGATGTACTCCTTTCCCAATTTTGAACCAGCCCATAGCTTCCCTGATGGCTCAGGGAATAAAGAATCTGCCTGCAATGCAGGAGCTGTTGATTCGATCCCTCGGTAGTGAAAATCCACTGGAGGAGGAAATGGCAAACTGCTCCAGTATTCTTGCCTGTAGAATCCTGTGGACAGATGAGCCTGGTAGAAACACACACACACGTAAACTCAGAATTGGGACTGATGGATCATGTGGCAGTTCTATTTGGTTTCCTCATGACTCAGATGGTAGAGAATCTGCCTGCAATGCAGGAGACCCAGGTTCTATCCCTAGGTCGGGAAGATCTCTTGGAGAAGTGAATGGTAACCCACTCCAGTATCTTGCCTGGAGAATCTCATGGACAGAGGAGTCTGGCTACAGTCCATCTGGTTGCAAAGAGTGGGACTTGTCTGAGTGACTAACACTTTCACTTTCATTGTTCCATGTCGGGTTCTAACAATTGTTTCTTGAGTTGTGTACAGGTTTCTTAGGAGGCTGATAAGGTGGTCTGGTAATCCTGTCATTTTAAGAATTTTTCCACTGTTGTTTGTGATACACACAGTCTACCCCAAAAGGCTTTAGTATAGTCGGTGAGGCAGAAGTAGATGTTATGAAAGTAAGCAAATCGCTCCCTTGCCATTTGAGATAGGTTGTTGTCAGGGAACTCACCAGTTTCTTACTGTTTCTTCTGCTCCCATACACCTTTGGGGCAAGATATCCCGAAAAAGAAAATTATAAACTAATATTTCCTTTTCCCCAAAAGGAAAAATACACTATTCTAGATTTCTCTGGAATTTATGATCCCTGAATTAAAATTTTAAGACCTCAAATAAACTGCCTTTTTACCTCCTTGTGGTACTTTTCAGTTGACAATGGAGACAGATGGATAAATAAATTTATATATATATGCATACCTGCATCATATTGGTTCTGTTTCTCTGGAGAACCCAGAATAATACAATAATGCTACCCATTACATGAATTTTGTATACATATATGTATCCAATGTATTTATGACTATATTTTATATTGCACTGAGCCTAGCATAATTGACATTTTTAAGATTTTGTTTTTCCTTCAGTGGTTTTTATCTTCATTTCTTTCTGCACTATTTTTCCTTCCTCCACAGGCCAAGGGCTACACTGACTTCTTCAGTCTGGTGAAATTATCTATATCCACTTAGTGGAAAAATATTCACCAAAAACGATTCTCTAAATGAATAAATATTTTTGGAGTACTAAATATCTAATGTTGACATCTCACACAATATTCAGAGATTATTTGAAAACAATGTGTGTATTTTGAAGTCTTTAAAGGCCTGCCACAAAAGTGACCAACTTTTACTTAAATCACATAAAATAGTCAATACTAGGGGGTCAATGGTCATTACATAAGAGTAAATTATAGGCATTTGAAAGATGTTGTGCAATTGAATTCTTGTTGCAATTAAATTAAAACTACAAGTTCCCTGAGATTATTTATTTAAGATGTGGTATTCCAAGTGTAAGTTTGCTTTTCTACCTTTAAAACGTGATCTTCAAGAAGAATATTACCTCATAAGGGACTAAAAATTCAGTCACTTTCTTGTCATAGTTAGTGATCTACTACCATCTGTAGCATTTGAAATGCTTTCCATTTTCCTTTTATTCTAAAGTAGCTCTTTGCCAAGAAGTAGCTGTTTTTATTCCTCAAAAACATTAAGGGTGACTTGTTTATTTAGCAGAGGATTCCCTTCTCTGCAACTGAAGTGGATCTATCTTTTCAGGAGTTCTTAGAGAAGATTAGATGGCAAATAGAGAACAGATCTTTTGGTTCTTTTAGAAATTCTCCTGGTTTACCAGTTGAATCTAATACCATCCCAAGAAATGCAAAGTTTGGAATTTCAGATGTGTAAATATAAATAAAAATTGTATTCTTTTTTCCTCTTCTTAAAAAATCTCTTTATTGGGGTTATAATTGACATACAGAAAGCTATTTATATTTAATACATACAACTTGAGGAGTTTGGAGATAAGCATAAAAAGCAAGAGAGTTCCAGAAAAGCATATATTTCTGCTATATTGACTATGCCAAAGCCTTTGACTGTGTGGATCACAAGAAACTGTGGAAAATTCTGCAAGAGATGGAAATACCAGACCACCTGACCTGCCTCTTGGGAAATCTGTATGCAGGTCAGGAAGCAACAGTTAGAACTGGACATGGAACAAAAGACTGGTTCCAAATAAGAAAAGGAGTACGTTAAGGCTGTATATTGTCACCCTGCTTATTTAACTTCTATGCAGAGTACATCATGAGAAATGCTGGGCTGGATGAAGCACAAGCTGGAATCAAGATTGCTGGGAGAAATATCAATAACCTCAGATATGCAGATGACACCACCCTTATGGCAGAAAGTGAAGAGGAACTAAAAAGACTCTTGATGAAAGTGAAAGAGGAGAGTCAACAAGTTGGCTTAAAGCTCAACATTCAGAAAACTAAGATCATGGCATCTGGTCCTGTCACTTCATGGGAAGTAAATGAGGAAACAGTGTCAGACTTTACTTTGGGGGGGCTCCAAAATCACTGCAGATAGTGATTGCAGCCATGAAATTAAAAGACGCTTCTTCCTTGGAAGGGCTTCCCTTGTGGCTTAGCTGGTAAAGAATATGCCTGCAGTGTGGGAGACCTGGGTTCGATCCCTGGGTTGGGAAGATCCCGTGGAGAAGGCAAAGGCTACCTACTCCAGTATTCTGGCCTGGAGTATTCCATGAACAGAACTGTATAGTCCATGGGGTCGCAAAGAGTCAGACACGACTGAGCGACTTTCACTCACTCTTCCTTGGAAGGAAAGTTATGACCAACCTAGACAGCATATTAAAAAGCAAAGACATTACTTTGCCAATAAAGTTCCGTCTAGTCAAGGCTATGGTTTTTCCAGTGGTCATGTATAGATGTGAGAGTTGGACTGTGAAGAAACCTGAGTGCTGAAGAATTGATGCTTTTGAACTGTGGTGTTGGAGAAGACTCTTGAGAGTCCCTTGGACTGCAAGGAGATCCAAACAGTCCATTCTAAAGGAGATCAGTCCTTGGTGTTTATTGGAAGGAATGACACTACAGCTGAAACTCCAATACTTTGGCCACCTCATGGGAAGAGAGTTGACTCATTGGAAAAGACTCTGATGCTGGGAGGGATTGGTGCAGGAGAAGGGGATGACAGAGGATGAGATGGCTGGATGGCATCACTGACTCGATGGACATGAGTTAGAGTAAACTCTGGGAGTTGGTGATGGACAAGGAGGCTTGGCATGCTGCG
>SJYX01020443.1:189968-205030 GCA_006410675.1 Oreotragus oreotragus
GAACAAGTGAGCCTTAGAAAGTGTCCACCACTGCCCCCTTGCATCAGGGCGGAAATTAGACAATGAAGAGACCAGCAAACAGAGGAAGCTGAAAGAGAGGGAACCTCCTTGGAAGTGGCAGGTGCAATAGATTAAAACCTTGCAGTTAGTACTGAGTACATATGAAGAGGCCTATAGATCTTGAGAAATATAATCAGATCAAGGAACTGTCTGAAAATGAACTGATCCCACACTGCCCACAACACCAGAGAAAGTCCTAGATATATTTTTAATATTTCTACAATCATTACTTTTTAATGTTTTAAAAATTTGAAGTCCTCTATTACTCCTTTAATTTTCATTTTTATAACCTACTATTACTTTGCAAAAAAAAGACCCTATTTTTTAAAGCAAACTTCATATATATATATTTTATATTTGTGACTTTTTTTCTTTAATATTGTATTTTTGAAAATCCAACCTCTACTCTAGATTTTTAATCTTTGCTTTTTGGTTTTTGCTATCAATTTTGTACCTTTAAGAATGGAATCTTCAGTACCCATTTTTACTTGAGAGCGAAATTACTGGCTTGACTGCTCTCTCCCCCTTTGGAATCTCCTTTTTCTTCACCAGGTCACCTCTATCTCCTCCCTCTCCCTTCTCTTCTCTTCCCAACTCTGTGAATCTCTTTGTTTGTTCCCAATGGTAGAGAACACTTAGGGAACTGATTACTGGCTGGATCTGTCTCTCTCCTTTTGATTCCCCCCTGTATCCTCCCGGCCACCTCTGTCTCCTTCCTCCCTCTTCTCTTCCCCATGTAATTCTGTGAACCTCTCTGGGTGTCCCTCACTGTGGAGAAACTTTTCATCTCTAACCTAGATGTTTTCTAAATGGTGCTGTATAGATGGAGAAGTCTTGAGGCTACTGTAAAAATAAGACTGAAAACCAGAGGCAGGAGGCTTAAGTCCAAATCCTGAGAACACCAGAGAACTCCTGACTCCAGGGAACATTAATTGACAGAAGCTCATCAAACGCCTCTATACCTACACTGAAACCAAGCACCACCCAAGGACCAACAAGTTCCAGAGCAAGACATACCATGCAAATTCTCCAGCAACACAAGAACACAGCCCTGAGCTTCAATATACAGGCTGCCCAAAGTCACTCCAAACCCAATGACATTTCATAACTCATTACTGGACACTTCATTGCACTCTGGAGAGAAGAAATCCAGCTCCATCCACAAGAACACCAAAACAAGCTTCCCTAACCAGGAAACCTTGTCAAGCCACCAGTACAACCACACCCACAGTGAGGAAACTCCACAATAAAGAGAACCCCACAAACTGCCAGAATACAGGAAAGGCCACCCCAAACACAGCAATATAAACAAGATGAACAGATAGAGGTATAACCGGCAGGTAAATGAACAGGATAAATGCCCACCAAACCAAACAAAAGAAGAAGAGATAGGGAATCTACCTGATAAAGAATTCTGAATAATGATAGTGAAAATGATCCAAAAATCTTGAAATCAAAATGGAATCACAGATAAATAGCCTGGAGACAAGAATTGAGAAGATGCAAGAAAGGTTTAACAAGGACCTAGAAGAAATAAAAAAGAGTCAATATATAATGAATAATGCAATAAATGAGATCAAAACACTCTGGAGGGAACAAATAGTAGAATAACAGAGGCAGAAGATAGGATTAGTGAAGTAGACGCTAGAAAGGAAGAAATAAATGAATCAGAGAGGAAAAAAAAAAAGAGAATTAAAATAAATGAGGACAATCTCAGAGACCTCTGGGACAATGCTAAATGCACCAACATTTGAATCATAGGAGTCCCAGAAGAAGAAGACAAAAAGAAAGACCATGAGAAAATACTTGGGGAGATAATAGTTGAAAACTTCCCTAAAANAGAATGGTAGAAATAAATGAATCAGAGAGGAAAAGAGAAAAATGAATTAAAAGAAATGAGGACAATCTCAGAGACCTCCAGGACAATATGAAATGCTCCAACATTCGAATTATAGGAGTCCCAGAAGAAGAAGACAAAAAGAAAGACCATGAGAAAATATTTGAGGAGATAATAGTTGAAAACTTCCCTAAAATGGGGAAGGAAATAATCACCCAAGTCCAAGAAACCCAGAGAGTCTCAATCAGGATAAATCCAAGGTGAAACACCCCAAGACACATATTGATCAAATTAACAAAGATCAAACACAAAGAACAAATATTAAAAGCAGCAAGGGAAAAACAACAAATAACACACAAGGGGATTCCCATAAGGATAACAGCTGATCTTTCAATAGAAACTCTTCAGGCTAGTAGGGAATGGCAGGACATACTTAAAGTGATGAAAGGAAATAACTTATAGACCAGATTACTGTAACCAGAAAGGATTTCATTCAAATATGAAGGAGAGATCAAAAGCTTTACAGACAAGCAAAAGCTGAGAGAATTCAGCACCACCAAACCAGCTCTCCAACAAATGCTAAAGGATCTTCTCTAGACTGGAAACACAAAAACAATAACCCCAAAACAATGAAGTAAATGGCAACACGGTCATATTTATCAATAATTACCTTAAACATAAATGGGTTGAACACCCCAACCAAAAGACAAAGACTGGCTGAACTGATACAAAAACAAGTCCCCTATATATGTTGCCTACAAGAGACCCACCTCAAAACAGGGGACTCATACAGACTGAAAGTGAAGGACTGGAAAAGATAGAGACCAAAATAAAGCAGGAGTAGCAATACTCATATCCAATAAAATAGACTTTAAATCAAAGGCTGTGAAAAGAAACAAAGAAGGACACTACATCCAAGAAGAAGATATAACAATTATAAATATATATGCACCCAACATAGGAGCACTGCAATATGTAAGACAAATGCTAACAAGTATGAAAGGGGAAATTAACAATAACACAATAATAGTGGGAGACTTTAATACCCCACTCACACCTATGGACAGATCAACTAAANGGAGAAGGGGATGACAGAGGATGAGATGGCTGGATGGCATCACTGACTCGATGGACATGAGTTAGAGTAAACTCTGGGAGTTGGTGATGGACAAGGAGGCTTGGCATGCTGCGATTCATGTGGTCACAAAGAGTCGGACACAACTGAGCGACTGAACTGAACTGAATATACCCATGAAATCATCACCACACCCAGGGTATAAATTTATTTATCACTTTCAAAAGTTTCCTCCCACCCATGTTTAGATTATTTTTATACTGATTTTTCTTCTTTGGTAAAAGACATAAAATAAGACCTACTCTCTCACTCAATTTTTAATCTATTCTGAACTGAATATACCCATGAAATCATCACCACACCCAGGGTATAAATTTATTTATCACTTTCAAAAGTTTCCTCCCACCCATGTTTAGATTATTTTTATACTGATTTTTCTTCTTTGGTAAAAGACATAAAATAAGACCTACTCTCTCACTCAATTTTTAATCTATTCTTACTTTATAAAGCTCATCAAGGTGGTCCTAAGATGGCTGAGGAATAGGATGGGGAGACCACTTTCTCCTCCACAAATTCATCAAAAGAACATTTCAACGCTGAGTAAAATCCACAAAACAACTTCTGAATGCCGGCAGAGGACATCGGGTACCCAGAAAAGCAGCCCATTGTCTTTGAAAGGAGGTAGGAAAAAATATAAAAGACAAAAAGAGAGACAAAAGAGGTAGGGATGGAGCTCTGTCTGGGAAGAGAGTCTTAAAAAAGAGAGAAGTTTCCAAACACCAGGAAACACTCTCATTGCCGAGTCTGTGGTGAGCCTTGGAACCACAGAGGGCAACATGACTGGGAGGAAAAATAAATAAATAAGTAAAACCCACTGATCACGTGCCCATCCATAACTCACCCAGTGGAGAAGCAGTGCAGATGCCTACACCCGCCACTAGCAAGCAGGGGCTGGGCAGGGAGGCACGGGCTGCATTGCTTAGAGTAAGGACTGGGCCAGAATGCCCCGAGGGCAATCTGAAGGAACTAACGGGCTAGCAAACTAGGCTGTGGTATAGCTACCATGCAAAAAGCCCTAACCTAAGACACCATCAGGCCCACTCACAGAACAAAGGACTGAGTAGAGACAGCCAGCTGCAGACAATGCCCCTCTGGTGACAGACAGCCAGAGCCATAAGGGGGCAATCGTGGCCCCAGAGAGGCATTATCTACTAAACTGCAAGCAGACTTCATTGCTAACTAAGACTTCTTGGGATTCTGGATGGTCAACATCCGCCTGAGAAGGTGCCCAGAAAACCGAGCGACAGGAATGGCGGAGGCGATAAATTGCAGTGACCGTGCTTGCCAAACACCTGGTCAACTGAGCTGCTCGGACCTGGGAAGGGCACAAAATGCAGGCCCAACTGAGTCTGTGTTTCTGAGGACTACCTGAGTATCTGAAACTGAACAGCTTAGACCTGGGAAGTGCATACAACCCAGGGCTGGCCTCAGATAGTTCCCAGCAGAGCAACCTAGACCCTAAGCAGTTTAGACAGTGAAAGCACACACTCCGTGAGTGGGGGCAAACCTAGTGTGACCAAGACACTGGGAACACACGCCAGTGTTATTTGTTTGCAGAGTCCCTCCCAACCCCCACCAGATGTGTATAAGAGACAGGTGTACAGGTTTCTTAGGAGGCTGATAAGGTGGTCTGGTAATCCTGTCATTTTAAGAATTTTTCCACTGTTGTTTGTGATACACACAGTCTACCCCAAAAGGCTTTAGTATAGTCGGTGAGGCAGAAGTAGATGTTATGAAAGTAAGCAAATCGCTCCCTTGCCATTTGAGATAGGTTGTTGTCAGGGAACTCACCAGTTTCTTACTGTTTCTTCTGCTCCCATACACCTTTGGGGCAAGATATCCCGAAAAAGAAAATTATAAACTAATATTTCCTTTTCCCCAAAAGGAAAAATACACTATTCTAGATTTCTCTGGAATTTATGATCCCTGAATTAAAATTTTAAGACCTCAAATAAACTGCCTTTTTACCTCCTTGTGGTACTTTTCAGTTGACAATGGAGACAGATGGATAAATAAATTTATATATATATGCATACCTGCATCATATTGGTTCTGTTTCTCTGGAGAACCCAGAATAATACAATAATGCTACCCATTACATGAATTTTGTATACATATATGTATCCAATGTATTTATGACTATATTTTATATTGCACTGAGCCTAGCATAATTGACATTTTTAAGATTTTGTTTTTCCTTCAGTGGTTTTTATCTTCATTTCTTTCTGCACTATTTTTCCTTCCTCCACAGGCCAAGGGCTACACTGACTTCTTCAGTCTGGTGAAATTATCTATATCCACTTAGTGGAAAAATATTCACCAAAAACGATTCTCTAAATGAATAAATATTTTTGGAGTACTAAATATCTAATGTTGACATCTCACACAATATTCAGAGATTATTTGAAAACAATGTGTGTATTTTGAAGTCTTTAAAGGCCTGCCACAAAAGTGACCAACTTTTACTTAAATCACATAAAATAGTCAATACTAGGGGGTCAATGGTCATTACATAAGAGTAAATTATAGGCATTTGAAAGATGTTGTGCAATTGAATTCTTGTTGCAATTAAATTAAAACTACAAGTTCCCTGAGATTATTTATTTAAGATGTGGTATTCCAAGTGTAAGTTTGCTTTTCTACCTTTAAAACGTGATCTTCAAGAAGAATATTACCTCATAAGGGACTAAAAATTCAGTCACTTTCTTGTCATAGTTAGTGATCTACTACCATCTGTAGCATTTGAAATGCTTTCCATTTTCCTTTTATTCTAAAGTAGCTCTTTGCCAAGAAGTAGCTGTTTTTATTCCTCAAAAACATTAAGGGTGACTTGTTTATTTAGCAGAGGATTCCCTTCTCTGCAACTGAAGTGGATCTATCTTTTCAGGAGTTCTTAGAGAAGATTAGATGGCAAATAGAGAACAGATCTTTTGGTTCTTTTAGAAATTCTCCTGGTTTACCAGTTGAATCTAATACCATCCCAAGAAATGCAAAGTTTGGAATTTCAGATGTGTAAATATAAATAAAAATTGTATTCTTTTTTCCTCTTCTTAAAAAATCTCTTTATTGGGGTTATAATTGACATACAGAAAGCTATTTATATTTAATACATACAACTTGAGGAGTTTGGAGATAAGCATAAAAAGCAAGAGAGTTCCAGAAAAGCATATATTTCTGCTATATTGACTATGCCAAAGCCTTTGACTGTGTGGATCACAAGAAACTGTGGAAAATTCTGCAAGAGATGGAAATACCAGACCACCTGACCTGCCTCTTGGGAAATCTGTATGCAGGTCAGGAAGCAACAGTTAGAACTGGACATGGAACAAAAGACTGGTTCCAAATAAGAAAAGGAGTACGTTAAGGCTGTATATTGTCACCCTGCTTATTTAACTTCTATGCAGAGTACATCATGAGAAATGCTGGGCTGGATGAAGCACAAGCTGGAATCAAGATTGCTGGGAGAAATATCAATAACCTCAGATATGCAGATGACACCACCCTTATGGCAGAAAGTGAAGAGGAACTAAAAAGACTCTTGATGAAAGTGAAAGAGGAGAGTCAACAAGTTGGCTTAAAGCTCAACATTCAGAAAACTAAGATCATGGCATCTGGTCCTGTCACTTCATGGGAAGTAAATGAGGAAACAGTGTCAGACTTTACTTTGGGGGGGCTCCAAAATCACTGCAGATAGTGATTGCAGCCATGAAATTAAAAGACGCTTCTTCCTTGGAAGGGCTTGAAAGTGAAAGAGGAGAGTGAAAAGTTGGCTTAAAGCTCAACATTCAGAAAGCTAAGATCATGGCATCTGGTCCCATCACTTCATGGCAAATAGATGGGGGAAACAGTGGAAACAGTGGCTGACTTTATTTTTCTGGGCTCCAAAATCACTGTAGATGGTGATTGCAGCCATGATATTAAAAGATGCTTACTCCTTAGAAGGAAAATTATGACCAACCTAGATAGCAAATTCAAAAGCAGAGACATTACCTCTGTCAACAAAGGTCTGTCTAGTCAAGGCTGTGGTTTTTCCAGTGGTTATGTATGGATGTGAGAGTCGGACTATAAAGAAAGCTGAGTGCTGGAGAATTGATGCTTTTGAAAAGTGGTGTTGGAGAAGACTCTTGAGAGTCCCTTGGACTGCAAGGAGATCCAACCAGTCCATCCTAAAGGATATCAGTCCTGGGTGTTCATTGGTAGGACTGATGTTGAAGCTGAAACTCCAATATTTTGGCCACCTTATGTGAAGATCTGACTCATTTGAAAAGACCCTGATGCTGGGAAAGATTGAGGGCAGGAGGAGAAGGGGATGACAAAGGATGAGATGGTTGGATGGCATCACCAACTCAATGGACATGGGTTTGGGTGAACTCTGGGAGTTGGTGATGGACAGGGAGGCCTGGTGTGCTGCAGTTCATGGGGTTGCAGAGTCAGTCATGACTGAGTGACTGAACTGAACTGAACACTTAGTTTTTATTCCATCACAATGAGATAGAGATTGTGGAACTTCTAGAAGGAGAGGTTGATGGAAAGGATTCATCTGCTCTTTATTCATTGTCTTCTTTTAAAAATTTGTTATGTTTTATTGAGGTATGGTTGATTTTACTCACTATCTTAATAGCTAAACCATATCCACAAATAACACACATTCCTTCTGGGCTTCAGCCTGAAGGTTAAATCTTCAAGAATCTGAGGGGCTCTGAGCTTCAGGGCTAGAATCAAATCCCTCTGTGCTCACCCTCCAGGCTACTAGTGCAACAAAAGATAAGCAGATATTCATTTTTGTCCTCAGTCAAGTCCATTACCATCTTCAGAACTCAAGGGAAAGGTTAACTGTGGAGAAATACCAAATAGCAAGCCAACCAAATTCTGAATCAAAGAACTCTCATGAAGACTGTAATTATTTCTCTTCCTCCCTTCTTACAAGCACAAATCTACTTTACAGGAAATAATTTAGTGAACTCTGACCTATTCAATAATGATCTTACTTTATTATTATTCTGTTCCTGATAGAAAGAAATAAGTCATCTCATGGTTTGTGCTAAACTTTCAAGTTTTGGCCAACATCTTCTCAGACAAGATAATCCTCTGCAACGAAACTCTCAACCCAACTTTCCAGAAGACTGTAGAGGAAAATTGAAACTCAACTTTCTGAATCCTTCTGTAAAGAACCAACAGGGCCCTCAGATCATTTTCATCCTCATTATCCCTTGCTTTGTGCTTTGTGGTAAACATTCCAGAAGCCATAACCAGTAAGAGATACCCTGGGGCAGGAAGAAATATTCTATGTAACCAATGTTTGTTGGTTTCCTACTGGGTGTTCAACACTCTTTCTGCTGCTGTAGGATGGTGGAAGCAAATGGAAGACAAGTTCAATATTATTGATACTCTATGTATGATACCTCAGTTGGTAAAGAATCCACCTACAATGTAGGTGAATCCACCTACAATTGAACCCGGTTTGATTCCCAGATTGGGAAGACTCCCCTGGAGAAGGGAAAGGCTACCCACTCCAATATTCTGGCCTGGAGAATTCCATGGACAGTCTATGGGGTCGCAAAGAGTTGGGCATGACTTAGCGACTCAGCACATGTATGTTCCAGGATTTTCAGCTTATGAAGTGTTTTGCTTCATGAGTTCACTTATTATTACAATTTTTTAATGGTACAAGCAATGTTAGTAACACCTTCATTTGATACATGAGGAAACTGAGTCCCCAAATGATGTTCTAGTGGTGCATGCTTGCTCAATTGCTCAGTCATGTACAACTCTTGGAGATCCCAAGAACTGTAGCCCACCAAACCCCTCTGTTTATGAAATTTTCCAGGAAAGAAATACTGGAATGGGTTGCCATTTCCTTCTCCAGGGGATTTCCCTGACCCAAGGTTCTAAACTGCGTCTCTTGCATCTCCTGCATTGGCAGGTGGGTTCTTTACCACTGGTGCCACCTGGGGAGCCCCACATGATAAATTTGTGATGGTGTGAAGAGGAGAGCCCTTTGTTTATTTACCTTAGTGTGTTGGTCTGACCAAACCCCTTGCTTCCACTTAATGTACAGGGTAAGGCAAGATGGTTGAAGAAAGGCAGAGCCATGTGTGATTGAGTGTTAAACTACATGGTTCCATAGATTGCCTGAAATGATAAAGAGGGAAAGATTGCTGTGAGCCAGAGGATCCTGGAAGACTTTATGGAGGGCTCATGTCTCAGGTTGGACCAAGAAGGAAAAAGACAACATTCCCGTGAAAGGAATGGAACCTGTGAGTAAAGGAAGATTTCTCAATGAGACTGGTAGATCCCCAGAGTGTAAGACTTAGAATAAAAATGCTAAAGCCCTCCCCCTTTTTTTTTTGAGAAAAACGTATTTTAATTTTTGTTATTAAAACAGAATAGAAGTTGATCCCAAATCTATCCCCATACTTGATTTCTTGCTTCAATTATACATATAAATTGATAGACTAAGACCATATTTCATCATAGGCATACAATAGAAGGCCAGTGGAGATCATCAGACATAACTTCCTTTTACATATGTACCGGTTAAGATCTAGCCTGACCAGTTGGTTCCCAAGATTTTCTGGCTCTTTCCACTATACACAGAATGCAAAATATCTTGATGAAATCTGGATGTCTAAAAAAATATGGATTTTTTTTTGACCTCTTCAGATTTTTGGAAGAATGTTTTCACTGGTACTTTGCATGTCAGCCCCCATGCCATCAAGCCTTTGTCCTCTTCAACAAGAAACTATGATGTAACTGCAAAGAAAGAGTTTGGAATTGAAACCTGTAAAGTCCATTTAAAGAAAAAAAAATGTCCAAGAAAGTTAGACTTGCTCTACAGGAAGAACAGTAAGGTCTTCTTTTGGGGAGAGAGGGGCAGAGCTGTGCTGGGTCTTCATTGTGGCTCACAGGCTTTCTGTTGCAGTATGTGGGGCTTCGCTCTAGTTGTGATGGGCAAGTCATAGTGCGTGGCTCTAGAGTATGCAGGCTCAGTAGTTGAGGCTCAGTTGCCCCATAGCAAATGGGATCTTATTAATAGTTCCCTGAGCAGGGATTGAATCCACATCCTCTGCATTAGGAGGCAGATTCTTAATCATTGGACCACCAGGGAAGTCCCCAGCCAGACCCTCTTGCAAGCTTCCCCCAGAACATCAATCTCTGAGAGGAGAAACCTGCAAAATGCAGAGCTTGGAAGTCTTCCAGAACTCTAGTCTTCAACATGCATATAATGCACAACTGCTACCAGCTCAGCCTTGAATTTCATGCAGACTTTGCTTTGTGGAGATGCCAAGAGGATAAGAAGGGATGGCTGAGAGATGAGCTGAGCTTTGTGACAGGAGAGAGAATTCTGGTGTGGTTCTTTTACTCTCTCCTGAATTTCCATACTGGCCAAGTTAACTCTCCAAGCTATGGTTTTTCCAGTAGTCATGTACAGATGTGAGTTGGACCATAAAGAAGGCTGAGCACTGAAGAATTGATGCTTTCAATTTGTGGTGCTGGAGAAGACTTCTGGGAGTCCCTTGAACACAATGAAGATCAAAACAGTCAATCTTAAAGGAAATCAACTCTGAATATTCATTGGAAAGACTGATGCTGTAGCTGAAGCTCCAACACTTTGGCCACCTGATGCAAAGAGCTGACTCATTGGAAAAATCCTGATGCTGGGAAAGATTGAGGGCAAGAGAAGAAGGGGATGACAGAGGATGAGATGGTTGGATGGCACCATTGACTCAATGGACATGAGTTTGAGCAAACTTTGGGAGACGGTGAAGGACAGAAAAGCCTGGTGTGCTGCAATATATGGGGTCGCAAAGATTCAGACATGACTTAGCGACTAAACTACAAGAGCTCTAAAATCTCCAGGCCAAGGTGAACTTTGAGAGGCTGGGCTTTTCATTGGATTGGTGGAGGAACCATTCTGCAGGCAACTTTTCCTTGCTCTGTATGTTCTAGAGTTTATATCAAGGGAGCAGCTGAACTGACCTTGAGGCAGAAGAGTTGGGACAATCTCATGTGGAGCCGCCCAGCTGGAAGAACCCATTTCTGAAGTCGGAAAAGTCAAGATCAGAGAGGAAAAGTCATGGTCAGCAAAGCAGGCAAGCACAGGGCGTGGTTTTACTTGCCTCCCCAACCTGACCCCGTTCTCCCCAATCCACCTGCTTCAGCCACCTTAGACCCAGTGCCAGCTGCCAGATTCTCACTGAAGCAGTTCTTCAAATTGCCAAGAGATTGCTATCCAAACTGTCACCCCATGATCAGAAATGAAGGAGTTATGGAAAGTAACTGACAGTACCTGAACGATCTCTCATTTGAATTAAATCAAGATCTTTAAATATTTATAAAGTTCTGGTTTCTAAAATAGCCAGCCCTTGCCTTGCACACAGGCTGTTGAAATATGGGCCTACTGCATTCTAAACTGAATAGCTGTCTGAACAGTCATATATTTCGTTTGTGTATGAGAGTGTGTGTAACAGTGTGTATGACTGTGTTGGAGAGGGAGTGTGTGTGTGTGTGTATGTTGAAAAACCTACTACATTATGTTAAATATCCCAAGGGCTCCATATAGAACATGCCCAGAATGAATATAGGACAAGAATAACTTTTTTCTATCTCATTAGATGGTCTGAGTTTTGAAATCTGCTCTGAAAGTGTGGTAAAGTGTGCAGTGTTGTAGATTAATGCGCTGAATACATTTCTACAGTTCTTGATGTGTTTCATAAAAGGTCCATTTCAAAAGTGTGCTGTATTATAGGTGAACACTCGCAGTAAATAATCTTGTTACAGAAACCTAAGCAATTTTTACAAGGCGTATTTCTGGCTGACTGAACAATTTATTCTCCAGATGTCACATTGTATTTTTCCAATATAAAATGAAACAGCTTTTTTTTTTNTGCTGTATTATAGGTGAACACTCGCAGTAAATAATCTTGTTACAGAAACCTAAGCAATTTTTACAAGGCGTATTTCTGGCTGACTGAACAATTTATTCTCCAGATGTCACATTGTATTTTTCCAATATAAAATGAAACAGCTTTTTTTTTTTCTTTTAAGGCCGACTGGGCTGCTTTGTCTGAATCTAGAACAAAGGATCTTGCCTTAAGGAGGCTGATGCAATGCTAAAGCCTTTTGCTTTAAAATTAGCACCACACCTGGGAAGAGCAGGCTGCACCATCACTGGCTTTATTTTCAGGAATGATACTTGACAATCAAGGAGGACATTCCCCTGGGAGATCCAGTCAGAGGAAAACTCTCTGGGCTTTCTGAAAAACCACAAGAAGGAAGGTGAAGAGAGGGAACAGGAGAGAAGAGAAGAGGCAGTGAGGGTTGGAAGAGGGTGGAGAGGAAAGCAGAAAGAAGGAAGAAGGAGAAATAGGTAGAGATGAGGAATGATGGAAAGAGACGGTGGAACAGGTGGCAAAAGAAGACAAGACAAAACAAAGGTGAGAGTGAAGACAAAGTGGAGTAAATGGATGGATGAAAGAGATGGGAATTATAGGAGAAATATGCAAATTTTGCTGCCACCAGAGGCAGTGTTTTTACAGAGCATTAAACCTGTCTCTTATACACATCTAGATGTGTATAAGAGACAGGTTTTAAAATATTTATTTACAGTTTATCTGTTTTATAGCCAAAAATCTCTAAAATTCCTTCATTTAATGCAATGATGTTATTTTGCTTCACAAAATCCTCCCCCTCTGAATTTAACAATAGATTTTTAAACAATGTTAAAATAATCAGGTCAAGAACTATTATTCTATTGTATTTAATGATTCAATTTCACAGGATCTTTTAAAAAATAGTCACATCATGTCACAGTATGTACACATTTATTTGTATAGAGTATGGCTGAATATCCAAACATGTTTCATGTAGTAATGAATTAGAATGACATATGCCAGCTGTCAGTTATGGGCCAAAATGTATGATTCTGTCAGCAAGCCTACAAAATTATTACTTTATCCATTTTATAGAAGACATGTTTAGATTTGGAAATATTAACTTAGCCAAGATAACTCAGCAAGCAAGGGGCAAAGCTCACATTTGGTTTAAAAATCCAATCTTCTGAGCCACTCTTAGGAAGCCAGTTGCCTAGGTAATCCTCACTTCCATTACAAGGATGCAAGGTGCTATTTTAGGAGTAGTTCCTTCTTTTTTGGAGTACTCTATCCAGCATCCTGGGGCATTAGCAATTATTCTGTACAAGTCAAGCCCTAGTTTTATTTAACAAGATCTGGTAAGATAGGATTATAAAAGAAATTTCATAAAGCATATGTGCACACATACACACATACACACTATTAAATAGTAATTATATAGGTGACTAACACCAAGAAATTTACCAGGCAAATTTAAATCTTAACTGTCTAGCAGCATATTAATTTTACATTCAAATACATTTTCAATGTGACCACTTCCCAGCACCTCCACAGCTATCATGTTTAGTCCAAGATACTCCCATCTCCCTTTACTTTTCTTCAATAGCTCCCTAAACGGCTTCATTACTTCCACTTTTGCTGTACAGTTAATTTTCCACATTGCAGCCAAGGTGATCTTTAAGAACATAAACCAGATCCTATCAATTACCTTTCAAAATTCTCTAGTAGCTGCTTTGAGTGAGTGAGTGAGTGAAGTTGCTCAGTCATGTCCGACTTTTTGCGACCCCGTGAACTGTAGCCCACCAGGCTCCTCCGTCCTTGGGATTCTCCAGGCAAGAATACTGGAGTGGGTTGCCATTTCCTTCTCTAGGGGAACTTCCCGACCCAGGGATTGAACCCAGGTCTCCTGCATTGCAGGCAGACACTTTAACCTCTGAGCCACCAGGGAAGCCCAGTAGCTGCTTTAACAGACAATAAAAGGTAAGTCCTTGTACTAATCTGACAGGATTATTTGATTTTTAATTGTTGATTTGTAAGAGTTCTTTATAAATTCTGGATATAACTACTGTATCTGGATATAAGCACTATATCAGAATTATGAATTACAACTATTTTCCCTCATTCTTCAGTTATCTTTTCACCTTCTTTATGGTATCCTCTGAAATACAAAAGGTTTCTTTTGTACTGCTGCTTGTACTTTTAGTGCCATATCTAAAAAGGATTTGTTTAACTCAATGTCTAAAGAATATTTTTAATTTTAAGATTATTATAATTTTAGCTCTTATGTTTAGGTTTCATGATCCATTTTGAGTTATTTTTTGTGTATGGTATAAGAAAGGAAGTACAACTTCATTGTTTCACATGTAGATGTCCAGTTGACCCAGCACCATTTATTGAAAAGACTTTTCTTTCCCCATTTAATTGTCTAGGCATAATTTTTAAAAACTGCCTGAGGCAGAGGGAGATCTGCAGAACAAACTCTGAGTGCACGCTTGCCCATTGAGCCTAGAAAACAGAGCCCAAGAGGTGCTGACCTCTGCCTCAGCTGTGCTGAGGTTAGAAGCAGAACTACAGATTATACTCTGCTTGAGGGCCAGCTGGTCTGAGAGAGAAAAGGCAGGGCCATAAACAACCAGGAAGCCTAAAATGTGGCCAGATGTGGAGGAGCAAATGAAGACAGTGGTGAGAGGGAGCATTCTCCTGGAAATAGAGTGGAAGCCACTTCTCTCACAAGGAGTAAAGGTCTATATATTTTTACTGTTCTTGGAGTTTTACTTCTTTTTAGTTGTTTTTCATTTTTGTTGCTGTCCTTTGTATTTGTTGAATTTGTTTTGTTTTTGTACTTTTTAGTTGGAGTATAGTTGATTTACAAAGTTGTATTAGTTTTAGGAATACAGCAAAGTGAATCAGTTATATATTTACTTTATATCCACTTTTTAAGATTATTTTCCCATATAGGTCATTACAGAGTATTGAGTAAAGTTCCATATGCTTTACAGTATGTTCTTATTAGTTACCTATTGTACATTTAATAATGTATATATGTCAATCTCTATCTCCCAATTTCTCCCTCCCACCCTCCTTCCCCCCATTGGCAGCCATAAGTTTTTTTTTTTTCCTCCCACATTTGTGACTCTATTTCTGAGACTGTCATACC
>SJYX01020443.1:205152-291141 GCA_006410675.1 Oreotragus oreotragus
CTCCCACATTTGTGACTCTATTTCTGAGACTGTCATACTGAGTGAAGGAAATCAGACCAGACAAATATCATGATATTACTTATGTGTAGAAGCTAAAAAATAGTACAAATGAACTTATTTACAAAATTGTTCTGTATCATGGCACGTTGACTGTAACACCAAAGAGATTCCACACTGTCCAGAATAATTGTGTATACAAAGATTTTTATCTTAGGATTTCATAATTTAGTTATTAGAAACTAATATAGAAAATATATTTTTTCCTTTAAAAATCTTTAAAAGTTCAAGGTTTTTTACATTTCTGCTTAATTAAATCTATGATAACAAAGAAAATATGTGTTGATGTTTCCTTTCTTCAAATGCATCAAACTACAGTTATTGCCTTGATCCCTGGTAAACACATGCTTTATAAAAATTAAGTGGCAAAATTCCATAGATAACTTGGCATTTGGCCTGCTTTTTTATATTTGGCTCCATGATTTGCATGTGTTTAATGAAATTAAAAGACACTTCTTGGAAGGAAAGTTATGACCAACCTAGATGGCATATTGAAAAGCAATATGTACATTAAATATGTACATATTGTCTACAAAGGTACATTATGTACATTAAATATGTACATATTGTCTACAAAGGTACAATATGTACATATTGTCTACAAAGGTACAATGGTACATATTGTCTACAAAGGTACAATATGTACATTAAATATGTACATATTGTCTACAAAGGTCCGTCTAGTCAAGGCTATGGTTTTTCCAGTGGTCATGTATGGATGTGAGAATTGGACTGTGAAGAAAGCTGAGTGCCGAAGAATTGCCGCTTTTGAACTGTGGTGTTGGAGAAGACTCTTGCAAGTCCCTTGGACTGCAAAGAGATCTAACCAGTCCATCCTAAAGATCAGTCCTCCAGTTCATTGGAGGGACTGATGCTGAAGCTGAAACTCCAACACTTGGGCCACCTTATGAGAAGAGTTGACTCATTGGAAAAGACTATGATGCTGGGAAGGATTGGGGGCAGGAAGAGAAGGGGACAACAGAGGATGAGATGGCTGGATGGCATCACCGACTTGGTGGATGTGACTTTGGGTAAACTCTGGGAGTTGGTGATGGACACGGAGGCCTGGTGTGCTGCGATTCATGGGGTCACAAAGAGTCAGACACGATGAGCAACTGACCTGAACTGAACTGATCTGAATGTGATTAATAACTTGTTTAATTTATTTTCATTACATAACAGAGCCAAATCTGTATCATAGATGATTTCCTAAAATCAGAAGCAAGTAGAGTAGAATAACTGAAATAGATTTCTCACTCTAGTTGGCCTTTTTAAACCATATCATTTGAAAAACAAAGTTTGTAGTCTTGATAACCTCATTTTATCATTTTTTCTTTATATTTTCCCCTTTTGTGCCATGCTTAGACAAAATAGTTTACTTAATTCAGTATCAAAAACATTTCTTCTAAGCCTCTCCTGTAAGTTTAATAATTTTATCCCTTATACTTAAGTCTATAGTTCATTTTGGAAAACTCAGCAGTGGCCATAGGACTGCAAAAGGTCAGTTTTCATTCCAATTTTTAAGAAATGCAATGCCAAAGAATGCTCAAACTACTGCACAATTGCACTCATATCACACACTAGTAAACTAATGCTCAAAATTCTCCAAGCCAGGCTTCAAGAATATGTGAACCATGAACTTCCAGATGTTCAAGCTGGATTTAGAAAAGGCAGAGGGCCCACAGATCAAACTGCCAACATATGTCCAATCATTGAAAAAACAAGAAAGTTCCAGAAAAACATCCATTTCTGCTTTATTGACTATGCCAAATTCTTTGACTCTGTGGTCACAATAAACTGCGGAAAATTCTGTAAGAGATGGGAATGTCAGACCACCTGACCTGCCTCTTGAGAAATCTGTGTACAGGTCAGGAAGCAACAGTTAGAACTGGACATGGAACAACAGACTGGTTCCAAATAGGAAAAGAAGTAAGTCAAGGCTGTATATTGTCACCCTGCTTATTTGACTTATATGCAGACTACATCATGAGAAATGCTGGGGCTGGGCTGGCTGAAGCACAAGCTGGAATCAAGATTGCTGGGAGAAATATCAATAACCTCAGATATGCAGATGACACCACCCTTATGACAGAAAGTGAAGAAGAACTAAAGAGCCTCTTGATGAAAGTGAAAGAGGAGAGTGAAAAAAACTGGCTTAAAGCTCAAAATTCATAAAACAAAGATCAAGGCATCTGGTCCCATCACTTCATGGAAAATAGATGGGTAAACAGGGGCTCCAAAATCACTGCAGATGGTGACTGCAGCCATGAAAGAAAAAGACACTTGTTGCTTGGAAGAAAAGTTATGACTGACATGGACAGCATATTGAAAAGCAAAGACATTACTTTGCCAACAAAAGTCCATCTAGTCAAGGCTATGGTTTTTCCAATAGTCATGTATAGATGTGAGAGTTGGACTATAAAGAAAGCTGAGCACACAAGAATTGATGCTTTTGAACTGTGGTGTTGTAGAAGATTCTTTAGAGTCCCTTGGACTGCAAGGAGATCCAACCAGTCCATTCTAAAGGAGATCAGTCCTGAATTTTCACTGGGAAGACTGACATTGAAGCTAAAACTCCAATACTTTGGCCACCTGATGCAAAGAGCTGACTCATTTGAAAAGACCCTGATGCTGGGAAAGATTGAAGGTGAGAGGAGAAGGGGACGATGGAGGATGAGATGGTCAGATGGCATCACCGACTCATCGGATATGAGTTTGAATAAACCCATGGACAGGGAAGCCTGGCGTGCTGCAGTCCGTGGGTCACAAAAAGTCAGACGTGACTGAGCGACTGAACTGAACTGAACTGATGGTCATTTTGAGTTAACTTGTGCATATATGTGAGGTGAAGTTCAAGCTTCATTTTTATTTCTGTACTCATATCCAGTTGTTCTAGCACCATATGTTGAAAAACCTACCTGTTTCTCATTGAATTGACTTGGAAATTTTGTTGGAAAACAATTGGCCATACAAATGTGACTCTCTTGGACTCTCCATTCTATTACACTGGCAACTCACTCTCACACTGATACTACAGGGCAATGACTTTTACCTTTACAGTAAGTCTTGACATTAGATATTTCACATTCTGTATTTTTCTTTAATTTTTGAAATAGTTTTTTCTATTCTAAAACTTTTGTTCTTCCATAAAAAATTTTAATATTGAGTTGTCAGCTTTGTCAAAAACATCTGTTAGTATTTTGATCATGAATGCATTGGATGTACAGATTACTTTGTGTAAAATTGTCATATTTTTAAAATATCAAGTCTTCCAAGCCAGACCTTCCTTGGTCTGTCAGTATTATTTTGTATTTTTAAACATACAGAGCTTGGAAAACATCTTTCATATTTGTTACTAAATATTTTTATACTATTGAAATATTCTAGTTTTTAAAATTTTGTATAGGAAACATTCATTGTTCGTGTATAGAAGTACAGTTGATTTATATATTATAACTTTTTATTTTAAAATATTGCTAAATTCAGTTATTAATCTAGTAGACTTTTGGTAAATGCCTTAGGGTTTTGGACAAACATTGTCACACTGTCTGCTAGAAATGGAAGTTTTACTTCTTCCTTTTCAAACTGTAAAACTTTTTATTCTTGACTAATATTACTTTCAAGCATCTACAATGTTAAATAGAAGTAGTAAGATGAGACATCATTACCTTTTTTTCCTAATCTTTTGGTAAGAAATATTGAGTTTTTCATTTGATAATGACAAAGCTGTAATTTTTTGTAGATGCTCTTAATTTTGATATTGATGTTCCCTCTTTTCCTAGTTTGCTCAGAGCATTTTTTCTTTGTTTCTTGAGGTGAAAACTATGTGCAGTAAGTTATCTATTTTAATGTACAGTTTTGTTCAGTTCAGCTGCTCAGTCATGTCTGACTCTTTGCGACCCTGTGAATTGCGGCATGCCAGGCCTCCCTGTCCATCACCAACTCCCGGAGTTTATTCAAACTCACATCCATCGAGTCGGTGATGCCATCCAGCCATCTCATCCTCTGTCGTTCCCTTCTCCTCCTGCCCCCAATCCCTCCCAACATCAGAGTCTTTTCCATAGAGTCCAAAGAGTCTTCACATGAGGTGGCCAAAGTACTGGAGTTTCAGCTTTAGCATCATTCCTTCTTAAGAACACCCAGGACTGATCTCCTTTAGAATGGACTGGTTGGATCTCCTTGCAGTCCAAGGGACTCTCAAGAGTTTTCTCCAGCAGCACAGTTAGAAAACATCAGTTCTTTGGCACTCAGCTTTGTGGTCCAATGCTCACATCTGTACATGACGACTGGAAAAACCATAGCTTTCCCTCACTATATGGACCTTTGCTGGCAAAGTAATGACCTACCTATACAAATTTTACTCCTATACAAATATCCAAATGAAAACAAGTACTTCTGTCCACTGAAACATGTACAGAAATATTCATGCTAGCTTCATCTAAAATGACCAAAAATATAAATAACATAAAAATCCATAAAATTGTTCATTTAAAGAAATAGTGCATGGAATGAAAAAGTTGCTACTTACAATAACATGGCTAAATCTCACAAAATAATGTTGAACAAAAGAATATGAAAGCAAAAGTGTACATGTGCTATAAATCCATTTTTAGAAGCAGCAAAATAAATTATGCTGATTGAAGTCAGAATGATAGTTATCTTTAGGGTATATTGACTAAGAGAGCCATACTAGGGCTATCTGAGGTGCTGGTAATATTTTAATATTTATCCATCTGATGAGTTGGTTTTACAGGCATTTTCATTTTAGAAATGAAATTATCATATTTTTATGATTATTAACTTTTACATTTGAACTTTAAAATTAGAAAAAAGAACAGGGTTATAACTCTATATATTTACATAGAAATATTTCCAAGACACACTGTAAAGTCAAAAAACCAAATTGTAAAACATGTATAATCTCTGAACCCATTTCTATGACCGTCTTATCTCAACAAAATAAGAAACAAAACTGCATATTTATGTATGTGTTCATAATATTCAATTCTGTGATTTAAAGCACATATATTTCACTCACAGAGTAATTTCAGGAATTCTGAACCATATCTAGGCCAGATAATTTTTATTAGGCCAGTTTTTTGTTGTGTTAGTTTTAGGATGACAAAATTAAATCAAGGTATTTTCTATGTCAAATTTACTCCAACAGAAATGAGGTGGCCAAAGAAATTTGATTTCCCAAATTAAACTTAGTTTCATAAATCATTAATTATATATGTTTTTTCATAGTGAAAATCTTGCCTCTCTTTACTTTTGACTTGACAGCCCAGAGGACTGTCATAACTACTAAATTATATCTCTATGTCTAATCAGTGCTAACATTACAATCAATTCAAGGACCACTGATCAGTCTTTTCTAGAGTTACAAAGTCTGAGTTTCAGTGAAAAAAATGTGAAAATTATCAGTCTTAAATCCTGTAACAATAAATCACCAAGTATTTATTCATCACTAATCTTGTGCTTAATCCTTTCCTAGGCAGCCTGAAGAGTAATGAGAAAATATCAGACATGGTTCCTGCTATAAAGGAGATAATAATTCAATTTAAAAGAGATACTTTTGGTATAGATCTTTTGTAATTTAAACTACCTACAGAAGGGTCATCTGTCAAAATGATGGATTAAATTCTAATCCAGAATAGGAAACAAATGACAAATATATACTTATCATTTAGGATACTTATGGAATGATTATGCTGATAAATCTATATTGGGACTAACTAAAACACAAAATGACACAAAATTGATTATATTACACTTTGAAGTCTCTGAAGAAGATATTGTGAATAATTATGAGTAATGAATATGACAACTTGATTTTGTTCAAAATTAAAATGAAGTTGTCACTCTTTGCCTGTAACAAATGCACAATATTTTTTTTAATCCCAAATCCTTATTCATAATAATAAGTTTTGCACTGAGTAGGAGATACAAGTTATGGTACTGATGATAAAGATGAAAAAAGATGCTAAAAACAATAATTTCCATATTTTGAGAGATGTCACTTAACCAAGTTCCGATGAGAAGAAAATAAAACAGCCAAAATTTGAATGCAGTCTTATCTGAAGCCAAATTCATATAATTTCTCTCACCCCAGAGTTTCTTCTCGGGGAAGGCAATGGCACCCCACCCCAGTACTCTTGCCTGGAAAATCCAATGGACGGAGTAGCCTGGTGGGCTGCAGTCCATGGGGTCGCTAACAGTCGGACAGACTGAGCGACTTCACTTTCACTTTTCTCTTTCATGCATTGGAGAAGGAAATGGCAACCCACTCCAGTATTCTTGCCTGGAGAATCCCAGGGATGGGGGAGCCTGGTGGGCTGCCGTTTATGGGGTCACACAGAGTCGGACACGACTGAAGTGACTTAGCAGCAGCAGCAGAGTTTCTTCTATCAGTTATGTAAAAGTATAAAAAATTGCTTCTGTGTTTCATATAAACTGATGTGAATATATTGCCTATTATGTCACTCAAAGTCCCATGTAATTGACAACACTGAACATTTTACATCAAATAAAAGTATATTGCCACTGTTAAAAGTACATTTCTTTTATAATATCTGAGATATCATTTCTCTTAAATTTTTCTTTCTGCCTACCCTCTGTGGATGGACATAGCCAGATTTTAAGCTCATCATAGAATATGTTAATATTATCAGTGTCATTCCATTTCCCCTTTCCTCCTTTTTTGTTTATATCAATTTATTTGAAGTTTCCTGAAATTCCTGTTCAGAAGAATTGAGTTGAGGTTAAATTAAAGTTAAATGTGACAGGCACTGAATAACTTCTATTAGTAAATATAGAAGAAGCTTCAACAAACATGAAGCAGCTAGAAGTCTATTTTTCATTAGCCTACAGGATGTATTTCTGGTTCCTACTAACAGTGATGAAGGAAAAAAATATATACTTGGCTCGCAATCCAAAGAAAGATAGAGCTGAGAGGGCTTTCCAAAAATGAAGGGTTTCTTTCCACATCCACAGTCTTCATTCAGCGTACTCTAGACAGATAGACATCAAGCTTTCTCTCAATATCTTCATGGAAAAATAGACTTGGCCATCATTTGCTTTCAACACTTCTCTGTTTCCTCAGTGGTTTTTCCATGAAGTTGTCTGATTTCTTCATTCTTGCCAATTTTCTCTCCTAGACTTCTGTCTAAGCAGACTGCATTTTGCAAGATCAGTACTGATTCAGCCTGTTATTTCTGCTTTATGCTTCTGAGCACCAAGGGCTATGATATTAGCACATGTTGTATTACTCTCCTAAACAGCTTTGAGAAGAGAGCAAGGCCCCAAAGGGTGAAGGCATAAATGAAAACAATGAGCACTTTAGTAAGAAACTCAGGGCATTCAAATCCAGTGTCCCTGAATGAAAAATAACTTTACTAATTACAGCAAGCATTTAAGGATCTCTTTTATGTTGTAAATACAGGTACAATTTCCATTTATGCAAAATTATTTAGAGAGCAAAATAAGGAAATGTTTCCTACTAATTTAAATGGTAAAAAGAAGAAGGCAAAGGAGTAGAATTCTTTCCATGCTCAGCCCTAAAACAGAAGATCCTCTGTTTGGGCAACAGTGCTGTGGATATAGCCAAGAGACTGCTTTGGCACAAAAAAGAATATATCAGCATTACCACTGCCAGTTACATTCCATTGCCTTTAGTTTCCTGGCTGAGTTTATCTGTGTGTTTGGGGGAGGGGAAAAGGCAAGAGGCAGGCAGAATCTGGCAGCTATTTCTCAACTCTGCAATGTCCTTTTTAGTATCTAAATAAGAATATGCTTCTATTTCATTATCATTTTTCAGTTCTAGCTGTTGGGAATATCAACATCGTGATAGTTACCACAATATGGCTGAACACAGCTATGGAAAATCAAAGAAAGAAAAAAAATCTGATTGAATGAAACTTTGATCACACTGATTTTTAATTTTTAGCTTAAGTTCTAGCCTTCTATTGTTGTGCAAAAATAATTGAAAAAATCAGAACATAATTATATAGCAATAATGTATCATCCCACATGACTGAGTGGAAGCAGCACAAAACTAGGAGGTTCTTTCCTGGGGCCTATCATGAAGGTGAAGGAAGATGTAGATGGGTCTTGTAGTCATCTTAAGGCTTGACAGAATTGGAAGTTCAAAATATCTCCCTTACATGACTCACAGTTTTTGCTGGCCTTTTGGCTAGGCTCTTATTTGGGGCTGATCACTGAAGCACCAATATGTAGTCTTTCATGCGGCAAGGCTTCTTCCAGCATGACAGCTGTGTTCTGACAGACAGTATCCTAAACATGAGCATTCCAAGAGAGAAAAGAAGCTGCCAGTCTCTGAGGGCCTGGACCCATTACTGGCACAGCACCATTTCTGCTGAATCTAATTGTTCAGAACAGTCACAGAGAAATTCCAGAATCAAAACAGGGAGAGGGGCAGAGAACACACCTCTGGATGGTGGAGCATCAAAGAATCTCTAGCCATCTTTAATCTGCCACACTTTAATTATTACTATACGTGAGGAGACTCATTTAAATTAAATGGCTAAAATTGTCTGTGCCTATCATTAAGTTCAGTTGAGTCACTCAGTCATGTCAGAATCTTTTCGATCCCATGGAATGCAGCACACCAGGCTGCCCTGTCCATCACCAACTCCCAGAGCTTGCTCAAACTCATGTCCATCAAGTCGGTGATGCCATACAACCATCTCATTCTCTGTCATTCCCCTTTCCTCCCACATTTAACCTTTTGCAGCATCAGTGTCTTTTCCAAAGAGCCTGTCCTTTCACTTCAGGTGGCCAAACTACTGGAGTTTCAGCTTTAGCATCAGTCCTGCAGTGAATATTCAGGACTGATTTCCTTTAGGATTGTCTAGTTGGATCTCCTTGCAGTCAAAGGGAGTTTCAAGAATCTTCTCCAACACCATAGTTCAAAAGCATCAGTTCTTCGGTCTCAGCTTTCTTGATACTCCAATTCTCACATGAATAGATGACTAC
This sequence comes from Oreotragus oreotragus, assembly GCA_006410675.1. Classification (NCBI taxonomy): domain Eukaryota; kingdom Metazoa; phylum Chordata; class Mammalia; order Artiodactyla; family Bovidae; genus Oreotragus; species Oreotragus oreotragus. Next base: position 214,204 of record SJYX01020443.1, read on the forward strand.
TGAAAAAAACACAGCTTTGACTATGTGGACCTTTGTCGGCAAAGTAATGTCTCTGCTTTTAAAAATACTGTCTAGGTTAGTCATAGCTTTTCTTACAAGTAGCAAGCATCTTTTGTTTTTAAGGCTGCAGTCACCACCTGCAGTGATTTTGGAGCCCAAGAAAATAAAGTCTCTTACTATTTCCATTGTTTCCCCATCTATTTGCCATGAAATGATGGGGCCGGATACCATGATCTTACCTTTCTGAATGTTGTTTCTTGAGCTAACTTTTTCACTCTCCTCTTTCATTTTCATTAGTTCTTCGCTTTCTGCCATAAGTATGATGTCATCTTCCTATCTGAGGTTATTGATATTTCTCCTGGTACTCTTGATTCCAACTTGTGATTCATCCAGACCAGCATTACTCATGATGTACTCTGCATATAAGTTAAATCAGCATGACGACAATATACAGCCTTGACGTACTCCTTTCCCGATTTGAAACCAGGCTGTTCCATGTCTAGTTGTAACTGTTGCTGCTTGACCTGCATACAGTATTCTCAGGAGGCAGGTAAGCTGTTCTGCTATTCCCATCTCTTTAAGAATTTTCCACAGATTGTTGTGATCCACACAGCCAAAATCTTCAGCATAGTCAATAAAGGAGAAGTAAATGTTTTTCTGGAACTCTCTTGCTTTTTCAATGATCCAATGGATGTAGGTAATTTGATCTCCAGTTCTTCTGCCTCTTTCAAATCCAGCTTGACCATCTGAAAGTTCCCGGTTCACATACTGTTGAAGCCTGGCTTGGAGAATTTTGAGGATTACTTTGCTAGTGAGTGAGATGAATATAATTGTGCAGTAGTTTGAAAATTCTTTGACATTGTCTTTCTTTAGGATTGAAATAAAAACTGAACTTTTCCAGTCCTGTGGCCATTGTTGAGTTCCAAATCTGCTGGCATATTGAGTACAGTACTTTCTAGCATCATCTTTTAGGATTCAAAATAGCTCAACTAGAATTCCATCACCTCCACTACCTTTGCTCATAGTGATGCTTCCTAAGGCCCGCTTGACTTTTCATTCCAAGATGTCTGGCTCTAGGTGAGTGATCGTGGTTATCTGGATCGTGAAGATATTTCTTGTATAGTTCTTCTGTGTATTCTTGCTACCTCTTCTTAATATCTTCTGCTTCTGTTAGGTCCAGACCATTTCTGTCCTTTATTGTGCCCATCTTTGCATGAAATATTCCCTTGGTATCTCTAAATTTCTTGAAGAGATCTCTAGACTTTCCCATTCTACTGTTTTCATCTATTTCTTTGCACTGATCACTGAAGAAGGCTTTCTTATCTCTCCTTGCTATTCTTTGCAACTCTGCATTCAGATGGGTATATCTTTCCTTTTCTCTTTTGCCTTTATCTTCTCTTCATTTCTCAGCTATTTGTAAGGCCTCCTCAGACAACCATTTTGCCTCTTTGCATTTTTTTTCTCTTGGGAATAGCCTCCTGTATAATGGCATGAACCTCCATCCATAGTTCTTCAGGCACTCTGCCTATCAAACCTAATCCCTTGAATGTATTTGTCACTTCCACTGTATAAGGGATTTGATTTACGTCATACCTGAATGGTCAGTGGTTTTCCCTACTTTCTTCAATTTAAGTCTGAATTTGGCAATAAGGAGTTCATGATCTGAACCACAGTCAGCTGCCAGTCAGCTCTTGTATAGAGCTTCTCCATCTTTGGCTGCAATACCAAACCCATCTGATTTTGGTATTGACTATCGGGTATTGTCCATGTGTAGAGTCCTCTCTTGTGTTGTTAAAAGAGGGTGTTTGCTATGACCAGTGCATTCTCTTGGCAAAACTCTATTAGCCTTTGCCCTGCTTCGTTTTGTACTTTAAGTCCAAATTTGCCTGTTACTCCAGGTATCTCTTGACTCCCTAAATTTGTACTCCAATCCCCTATAATGCAAAGGACATCTTTCTGGGTGTTAGTTCTAGAAGGTCTTGTAGGTCTTCATAGAACCGTTCAACCTCAGCTTCTTTGCCATTACTGGTTGGGGTACAGGCTTGGATTACTGTGATATTGCATGGTTTTCCTTGGAATCAAACAGAAATCATTCTGTCATTTTCTTGAGTGAGACTGCACCCAACAACTGCATTTGGACTCTTTTGTTGACTATGATGGCTGCTCCATTTCTTCTAAGGGATTCTTGCCCACATATCTATTCTTGCCCCATATCTATTCTTGTAGATATAAAGAGCATCTCAGTTAAATTTGCCTATTGCAGTCAATTTTTGTTCACTGATTTCTAAAATGTCAATGTTCACTCTTGACATCTCCTTTGACCACTTCAAATTTACCTTGATTCATGACATTTTGGTTCCTATGCAATATTGTTCTTTATAGGATCGGACTTTAATTCCATCACCTGTCACATCCACAACTAGGTGTTGTTTTTGCTTTGGTTCTGTCTCTTCATTCTTTCTGAGGTTATTTCTCCATTCTTCTCCAGTAACATACTGAGCACCTACCGACCTGGGGAGTTCATCTTTCAGTGTTATATCCTTTTGCCTTATCATACTGTTCATGGGGTTCTCAAGGCAAGAATACTGAAGTGGTTTGTTATTTCCTTCTCCAGTGTGCATATTAAGGTGTTAAAAAAAATCCACAGTTTAAAATTTGCATAGTGGTAATCAATAAAGCACAGTATATTTGTATCTTTCTGGTAAGTAAAAAATATTAACAAAATTAGTATAAATTGATTTGTACTACAATCCTTTTTACTCCTGGATCTAACTTTTAGAAGATTGACAGATATTTCAGCATAAGATATTCTCTCTTGGCCTAGAATGAGCAAAGATTTTACTGTTTTATGTAGAGGAATAGAGGATCTATTAAATATATACAGGTGTTAGATCTCTGAATATCATTCTCTTTTTATGGCATTGATGGGAGACATAAATTGTGTTTCAGCTTAACTTTGATTGCAACAGACACATTTTTTTTCATTCTATATTCCCAGTGGTTATAAATTGATTTTTTGCATGACTATTACCCTTGTTTCTCCCTACTCTTAAATGACTCATATCCCACAGAGATTACCAATGTGTCTCCTGTGAAATTCAAGTGACTTCTAGTCTGTTTCCTAATCTTTTGCCTTCAAAGTGAATATTTCTTGACCTGTCCCTCAATTTCCATGGGCTAGAAAAGTCCAAAACATTTCTTACAATCAGGTCAAGCTCTGAGAAATATTCTCATGGTCATTCATTCTATAAGCACTGTATCTGTTTCACCCTATTTTATTTAGCACCATCTGGATTAAGGTAGCTCATATATCTTTATTAGAGGAGCAAGAATACACATGTATATCTAATATGCCCAGGAATTAAAATACACTAATACTTAGTCAGAGTACACTGAAGGTCTTAGTGTACTGGCACCTTAGAGCAAATAATGGAATATCCACAACCAAGTGATGGACAGACAGGTATAAAATCTGTTTCATGATATCTGCTTATAGATATGTACTTTGTAGGATGAGTATAACCTGTGTTCCTTAAGCCTCTCTATTCACAGGAAATAACTTTGGGCATGTTTGTCCCACTTTAAGTATATCCCCACTTAGAAGTATATCCTGATTATATGATTTCCTCCTACATATTTAAATTTAGTTTCAGTCTTTTGAACATTTGATCTCTAATTTCTGAATCACGAACAAGGATAATGACAACAAAACAGAAAGCAAACAAACAAAAATACCCAAACAAAGCACTAGAACAAAATCACTTAAAAGTTTAGCAACACAAACCTGGGGCTTTCCAAGTGGCACAGTGCAGGAGACTCAAGAGACAAGCATTGGAAGATCCCTGGAGATGGAAATGGCAACTCACTCAAGGATTCTTGCTTGGAAAATTCCATCGACAGAGAAGCCAGGCAGGCTGTAGTCCTTGTGGTTGAAGAGTCTGACACAACTTAGCGACTGAGCACACAACAGCAAATCTGAGGTTAAGAATAATGTAACCATATCCAAGTCAGTTAAGCATTTCACAGAGTAGTTAACAAGAGTACCAGAAACCTAGTCAATCTTTTGAAAGGTAAAAATCAAGCAAAATTTACGTCTCAAGTTTTGTACTATATTCCTTTCAGAGTCATATCAGTTTAATATTGCTTCTAGGATGAGATATTGCTGCACTGTGCCTATTTTCTTCTTTCCAACAGGATAATACTGTTCATACACCCAATGACAAATAGATTTCATCTCATGTGACAACTCTAACCAACTGATATTGGAGGCCTGGGGCATTGTTTTGTGAACAGTTTTGAGGCTATGTCTAGACTCAACAATCCAAAAAGTTCCTTATATCATCCAAGGGCATGATGCAAGGAGTTGAGTTACTAAGTGAAAGATATCAGTCATCCCTGCATTACCCACTAAGAACTATTGGTAGGGATTTATCCTTAGTGTTTCAAAAGCACATATGTGTGTTGAGTCATTGCTATATCCTTTTATCTGGCTTAAAACAGATATTCAACAAAATGAATGAATAAATAAAATGTACTAGATTTTTTTTTTAATGTGTCTGTAATGGACATACACTGGGATACAAATGGAATGGACAGATAAGGAAAGAGAGTTCTAGTAGCCTACATCAATAAATGTGTCTTTCATATACTTCAGAAAACATTAAGAATATAGCAAAATGGTTGAATACATACTCTGAATAGCTTGTATAATATATCTCCTCTTTTCCAAAATATCTGTGGTGCTAAGAATCAAATAATATTAAGTAAACCTTTTCTAGTTAGAAAACCAAGATATTAGAATTTTAGAAGTCGATGAGATTGTAAAATTTACATTAGACTGAATTTTCAATATTTGAGTACATGACTATCCCTCAGATCCAAACCTTCACCCTCTATCTACTAGGCTAATATTCTATATACAATTCCCTTTCCTACACAGGGCCATAAATACTTCTCTATAAACATTTACTTTGAGAATGTTGCTGCTGCTGCTGCTGCTGCTGCTAAGTCGTGTCGGTCGTGTCCGACTCTGTGCGACCCCATAGACAGAAGCCCAACAGGCTCCTCTGTCCCTGGGATTCTCCAGGCAAGAACACTGGAGTGGGTTGCCATTTCCTTCTCAAATGCATGAAAGTGAAAAGTGAAAGTGAAGTCGCTCAATCGTATCCGACTCTTAGTGACCCCATGGACTACAGCCCACCAGGCTCCTCCATCCATGAGGTTCTCCAGGCAAGAGTACTGGAGTGGGTTGCCATTGCATAATCACTTGATATTATCATATGGTTATGAGATCCTATATTTACAAACAATTCTAGTTGAAGTTTCTTGGTTAGCTCAGAAATTACATGAAACAATGTGTTTGAAAATATTTCAATGTTCAGAATATTTTATATATACATCAAGTATCATATTATTGCTAGTAATAATGATATAAATAAAATCACTAAAAATTTATCTAATTTTTAACATAGTATACCATACTATACTTAGATATACTATAGTTAAATATACAGACATTACTCAGTATGAATATGGGATTGGTTCAAGGACCCCACTATTGAATAACAAAAACTGTAGATGCACAAGTCTCATCTATAAAAAGGCATAGTACAGTTGTGAAAGTGCTGTACTCAATATGCCAGAAAATTTGGAAAACTCAGCAGTGGCCACAGAACTGGAAAAGGTCAGTTTTCGTTCCAATCCCAAATAAAGGCAATACCAAAGAATGCTCAGACTACTGCACAGTTGCACTCATCTCACATGTTAGCAAAGTAATGTTTAAAATTCTCCAAGCCAGGCTTCAACAGTACATGAACTGTGAACTTCGTGATGTTCAAGTTTAGCTCTAGTAATTTTCTGGTGGAGTCTTTAGGGTTTTCTATGTAGAGGATCATGTCATCTGCAAAGTTTTCAATTAAGTTTTTGTTTCTAGCTATTTTAAACCCTGTATTGGACAAGAAGGCTAATACTTTAAACCTTAATCTATTTATATACAAATCATGGATACATATATAGTACATAAATACTTATGTGGTATCTGTGGTAATAGCAATTTTGAGGGGGCAAATAAGAAAGTCAGGTTTCTTATAGGGTAATGATACTGTGAAAAAGGATAAGAAACACTGATCTTAATGGAATCATACAGTATGTATATATGTAATATTTTATATCTGACTTGCATTTGACCTTGTGAGATTTATCTTTCTTGTGAGTAGTTGCAGTTCAGTTGTTTTCATTACTGGATAGTATTCACACAATGAGCATGTTGCTTTTTAATTTGTTCTTAAAGGACATTTGGATTGTTTTCATATTACGAAAAATAACTTAGGAATACTGCTAAAACATTTTGTACATATTTCTTGGTATCCATGTATGTATTTCTTTTTGAGTATATGCACTGGAGCAAAATTATTGGAGCATATAATATGTGTATATTCAGCTGTAGTAGTTAATGCCACATGTGGTTTCAAAATGATTGAACTCGTCTATAAGGAAGGTGAGATGTATATTAAAATATCACTATAAGGTGAGATGTGTGTTAAAATATCACTGTTTGTAGATGTCTTTGATTCTGCTTTTTATGTAGTTTGAAGCTATGTCATATGGTGTGTACGTGTGTACATATTTAGAATTTTCCTTTTTCCTACTGAATTGAACCTTTTATCATTATGAATTTATCTGTAGTAGTGCTTTATTCTTCAGGTTCTTTTACAGGAATGTAGCTGTGCTAGCCTTCTTTTGGCTAGTGTTTGCATAGTATGTTTTTATACTTTACTTTCTGTCTCTTATTTTCTCTTTTGTTTCTAGGCTGTTTCTTGCTGTTCTGAATTTTTTTTTCTGACTGAATATATTCCATTTAGTTCTCTGCAGCTCTCTGTGTGTAATCGGCTATTAAATTTGTGTTCTTAGTTGTTGTATTTTTTTCAGTTCAGAATTTTCCATTTTCTGAAGTTCTCATTTATTTCCTTGAAAATCAGCCCTAGTTATTTAAAAAACCCATTTGATTATTTTAGTATCTTACTCCCCTGTTGATGCGTTTCCATTCAGTATTGATGTTTTTTTCTCATTTGTTTTACAGTTACATTTTCTTTGTTGCCTGTGTTTCATTTATTTATGACTGCTCTGGGTCTTCATTGCTGCATGTGGGCTTTCTCTAGTTGCGCTGAGTGGAAGCTACTCTAGTTGTGGTGTGCAAGCTTCTCATTGTGGTGGTTCCCCTTGTTGCAGAGCACGGGCTCTAGTGTGCGCTTCAAGTAGTTGTGGTGCGCGGCCTTAGTTGCCTTGCAGCATGTGGACTCTTCCTGGACCAAGGATTGAACCTGTGTCCCCCACATTGGCAGGAGGTTTCTTAACTGCTGGACCACCAGGGAAATCCTGTTCCCTGTGTTTTTTTTCATTGAATGTTAGAGGTTAGAGACGATTTGAAGCCTCGGATGGTTTTTACTCCCCAGAGCATGTATGATTTGCTTCTCGTAGGCTACTTGGGCCACTTTAAAGCTTGTATCACCACCTTAACCCAGACAAGGATCGACTTTTAGTTCCTTGGGATTACTGTTGATCTGTAGTTTACATATAGTCTAGATTGTAGTCCTTTGGGCTAACAGCCGAAGCTTGAGGTGCTCACCTATGTATAGGAGACTCTGGATTGTAATTTTTGTTAGCTTAACTCAAATATTTAGTTGGTCAGTTTTTTGCTTATCTGTTAAATCTTTCAGCTTCCTCTTCCAGAGTGAAAATCTAGGGTTCTTTTACATTGCTGATAACTTTTTTGTGTGTATTAGTCTTATAAATCTTCATAGACTTGTTATGTAGTGCCCTGAAACTTTTTTAAAAAATTGTTTTTTGACAGATTTTCTTGTTTGTAGTGGTAGTTTTTTGGTCCATCTGATTTACGTATTCTTAGTCATGAAATTCATTAATAGGAATTGTTGCTTTAACCAAAAAACAGTACTGGCAGATTAAGGAAAGGAGTTGTTTTAAAATCATCCAGGATATGTTGATAAAACACCCTCATGGTTATAAACAGATGCCACTAACATGAAAATTGATTTGTGTATCAGTTCTGGGAATATATACTTTAATGGAGTGCTTTCACATATGTGACTTCGGTATTGAAGGAATAGCATGCTCCTCCTCCCTTCACCCCCACTGCTGCCCTTTCAATCTAGCTATTTTACTTGGCTGATTTTAAAAGATTATTTAATTATTTTGTTAATTAAAAAGTATTTTAAAAATTCAAGCACAGCTAAAAAGTACTGACAACAAATCATCCAAAAAGTTAAAACCTGAAAATAAGTGGTATTGTTATTTAAGGATCATTTCAGATATTTCTCTCTGTGCATTCACACAGTGATATATTTCTTAAGATTGGTTTCTTAAGATTGGTTACTGCATCATAATATAGGAATATATAGTTTCACTTCTAAGAAAGTGATTTCATTTCTAAGAAAGTGATTTCTATTTTGAATTATAGTTATTATCTTATGGTAATAAGATATTAATATATGATGCAGTTTGGAAGATGCTGATCTAATGTGCTTATTATATTTAGCCATGTTGTCTAAATACCTTAAAAGTTAAATCATCTAGATGTGTATAAGAGACAGTTCACACAGTGATATATTTCTTAAGATTGGTTTCTTAAGATTGGTTACTGCATCATAATATAGGAATATATAGTTTCACTTCTAAGAAAGTGATTTCATTTCTAAGAAAGTGATTTCTATTTTGAATTATAGTTATTATCTTATGGTAATAAGATATTAATATATGATGCAGTTTGGAAGATGCTGATCTAATGTGCTTATTATATTTAGCCATGTTGTCTAAATACCTTAAAAGTTAAAAACAAAAAAGCAGAAAACAACCAGTCTTAATTAACAATATGTGGCAAAAATAGCCACTCAAGAATATTTTATTTTTTGAACTTACTATTATTATTTTTGCCTTAAATCCTTTAGGGACTTGATAGAATGATTAATATTTTATTGAAGGTTGTGCTTATTTAAGTCTTTATTCTTATCTGCACATTTGTATTTCAGTCTGATTCGGTGACTTTGATGTCACAGTCTAGACAGAGGACATGTAGGCGTAAATATCCAAATTATGGTAGAAGAAATCTTGGACGGCTTGAGTTATCTTCTGGAAATGAATCTTCAAGCTCCATAAGACATGTGAGTTTCATAACTTTAAAACATACGAAATTAATTTGAATAATAATTTGTCTTGATTCTTTACTTTGAATCTACCTTGAAATTATGTAAAAATACAGTATTCTATTTTTTATTTTTATCATCATTATTATTATTTCTTGTGGGTTTGATCCCTGGTTCAGGCAGATCCCCTGGAGTACAGTATTCTTGTCTGGGAAATGGCTACAGTTCATGGGGCTGCAAAAAGTCTGACATGACTTAGCAACTAGACTAACAACAATAGTATTCTCTAGAGATTAATGAAATTTCACATTTTGAGTTTCTCTAACAATTTTGAACACCTTCGTACCATACCATGTACAATTTCCAGTGGTTTTAGAATATTAACAAAATTGTGCTGTTGCCACCACTGTTTAATTTCAAAATATTTTAATCACCTAAGAAGAAACCTTACACCCATTTGCAAATAATTCCATGGATGGCTGCCCCTGGCAGCCACTGATCTTTCTATTCCTGTTAATTTTTGTATTCTGGACATTTCATTTAATAGACACATACAGTGACACATCTTGTGACTGGCTTTTTTCACTTAATGCTTTCAGGGCTGGTTCCATTGCTTCCAATGCTTCCAGGGCAAGATTAGTACTTTATTCTTTTTCATTGCCCTATATTCTATTACAGGAATAGACTGCAGTTTGTTTACCCACTCATAAGCTAGTGGGCATTTGTATTATTTATGCTTTAAAAAAAAATTAAGTTTTGGCTGTACTGGTTCTTTGCTGCTGTGCACAGGCTTTCTCTTGTTGGGGAGAGCAGGGACTATTCTTTGTTGTGGTATGTGGGATTCTCATGGCGGTGGCTTCTCTTGTTGTGGAGCACAGGCCTCTAGGTGCATGGCTTAGATGCCCCATGGCATGTGAAATATTCCTGCACCAGGGATTGAACTGGTATCCCCTACAGATACTTAACCACTGGATCACCAGGAAAGTTCTGCTTCTACTTTTTGACTGTGGTGAATATTGCTGCTTATCAACATTTATATACAGGGTTTTGTTAGGACATAAATTTCCATTTTGGCTTATATCTAGTAGTCAATTTGCTGGGTCATATAGTAACTTCGTAGTTAACTTTTTGAGGAATTGCCAGACTGTTTTCCAGAGTGGCTGCATTTATATTTCCAGTCAGTTATGTATGCAGTTTTCAGTTTTCTTCACATCCTTGTCCACACTTGTTATTTAGTTAGTGGGCAGGTAGTGACTTGACAGTATAAAACTCATAGGCAGGATAGATCCAGGATTTTTGGAGTTTGAATCTTGTTTAACTTAGGGACATCTTTTAGAAAAAGAACTCGGGAGTTAAAGTAGACACAAGGCCTTGATAGACAAGTTAAATTGAAAGCCTTTGAAACTTAAGTTTCATTAGCTTTGTCTTAACCATTTGTTTACAGAAGTGTTTTGAGAGTTAACTAAGATAAAACATGTAAAATTTTTTCACAGAATGTGTGGTTTCTAGGTAGTAGATTTTAATAGCTTATTGTGATTTTTTTTTAGAAGTCTGTTTTGAACATAAAAAGCAGACTTCTGTTCAGTTGATCTAGAATGGCAGGTCTAGGAATCTGTACTGCAAGAAAAGAGAAGAAAGCCTTCTTCAGCAATCAATGCAAAGAAATAGAGGAAAACAACAGAATGGGAAAGACTAGAGATCTCTTCAAGAAAATTAGAGATACCAAGGGAACATTTCATGCAAAGATGGGCTCGATAAAGGACAGAAATGGTATGGACCTAACAGAAGCAGAAGATATTAAGAAGAGGTGGCAAGAATACACAGAAGAACTGTACAAAAAAGATCTTCGCGACCCAGATAATCATGAGGATGTGATCACTAATCTACAGCCAGACATCTTGGAAGGTGAAGTCAAGTGGGCCTTAGGAAGCATCACTACGAACAAAGCTAGTGGAGGTATGGAATTCCAGTTGAGCTGTTTCAAATCCTGAAAGATGATGCTGTGAAAGTGCTGCACTCAATATGCCAGCAAATTTGGAAAACTCAGCAGTGGCCACAGGACTGGAAAAGGTCAGTTTTCATTCCANCTGCATTTTGGACTTTTTTGTTGACCATTATGGCTACTCCATTTCTTCTGAGGGATTCCTGCCCGCAGTAGTAGATATAATGGTCATCTGAGTTAAATTCACCCATTCCAGTCCATTTTAGTTTGCTGGTTCCTAGAATGTTGACATTCACTCTTGCCATCTTTTGTTTGACCATTTCCAATTTGCCTTGTTTCATGGACCTGACATTCTAGGTTCCTATGCAATAGTGCTCTTTACAGCATCGGACCTTGCTTCTATCACCAGTCACATCCACAGGAATGTCAATATTGCATAGAAAAACATCTACTTCTGCTTTATTGATTATGACAAGGCTTTTGACTGTGTGGACCAAAACAAACTGGAAAATCCTTCAAGAGATGGGAATACCAGACCACTTGACCTGCCTCCTGAGAAATCTGTATACAGGTCAAGAAGCAACAGTTAGAACTGGACATGAAACAACAGACTGGTTCCAAATAGGAAAAAGAGTAGGTCAAGGCTGTATATTGTCACCTTGTTGATTTAACTTATATGCAGAGTACACAATGAGAAACGCTGGGCTGGAGAAAGCACAAGCTGGAATCAAGATTGATGGCAGAAACATCAATAAACTCAGATATGCAGATGATACCACAATTATGGCAGAAAGCAAAGAACTTTCTATGATTCTACTAATCAACTATGTACTAAATGTCATTCATTTTTACTTCTTCAGTCACCTCGAATATTTTCCTGGCACTTTTGTCAATGGATCTCTCTAAAATGTGGGACTAATTATGTCTGTCCCCTTAGAGTCTCCCCATAACATCCTGCAGACTCTAGTTGAAAGTCATGATTTTTAGTATGACACAAAACCTTTTATTGTCTATTTATCCCTTCTCTTTCCAGTAACTTCTTACCTTACATTCCTGCCTGTTACCATGGCATGTACCCTTTCAAAACAATTCACTGTTTTTGGAATAACTGTCTCCCCACTGGCTTCTCTTTTTTGAATTTCTCTTCAATCTTTAGACTACTTATTGGTTTGCTTTCTCATTCATGGCTTTAATACTCTACTTTCCTGTTCCCTCATGCCATATTTTGTCACTTTGATTATTATCATTATCATCAATATCATATACTAGTACTAGTAACAATTGCAGTACTAGCACTAACAGTAATAGTAATCATAAACTATGCACTTAATATTCCCATTTTAAAGATGAAAAAATTGAAGCACAGAGTCATCAAGCAATTTGCCCATAAATCTTAATGCTTCAATTTGGGTCAGGAGTTAAAAACTAAGCAACCTGACTCCAGAGTTCCACTTTTTAACAAAGCTATTCTGCAGCCATGAAATTAAGACACTTGCTCCTTGGAAGTAAAACTATGACAAACCTAGACAGTGTATTAAAAAACAAAGACATCACTTTGTTAACAAAGGTCCATATAGTCAACTCTATGGTTTTTCCAGTAGTCATGTACGGATGTGAGTTGGACCGTGAAGAAGGCTGAGCACCAAAGAATTGATGCTTTTGAACCATGGTGCTGAAGAAGACTCTTGGGAGTCCCTTGGACTACAAGAAGATCAAACCAGTCAATACTACAGGAAACTAATCCTGAATATTCATTGGAAGGACTGATGCTGAAGCTGAAGCACCAATACTTTGGCCACCTGATACGAAGAGCCAACTCACTGAAGAAGAACCTGATGCTGGGAAAGATTGAGGGTAGGAGGAGAAGGGCATGACAAAGGATGACATGGTTAGATGGCATCACCGAATCAATGGACATGAGATTGAGCAAACTCTGGGAGATAGTGAAGGACAGGGAAGCCTGGCATGATGCAGTCCATGGGGTCACAAAGANACCTGATGCTGGGAAAGATTGAGGGTAGGAGGAGAAGGGCATGACAAAGGATGACATGGTTAGATGGCATCACCGAATCAATGGACATGAGATTGAGCAAACTCTGGGAGATAGTGAAGGACAGGGAAGCCTGGCATGATGCAGTCCATGGGGTCACAAAGAGTTAGACATGACCTAGCAACTGGACAGATCTGATTCTGCTTTCCTATCCTAGAAGCCTGGTCTCTAAGTTCTAATGTTCTATTCACTTGTTTGTCTACATTGGTGGTCTCTGAATTCCTTAAAGTCAGTGTCACAATCTTGACTTTTAGATTCTCAACATATGGGTTTGATCTCTTCATTCTTAGATAGTTCAAGTAGGGATAAGAGAAAAAGAATTTGCCAAATGTAGGAATTCTGATTAAAGTTTAACACTAGCATTCAAAAATATTGAGAGGTAGGGAAGAAAAAAAGGATAGGTAGTGTAAGTTTAAAATACAATGAAGAATGAATTCATTCAGTAGTTACAGAGCAGCTACTAAGGCTACACATTGTGTTAGCAGATCTACAATATGAAATGTCTTAGTGAAATACTTTTTTCACAGTCACTTCTTATCCATTTTGAACAGTTGTTGATGTGGCCTCTGCTACAATATGTTCTTGGTAAATATCATAGCTATATATTTGCCATTAAGGCTGCAAAATTTCTGTGATTTGGGTATGATTATTCCTGTTTACAGCTTTTGAATCTAGAGACTCTGAGGATTTTAGTGATTTATCCAAGTTCACATTTTTACTACAACACAGTTCACTTCCACAGATGTGTAATGAAAGAGGAGAGGGGAAAAGAGAAAGAAGGAAGGAAAGAGGGAAAGAAGGCAAGTACAGAGGAAGGGATGAAGAGGTTGCATACATTTGTATGTTTGTGTGTGTGACTGACTATGAGTTAGCAACTGTGTACGTCCACCAGGTGCCAACTGAGTCCTTCTGTACTGTCTCTCCAGGATGGGCCAAGGTTAAGGGTTGGTGCTATGGCTACTCAGCCTAAGTATGGAGTGCTGGAGGAGAGTAGAGAAGACAGACTCTTCCCTGCCTTCCTTCCAAAGAGATTGACTCAGCTTGGCTCACTCTTTCAAGCAAGGTTCACTGTTTTCCTCAAAGCTGCTGACTCTGTTCAGGTCTATCTTCTCCACAGGCCTGGGGATGGAAGGTTCAGGTCACTGCACACTGAACAGACCTTGTAGTTTCCCAATACTTGCTCTCTGCAGTTAATCTCTTTGTAAGTCAAATTTTCTATATTAATAGTGCCATGTGTTTATTGTGGGAAGCAGATGGATGCATCAGTTGTTTGTGTGTATATCAGTGTATATCTATTGTCTAATTATTTCCCTATATTCTACAGCATCATGATATTATAAATTTTACAGTGCAATTACTTGGCTGTAGTGGAATTCACAAAATAATGACAAAAAGCAAAGTTTTCTGTTAAAGTCCGTGAATTAATCTGTAATATTTTTGCTGGGTATGGCCAACTGCTTACATATAAGTGGAATCCTGTCTGTTAACCTTAACATTAAGCAGATTTCTAGAGGAAAATGCTTCAATATTTGCAGCAAGGTTTCCTTTGGCCTTCAAAAGGCCAAAGCTTTTATTCTAAAAGAAAGCTAGGGGAATAACAACGGTTGCACTTTCAATTTCCATATCAGCAGTGATGATAGACTAGCATTATTTACATCCACTTTCAGATAGATTTTGTTAGCACTGTCAAGATCAAGGCTGAGCAAAACTCTCCCTTCTCACCACTTCATTATCTTTACCCTTACATGCATAAAAAAATGAAAATTCTTCCCTGTTATGGAGTAATAATCTTGCTATATTTATAAATGTAAAGTAGATTTATCAAAATAATTGGAAACATGATTCTCCATCATAGTTAATGATTGCAGAGATAGGTTGACATGAAAAAACTAAACTTTATTTTTTTCCCTCCTTTCCTTACCATTTCTTCTATTTCTACACAAAGAACTTCATGGTGTATATACTAACAATTCTATCTCCAGGATGATTAGGTATATCATCATTTATAAATTTATATATTATATATTGCATATACTATAAACACATATGCCCTAAAGTGACTACATGATTTATTTTTTATCTCTATAAGGCTTTGAATAGAGTGGATGAAATGTGGGAGAATAGGAATTAATGAATCAGTCCATGACCTGCTCTTTTTTCATATGATGATGTATTTTACAGCTGAAATGATTGCATCACACCAAATTTATGATATACTATTCAAGAATTTGATAAGAATATAATTTCAGCTCATTGTAGTATAATAATAAGCTTTCTTATAGTTTTACTGTATTGTTTTTATTAAAGTTATAAAGAAAGCAAACTATATCTCCCCCCCTCCCCACTTTTGCCAAAGTTAGATTTAACAACTTCTCATTTTCCTGGGACATTTTCACTTATTAGATAACCAAATTCCTTTGGATCTTTCTTATTTTTCTAATATAAATTTAAATCCATTCTTCCTTTTGATTTGTTAGTTATACATATTATTTTCCTGCCCACAATTCACATTCCATTAAAGAGTTGTGATTCTACAAGATGCATTATACTGATACTCTGAACTAAAAACAGTGCTCCCTTGGAATATTTTCACCTGAAAATGTAAGGATATATTGCATACAGTTCAAATAGCTTCTAGTTAAAGATAATAATCTCACCCAACAGTTGAAAAAATTAATAAGAACATAAAAGATTTATCAGTAATTTACTAAATCTAAAATCTGTATGACCTGAATAACCTGTGTTTTCTCCAAATCATGTAATTTTTCTCCAAACTGATGCTTGCACATATTGTAGCTATGAAGAGAGACTCTGATACATACCAATCTTGCTTTCCCTCTGCCCTTCAACATTCCAAGCTCTATTTTCAGGTTGTGTCACAGGATTGCTTTTCTCACTACTCCCTATTCCCATGAGCCCAAGTGACTGGTTCTAATCAAGGAGTTGGGAGTGGGAAGGAGGTGTCCTTCTTCTGGTTGAGTATTCATCAGCCTCTGTGAGACATTCCAGAGAACTCTTTTCTTCATTTGTTACCATGACTAGCTGTATTCAAGACAGTCCCTTATATCCTTGATTCTTAAAAGAGTATAGTGAGCATATCCTCTGTTCCCCTACAGTGGACATACACCTTATGGGAAAAATATATCTTTGTAGTTTTAAGTCACTAAAATGTGGGAGTGCTTGCCACAGCAGTAATTTACTAATCTTAATTAACACAGAGGCAAAACACAGAAAAAAATAGTGAAAAACATTCTTGGCAAGAATAGATCCCAATAAGCTAGGGAAAGGGGAAGACAGATCTTTTAGAGGAGTGCTATAAGCAGGATTTAGGAAAGATATTGTCAGGACTCACAAAACAGAAAAGTTATAACTACATTGGTTTTATCTGAATTGGTTAGGGAAAAGTTTAGTTGATGGCTACAACTCATTCATTGTCCAGACAGATTTTGACAGAGATTGCATAAGAAAGTTTAATATGTCTGTGAGTCCTCTTAAAGGCACAGCTAAGACATTGTAAACCTCAATATGAAAGGGTCATTTTCTTTAAGAAGACCAAATATCTGATCTGATTAAGTCTAACAAGTGGAGGACAATTATCAAAATGTTAAGCAAATTTTTAAAAATATATTAATTGAAATGGATTTATACTTTACATAATTGAAATGCTTTATCCACATTATTCTAGATCAACTCAACAAACTAAACTTACATTTTAAAATTCATCGTATTAATTTCTGAAGCTTATTATCTTACCATTTCATGGCATCTATATCTATGGACTTTTATAGGTATATACTTTCATTTTTTCTAGGTTTTCTTTTCACATCTTATATAAACTTAAGACTGTAGGCAATTTTTTCTGATAATAACTAAATTATTTTTATGGGTGATTGATATTATAAGAAGTCATTAATTGAATGCCTTTAAGCTTGGAAAACAAAGTATTTTGGGGGTAAATATTTTTAAATTTTGTATTAAACAACTGTGACTCAGTGTATACTATAAAACATTTAGCACTTGATCATGACTTTTTGTTTTAATTATTTTACAAAACTGAACTAATCAGCAGAATAATTTACTACTATCACATAAGAAGGAATAAAAACATAATATCAAAACATAAACCTTTATTAATAAGCATATTTCAAACTTGATTCATAAAAATATTAATAAATTAGCTAATAAACTATTGGTTTATATTCTTTCCCCAAAAATGAAGATGGGCTCTATAGGTCAAATCCAACCCTTTTCTTCTTAATCACATGTTAATTTGCATATAAAGAGACCTTTAGAGAAGTACTATTCAGAGCCCAGTAAGGAAATGGAATGCCTTTTAATCCTTTATGTCATTTTTCACTGGCTGAAAGGAAACCTATAGTTTGAGTAATCTGATTTGCATATGGGTGCTGTGATAAGTCCCATTAGGCTTACCAAACATCCTACTTCTAGTCCTACTTAGCATGAAATATTCTGTATCATATAGGAACCCTAAATAAAACACCAGTACATTTATCTAGCACAAATCTTCTGTTTTGTTCCTTATCATACACATATCACTTGCAATTTGTTGAATGTAAGAAGGTTGCTAAGGGGATTTCCCTGGTGGTCCAGTGGTCCCAATGCAGGAAAGCTGGGTTTAATCCTTGATCAGGGAACTAGATCCTACATGCTACAACTAAGAACTCTCATGCCACAATTAAAGATCTAAAAATTTTGAATGTCCCAACAATGACTTGGCATAGCCAAATAAATAATGAATGAATAAATATTTTTTAAAGGAAGGTAGCTACGGGCATGATATTTAAAAGTATGAGAATCTTTTTTTTCATATTACATTATAGTGATATTAATATAATATTCAAAATTTGAAAAAATACATGTATATGTAATCCAACAACTTAAGTCTATGATTCTATTTTTTTTTTTTAATACCTCCTATAGAAGAAGGCTGAGTGCTGAAGAATTGATGCTTTTGAACTGTGGCGTTGGAGAAGATTCTCAAGAGTCCCTTGGACTGCAAGGAGATCCAACCAATCCATTCTGAAGGATATCAGCCCTAGGATTTCTTTGTAGAGAATGATGCTAAAGCTGAAACTCCAGTACTTTGGCCACCTCATGCGAAGAGTTGACTCATTGGAAAAGACTCTGATGCTGGGAGAGATTGGGGGCAGGAGGAGAAGGGGATGACAGAGGATGAGATGGCTGGATGGCATCACTGACTCGATGGACAAGAGTCTGAGTGAACTTCGGGAGTTGGTAATGGACAGGGAGGCCTAGCGTGCTGCGATTCATGGGGTTGCAGAGAGTCAGACATGACTGAGCGACTGAACTGAACTGAACTGATGATATACGGTCAATGAAAAACGTAAGACAAAATCTACATGAGGTGGAGAGTTTTGCACATTTACATGTAGCAAGGTAAAACAATAATGTGAAAGTTGCTAAGAAAATGAGAAAATACTTTTGAAAACAATTCATGAAGGATCAACTTTGGGAATGGGGTACAGAGGACCTTAGTCATAGTTCTCCTACAAAAAACAATGAAAATACTGACAAAAACCCTAAAATCATTTCAGAACTCTAGAAAATACCCAACACTGAAACAGAACAAATCAGATATAGTCTATTAAAAAGAAACTGCTGACCTTAGTAGCACAGTAGTATCTATGGTACTTTAACTTCCCCTTTTTCTAGCACAGTGACACAGCAATAACAAAAAATAAAAATAAAAAATTTCTTTCAGCCAACAGAAAGGACTGAATCATTCTGTAATTCTTAGATGCACCATCTTCAGAAGCATAGTCAATATTGTGCCCAAATTTGAAACTCTCTGGAAAATATCCCTTCTGGAATATTATGGCTATTTTATTTAACTCAGAGTTCAGAAAAGGAAGAGGGTAAGGAAATATCCCATCTCAAGGATATTACCAACACAATAAATTTTGCTGGCAATATTACTGGTGTCTAAGATTGTGATTTCAGGCAAACAAACAAAATCTTTGCCCGGAATTTAAAACTAAGCACTGCTGAATAAGATGACCACAAGGAACTTTGAAAATTTTCCATATATTCCTAGGAATTTAAAGCAGTGTACATTCATAAGTCTATGTGCATGCTCAGGAAACACTTGGAAAAATAGAAAGCCCCACACATCTGTAACATATGTTGAGGTGTTGAGGCCCTGTGTAAGCAGGAAGTGAAAGTAAAAGTGTATTGTAAACTTTCCGAAGCTTAAAGCATACTTTCCCACATAGCTTTTTTTTTTTTTTACAGAAAGTGAAACAAATAAAGGTAGGGTATTTTAGAAAACCTTCTGATCAATCACTGATTCTGAGAATCTGATTTGGAATATATTTTGACCTGGCACTGACTAAATTATACTAATCTTGTGTTGATTCTAGGAAGTTAACTTAAAATTAAAACAACTACTTAAAAAATCCTATTAATAGTAGAACTCAGTGACTGCACAAGATTTGAAAAACTAATGGCCAAAAACTTCTCAAATTTGATAAGAGATGTAAATCTACATTTAAATTTCATGAACTCCAAGAATAATAAACCTAAAGAGCTTAATACCTAGATGCATCATAGTCAAACTGACAAAATTCAAAGGCAAACAAAAACTTAGGAAAGCAGCAAGAATATATCTTATTATAGACAAGAAAAAACATGAATGTCAGAAGATAATAGGATAACACTTCAAAGTATAGAAATTAGAAGACTGTCAACCAAGAATTCTATATCCAGCAAAACTATCCTTCAAAAAAATGAAGGAATAAAGACATTTCTAGAACAGCAAAAGCTTAAGAGAATTTGTTGCTAATAGGTTGAAATGTATGGAAACTACATAGTAAATAAAATTCACAGAAACAATGAATATTCATAAAAGGTCCTATCTAGGTAAATATAAAAAAGTACAAACTATAACTTGTTTGTAATTTTGTATTCTAGCTCATTAAAAAGTGATTACATAAAACAATAATTATAACATTGTATTCATGGACTTATACAAGATATAATTTTCATGACAATAATAATACAAAGAAAGGGATGGGGAAGAGAAGCGTATTGGGTCAAAGTTTTGTATACAATTGAAATTAAGTTAGTATTGATCTGAACTGGACTATTGCAAACTCAGATACTAATTATAACATACATATCAGTCACTGAAGAAATAAATTTTAAAATAATATCACACACATACAGAAATTTAAGTGATAAATGAAGAAGTATCTAGTTAATACCAAATTTATAATAAGGAATAGATGAACAAAAACCACATAGAAAATATAGAAAACAAATAGCATGACGCTTGACGTAAGTATTACCATTTCAGTAATTAAATGAATTAAACACTGCAAACAAAAGACAGAGATTGACAAAATGAGGGGGGGAAAGTCAATACATGATCCAACTACACAAGAGATTCACTGGGTGAAAAGACACATTGCTTGAAAGTGAAAAAAAGAAATGAAAGAATATATACTATTCAAGTAGTAACTGCGTGGTCTAAATGTTTGTATCCCACCAACCTAAGTTCCCTGGTGGCTCAGATGGTAAAGCGTCTACCTACAATGAGGAAAACCTGGGTTCAATCCCTGCATTGGGAAGATACTCTGGAGAAGGAAATGGCAACCCACTTCAATACTCTTTCTTGGAAAATCCCGTGGATGGAAGAGTGTGGTAGGCTACAGTCCATGGGGTAACAAACAGTCGGACACTAAACTACATCACTTTCACCTAAATTTATATTTTAAAATCTTAACTTCAAAGGTGATGGTATTAGTAGGTGAGGCATATGAGAGGTGTTTTAAGTCATGAAAGTAGAACCTTCACAAATGGAGTCAGCACCTTAAACAAGAGGCTCCAAAGAGATTCTTGGCCCCTTCTTCCATGTGAGGATGCAAAAAGAAGTCTGCAACCTGGAAGAGAGCCCTCACCTGACTATGCTGAAACCCTGATCTCAGACTTCTAGCCTCCAAATTGTGAAAAATAAATTTTCTGTTGCTTATAAGCAGCTCAGTCTGTTATAGCAGTATGAATAAGACTAATCAAAAGATAGCTAGAGTGGCTAGATTAACTCAGGCAAAACACATTTTAACACGAAAAAGATTTTTTCAGATAGAAACTCTTCTAAGGGCAAAAGAAATATAACAACTGTGTGTCTACCAAGAAACAACTCTCCAAGTTACATTAAGCTAAAACAGACAGAATTGAGGGAGAAATAGACAATAATAATTGGAGATAACAAAACTACACTTTCCATACAAAAATAAAATTAGCAAATGATCAGCAAGGATAAAAGACTTGAAAAGCATAATAACTAGACCTAGCAGACATTTACAGAAATATTTATCCAACAATAGGAGAATATATATTCTTTACAAGTGTGCATAGAATATTATCCAGCATAAAGATTGTATGCTCTGCCACACACACAAAAAAAACCTCAATAAATTTAATGATTTGAAATCATAAAAATCTATTTTTTAATTTTTTAAAGATATTTTTATGATCATATGGAAGTTAAATAGAAATTAACAATTATAAAATATGTATGAAATTATGAAAATTCACAAATATGTGTATATGAAACCATTCAGTATCAAATAAGCAATCAGTCATGAAAGAAATCTCAAGGAAAATAGAAAATCTTTTTAGAAGAATGAGAACAAAAACACAAATTTACCAAAACTGATGAAACACAATTAGAGGAGTGATTTAGATGGAAATGTATAGCTTTTACCACTTATAATATTTTTAAAGAAAGGCTTCATATCAAACCCTCTGATTTAAGAAGCTAGAATAATAAGAGCAAACTGAGTGAAAAAAAACAAACAAATAGAAAGTAGTAAATAATAAAGATTAGAGCAGAAATCACTTAATGGAGAATAGAAAACAATAGAGAAAATCAACAAATTTAAAAATTGTTTATTCAAAAAATAAAACTGACAGTCCTTCAGCTAGACTGCTCAAGAGCAGATGCAAATTATTCAAATAAAAAATGAGAATGGGGGCATCATGAAAGGCTTACAGAAATTTAAAAAAAATTGTAAGAAGTACTATGAATAAATATAAGCAATGAGTTAGATAACTCAGATAAAAAAATTTTCTAGAAAGACACCTGACAGACCTATAATGAATAAAGAGATTGAATTAATATTTCAAATATTTCCTAAAAGAAAAATTCAGGACCAATAGCTTTACCAATGAATTCTAGCAAACATTTAAAGGAGAGCTAAACTCTTTAAAATTTATCAAAGCATTATATGAGGTCCATATGACCTGACAGCCAAACCAGACAAAGACATCACAAGATGTGTATAAGAGACAGCTGCAAGGAGATCCAACCAATCCATTCTGAAGGATATCAGCCCTAGGATTTCTTTGTAGAGAATGATGCTAAAGCTGAAACTCCAGTACTTTGGCCACCTCATGCGAAGANAAAAAAAAAAGAGAGAGAGAGAGAGAGAAAGAAAGAAGGAAAATCATGCATCAATAACAAGGTGAATAATTTTTTAGGACAGTAGCCCAACATACAAAAATCAATGTGTTTTTCTATAGTAGCAATAGACAATCCAAAAACAAAATTAAGAACAGAATTCCATGTAAAATAGCATTAAAAAAATGTTCATCAAACAAGTACAAGACTAACACACTGAAAATTACAAACCATTGTTGAAAGAATTTTTTTTAACAATTAAAATAAATGAAAGCTATCCTATGCTCATGAGTCAGAAAACATATTGCTTAGGTGGTAATACTCCAATGGATCGTCAGATTCAATTAAAAACCTTTTAACATCCCAGCTGGTTTGTTTTTGGTGGAAATAGACAACTTGATCCAAAAATTCATATGGGAATTGAAGGGACCAGAAAAGCCAAAAACAATCTTCAAAAAGAGCAAAATTGGAGAACTCAGACTTCTTTATTCTAAACTTAATACAAAATTTCAGTAATCAAGATAGCATGATACTGACGTAAGGACAGACATAGACCAATGGAATAAAATTGTAAGTCCAGAAATAATCATAAATTGATTTTCAACAAGGTGTCAAGACTATCAAATAGGGAAAGAAGAGATTTTTCAAAAACTTGTGGGTCAATTATATATCTTCAAGAAAAAGAATGAATTTGATACTTACCTCACATAGCATAAAGAAAATTAACTCAGATAATTTATCACTAATATTATAAAATTCTTGAAAGAAAACATACATGTAAATCATTATGAACTTGGGATAGGTAATGGTATCTTAGGACAAAAAAACACAAATGACAAGAAAAAAATAGATGAGTTGGGCTTCTCCAAAATTAAAAACTTTCATGTTTTAAATGACAACATAAAGAAAGCAAAAATACAAACAATAGAATGGGGGAAAAAATCTAACAAGGGACTTGCATCCAAAATGTATAATTATTGTAAATTACAAGTCAATAATAAAATCAAAACTATCCTAACTTTAAAATGGGCTAAAGCTTCAATAGGCATTTCACCAAATAATATAGTCAGATGACCTATAAGCACATGAAATGTTGTTTAACATCATTAGTTAGCAGGGAAATGGAAATCGAAATCACCGTGAAACACAAACTTCACATTGCCTAAATGGTTATAGTAAATTAAAAAAAAAAAAAAAAACAGAAAGTAACAAACATTGTGGAGAAATTAGAACTATCACAGCACTGCTGGTGGGAATGTAAAATGATGTGATGCCTTGAAAAACATTCCTTCAAAATGTTAAATATAGAGGTATCATGTGACACCAGTTCTAGTCCTAAGTATGTGTATGTGCTAAGTCACTTTAGACGTGTCCAAATCTTTGCAATGCTATGGACTGTAGCCCACCAGGCTCCTCTGTCCATTGAATTCTCCAGGCAAGAATACTGGATTGGGTTGAGGTGCCTTCCTCCAGGGGATCTTCCTGACCCAGAGATTGAACCTGAGTCTCTTGTGTCTCCTGCATTGGCAGTTGGGTTCTTTACCACTAGCACCACCTGGGAAGCCTCAGTCCTAAGTATATGACCAAGCAAAATACAAACATTATTCCACACAAAACGTGCACATGATAGTTCATCGAATTATTTATAATAGCCAAGTAACAGAAACAAAACAAATGCACATCAACTGACAAATGTCTAAACATTAAATGGTGCATCCACAGGATGGAATATTTCACACAACTTATATGTACTACAACAAAGGTGAATCTTGAGAGCACTGTGCTAAGTGAAACAAACCAACAATAAAATACTGCATATTTATGATTCCATTTAAATGAAATATCTAGAATAGGCTAATCTGTAAAGACAGAAAGCGAACTAGTAGTTGACCAGGACTAGGGTATTGGGAGGAAGTGGGTAGTGACTGCTAAAAGACACAAGGTTTCTTTCTGGAATAATGAAGATGTTCAAAACTTAGATGTAGTGATTGTTGTCTAAAACTATAACTATACTAAACCTATGAAACAATACCCTTTGAATGGTGCATTTTGTGATACATGAATTGCATTTCAATTAAGGGATAAAAAATTCATGGACAGATATTTAATCCTCCATATTGTGTTTGAAAGCAGTGTACTTAATCTTGACTAAATATAATACAAATATAATAAAAATAACAATAATAAAATAGCTGCCCTTTACTGACTGCTTGTTACAATGACTATGTGACTATCAGACAGTGATTTTGGTATATTAAGTCTGATTTTTAAGACAGCCTTGCAGAATGGATAATATTAATCAACATATTAGAGATGAGCAAATAGAATGTCATATAGATTAAGTCAGGAGGTCGCAGTTAACTACTTGATAAAATGGTAGAGCCAAGATATAAAATCAGTATAAGACCCAACCATCTGGCCTTGACAAATATCTAGAGCAACATTTCGTAAAATGCATTTGCAGTATTGTTGTTCAGTCACTAAGTTGTATCTTTTTGTAACCCCATCGACTGCAGCACAGAGTGCCAAAAAACATTCAAGATTTTGTATTTTAAAAGGATTACATGGTTAAGACTGAAAAACACACAAAAACAAATGTAGCATTTTGTATTGAGAGTCTATAATAAAGAGATTAGGCTAATTCACTCTCTATAGATGAGCAAATGAGTTGATATTAAGACAAACAATTTTCTTAGCATTCTTAATCTATGGAAGCACAAAAACTGCCTTTTAAATAGGTGGTTTATTCCATTGCATCAGATTTATACCAAAAACAAGGGCTTAGTTAGATTTGTAGACTATTACGTTTGTGGACAATTAGCAACTTGTTCACCACTCTTCAAAATGAGTTATTTCACCTCTTACCACATATTAATACATTATCATATATGCTAGCTTAACCAATGTCAAGCAGATGAGATAAACTTTTTCCTGAATACCTTGTCAGACATACAAGAATATAGGCAATCTCTAGGATTCTGATTTCATCAGTTAAGGAGAAATTTTCATAACAAAGGCTGGAAAAGGGCCTGGAGTTGAGATCCTTTCTTGTTTACCTCGGAGAAGGCAATGGCACCCCACTCCAGTATTCTTGCCTGGAAAATCCCATGGATGGAGGAGCCTGGTAGGCTGCAGTCCATGGGGTCGCTGAGGGTCGGACTGAGCGACTTCACTTTCACTTTTCACTTTCATGCATTGGAGAAGGAAATGGCAACCCACTCCAGTATTCTTGCCTGGAGAATCCCAGGGACAGGGGAGCCTGGTGGGCTGCCGTCTATGGGGTCGCTCAGAGTCGGACACAACTGAAGTGACTTAGCAGCATCTTGTTTACATAAAAATTGAGGCTGTATATTTCACATGCACTCATATGCCCCTTGAAATGTGCTAAGCACTGTCATTTTTCTTTTCCAAAATAAATGAATAAAACGTTGAAAACTTTAACTGTAAATCCAATAAAATACCTACCTACCATTCCTTATTCTGCTATTCCTTACTCACCACAGCTATATTTATCTTTGAAGCCCAGTCTGGCCAGTAATCACCTACTTAATTACCATGCATAGTTTTCCTATAGTCTGCAAAACAAAATCCAANCTATTCCTTACTCACCACAGCTATATTTATCTTTGAAGCCCAGTCTGGCCAGTAATCACCTACTTAATTACCATGCATAGTTTTCCTATAGTCTGCAAAACAAAATCCAAATCAAATCCCGTAGCCTGTCATTTATGATTTTTCCCAACAGATGGCCTCAGGCTTATTCACTATTCACACATAATTTCCAGAAAGCATCACAACTTGCTATTCTTCCAAATAAGATCCATACTTCGTAATTGCTGGGGCTTAGCTCATTTTCTTCCTATGTTCAAAGTTCTTTCTTTTCCCCACTGCTTAGCAAAAGTCTATTCATTTTTCATCTCAAAGGCAACTTCCATGTCAAATTTTTTCTCCATTCCCAAATCAGAAATAAGTTGCACTTTTTCTGAATTCTTTGGAAAAATTTTTATAAAACTTATCTGATATATTTACAAACATCATCTTATTTATACTTTGCTAAAATCTGAGAGGAAGTAATTTACATCCAAGCCTTCAGTGTGCTGCTACTGAAGAAACTGATGGTTATGAAATAGACGCAGGTTAAGCATATACTAAAGACCAGAAATTGGGTTCAAAATAATTTAGCTATATCCAAAGTGTGAGCTTTGTGTTAATGATAGTAGGTGACTTTTTTTTTCTGTCATGCCAACTGTATTTTAGGAACTGTACTCTTTACTTTAAAAACAGTTCTTTCTTTCTTGAAGCTCCTTACTTTCCAGCCTTGGGACCTAATTTTCCTCCCATATCATGTATATTCTTTTTCAGTTTCTTTTTCAAATGATATATATATATATATATTTTTTTTTTTTTTACTTCATCTCAATCCCTAATTCTTGTAATGTCTCAACCTTGGACTCTTTTATCTTCTTTATTTATACTCATTGTGATAGTTTTAAATACTATCTATGTACTTGTGACTCCATGATTTACATATCTAACTCCAATCTCTCTGCTGAGCTATGGACTAAAATATTCGACCACCTGCTCAGAACCTCCATTTGGATGTCTAATTTAAAATTAAAATATTCAAAGGAGATCCTCTCTTTGCCTCTCTTATCAAAGTACATTCCTATACCTTCTTTCTCCCCATATCACTAAATAGCATACAATTTATCCAGTACTTCAGATGGAAACCTTTGACTCCTCTTTCACATTTACCATCAGTAAGTTCCGTTTGTGACCATCACACTGCATCACCATTTCTTACCATTTGTTTTCTTACTGTTTTTATTGAAGCCACAAAAATATCTTACCTCGAACTTATCAAGATTTTGTAATGAGGTCATCTTTCAATCCTGTGTCAGTACTGAAAAGCTGCCATCTTCCACTCACCACCATTCTCTAACTCTCTAACTTGATCTGAACCGGTTGAATCATCAGGCTCCTTGTACTCTAGGCTGCTTTCAGTGGTGAGTGGGTGAGGGAGGCATCAGCAAGAGTGAGAAACAAGATGCAGGTTGCCCTCAGGTTTACTTGAATTCAAGGTCTCAGTTTGTATCAGACACTTCTTCATACAGCTCTTTCTTTCCCTATTTCACTAACTCTCCATTCTTCTGTGCTTTTGGGCCCAGTAGTGGTAAAACTTCCCAAGTATTGATCTTTTTTTATTGCCTTGCTGCTGCTGCTGCTGCTGCTAAGTCACTTCAGTCATGTGCGACCTCATAGACGGCAGCCCACCAGGCTCCCCCATCCCTGGGATTCTCTAGGCAAGAACCCTGGAGTGGGTTGCCATTTTCTTCTCCAATGCATGAAAGTGAAAAGTGAAAGGGGAGTCACTCAGTCATGTCCAACTCTTCATGACCCCATGGACTGCAGCCCACCAGGCTCCTCCTTCCGTGAGTTTTTCCAGGCAAGAGTACTTGGGTAGGGTGCCATCACCTTCTCCTATAGTTTGCTAATTTGTTGCTTTTTAATAAACAGTCTTTTTATTAAGCTCTCCATACAGTAGTCAAATTGAGGGTGACATTTTGGTCTTGTTTGAATTCCAGGTGACACACACTACCTATAGCTTGCACTATATATATCAACTATAATTATCTTAAAATGAAATCATGAAATTGTTTTTTCTTAAAGGTCTCCTGTGATTTTTTTAGTACATTTAGATTAAGATCCAAATCCCTAATCATGACTCTCATACAAGAATAAGCTGGCTCTGGTCACGACTCCAGGTTCATCTCTCACTCTCCCTGCTTTCATTCATTTCATTCCTGCTGTCTGCACTCGCCATTTTGTTCCTCAAGCAAGAATATACCACACTAAACCTGTTTCTGTCTCAGTCATTGCATCTTATTAGTTCTTCCTGAAATATTCCTCATACACAGGTGACCATTGCTTTGTTTCTTCATTTTATTTAGGTATCATTTAGACAGGTCTCCTTAATTCCTCTTTCAAAAACAGTCCCCCATTTGTGTTTAATATCTAGTTGTTTGTCTGATTTTAGTCTTCTCTTAGAATTTATCTCCACCCAAAACTGTATTTTACATTTATTTGTTTATTTGAGAATTTTCCGTTTCATTCGCTAAAAGTTTCACAATGTCAAGAAATTTATGTTTCGTGAAAGTGAAAGTGATAGTCATTCAGTTGTGTCTAACTCTTTGAGACACATAGACTAGCTTTTCAGTTCACGGAATTCTCTGGGCAATAATAATGGAGTGGGTCAATCAGTCAGTTCAGTCACTGAGTTGTGTCCGACTCTTTGCGACTCCATGGACTGCAGCACACCAGGCTTTCCTGTCCATCACCAAAGCCCAAAGCCTACTCAAACTCATGTCCATCTCGTCAATAATGCCATCTAACCATCTCATTCTCTGTCATCCCCTTCTCCTCCTGCCTTCAATCTTTCCCAGCATCAGAATCTTTTCCAGTGAGTCAGTTCTTCACGTCAGGTGGCCAAAGTATTGGCGTTTCAGCTTCAACATCAGTTCCTTCCAAAGAATATTAAGGACTGATTTACTTTAGGATGGACTGGTTGGATCTATTTGCAGTCCAAGGGACTCTCAAGAGTCTTCTCCAACACCATAGTTCAAAAGCATCAATTCTTTGGTGCTCAGCTTTCTTTATAGTCCAACTCTCACATCCATACGTGACTACTGGAAAAACCATAGCTTTGACTAGATGGACCTTTGTTGGCAAAGTAATATCTCTGCTTTTTAATATGCTGTCTAGGTTGGTCATAGCTTTTCTTCCAAGGAGCAAGCGTCTTTTAATTTCATTGTTGCAGTCACCATCTGCTGTGATTTTGGAGCTCCCCCAAATAAAAGTCTCTCATTGTTTCCATTGTTTCCCCATCTATTTGCCATGAAGTGATGGAGTGGGTAGTCATTCCCTTTTCCAAGGAAATTTTCTGACCCAGGGATCAAACCTGGGTCTACTGCACTGCAGACAGATTCTTTACTTTCTGAGCCACCCAAGAACTATATATTAACACACCTTTTTTATTTCCTTTAAACTCTGTTTGAGCATGGCTATCTCTCAATTGATTTATGGTCATTGATAACGGAAGGTTTTTTTCAGCAATGTGGAAGCAGTATGCAGACTGGCTTTTGGAAAGACAGCTATTAATAGTTAGAAATTTATCTTAGTACTAGGTATATATTTCCACATAGTCCCAGACGACATAAATTGATAATTAAAAAGATATTTTAATAAAGGGTTAGAATTATTACAGTCAAGTGCTATGGATTTACATATATTTACTTACAACTATTTATCTAGTTTGCAGATTATCCAGGTTTTGCCTACTACTTATCTTTTGGAAGATCTGCTTTTTGGCTCATTAATAAATTTATCAGAGTTTGTGTAGGAAAGGAAAGTATCAGAAATTCACTGCAATCACTTTAAAATTTTCATTAGTAGCTCTGATACTAGCAAGTAACAGCATTTTAGAAGTAAAAGTGATATGTAATTTATGTAATATTATGACCACTCTTGAATTCAGGCTTGCAACTATTTTTCACATTTATACTGAATATATATCTGTTTATAATTTGAGAATTCTTTTTTAAATGTGGCTATCAAACCCACTTTGTATTATTTGGCTAAGTAGTGAGAGAACACTACTTAGGGGAAGGCAATGGCACCCCACCCCAGTACTCTTGCCTGGAAAATCCAATGGACGGAGTAGCCTGGTGGGCTGCAGTCCATGGGGTCGCTAACAGTCGGACAGACTGAGCGACTTCACTTTCACTTTTCTCTTTCATGCATTGGAGAAGGAAATGGCAACCTACTCCAGTATTCTTGCCTGGAGAATCCCAGGGATGGGGGAGCCTGGTGGGCTGCCGTCTATGGGGTCACACAGAGTCGGACACAACTGAAGTGACTTAGCAGCTTAGCAGTGAGAGAACACACCTGAAGCAAGTAGATACCTAGCTCAAGATAAGATGCTATGCAAGCCCCCAGGATATAGTGGATCAGATTTGCTCAGGAACTCCAAAAACACCTCATAATGTTCTTCAAGAATAACTTTAATTTGGTTTGACCAACTATTTACAGTCATAGCATGTGGCATTTATAGCTAGAGCAATTGATATTTTGTTATGCTTTGCATAATTTGGAATTTGGAGATTTCAATACTAGTCTAGTTTCTAGGTACATTTTGTTTTCCTGAAAAAAAAAAAAATAGGAGCTAGTCTTCTTGTCACAATAATGTAAAACTACTTAGAACATGGTAGGTCCATGAAATGAAGATATTTTCTAATCACAAAAACTTTAGGATAAAAAATATCGTTAGAAAATTAAAGAGTTTAGGAACAATTCTCTCAGGTTAAGAACAGACTAGACTCCCAAAACTAACTTTCAACATCAAAAAAAGAAAAAGAAAAACAATTATTTCTTAAGGGTACATAAGGCTTTCACATAGCTATTTCCTGTAATTATACATACTTAATGTTCATCTTAATATAAAAGATTCTCTAAAACAATTTTAAACCTTATTATTTTCAGTTGGAAAATTGCTATTAACAATTCTACCAAGAGGTAGAGTTTCTCTTTTGTACAATGTCTATTATGTTTAGAGGTTGTTAGTCACTAAGTCACGTCCGACTCTTTGTGACCCCATGGACTGCAGCACACCAGACTTCTCTGTCCTTCATTATCTCTAGGAATTTGCTCAAACTCATGTCCATTGAGTTGGTGATGCCATCCAAGCATCTCATCCTTGTTGCCCTCTTCTCCTCCTGCCCTCAGTCTTTCCCAGCATGACGGTCTTTTCCAATCAGTCAGCTCTTCACACCAAGTGGCCAAAGTATTGGAGCTTCAGCTTTAGCATCAGTCTTTCCAGTGAATGCTTCGGGTTAATTTCCTTTAGGACTGGCTGGTTTGATCACCTTGCTGGACAAGGGACTTTAAAAAATATCATTATTGTGAAATATTTAGTGGACATTAAACTTAAAGAAATTCTGTAAGACTTAAGTCAAGTAAACAAAGAATAAAGACAAGTTTAAATTCAATATCATCAATATCAATAAGCACAAATTAGGAAATTTTAGTTGATACAGGTTAGAATCTACACTGAAAATATTTATACAGCAACTAGAACAGTGTTTAAAAAAAAACACAGGAAAAAAAATCAGAAACAATTTTTAAATATTTATTTTTTATTTTAGGAAAGCTTAGAAGTTGCTTAATATTAGCCTCCCTGTATACCTCACACTTCTCTATTGTTGAAATTACCATTATATTTGTCACAACTAATGAACCATTATTATTAACTATGATTGATATTTCATTCAAATTGCTTTAGTTTTTGCCTCCTGTGCTTTCTCTGTTTCATGACTGCATCCAGGACATCACATTGTATTTAGTTTCCTCAGGCTTCTCTAGATTATGAGTTTCTTAGACTTTGCTTTTTTATTTGATTTTTTTGACAGTTTTGAGGAGCAGTCATCAAGCATGCCATAGAATGCCCTTCAGTTTGGGCTTGTTTTATGTTTTTCTCATGGTTCCATTGTTTATGGATTTGATAAGGAAGACCACAGATGTAAACTGCCATTTTCACCACATCATATCAAGGGTACATGTTATTAGCATGACTTTATCCCTGATGATATTAACCTTTTTCTCCTGGCAGATGTAGTATGTGTTAGTGTTTTGTTTTGTTTTGTTTCTTTCAAAACTTTTGAAAGTTTTCTTCTTTCTTTACATAATATACTCATTAGTAGAAGTTACTAAAGCTAACTCTTGAATAACATGGGGATAAGAGCTGCTGGCCCTTAGTATATTCAGAAATCTGTTTATAACTTACAGTTGGTCCTCTGTATTTGTGTTCTTCCATATTAGTAGTTCCTCATTATCTGAGGTTCTGCATCCAAGAATTCAACCAACTTCAGATCATGTAGTATCACAGTATTCATTATTGAAAAAAATCCACATATAATTGGAACTGTGCAGTTCACACTCATATTGATCTGGGTCACACATGAAGAGTGAGACTTTATCCTCCACCTCCTTGAGGGGACATTAACTACCTAATTTATTTGTAATTCTTCTGCATGGGAGATTGGTCTGCTCTCATTGTATCTTTTTATGTATTCATTTATTTAAATCAGTCTGGCACTAGGATGTTTATTTTATGCTTTGGGCTAAAATCCAAAGCTACCATATTTATTTTATTGCTTAAATTGTTCCAGTTGAGAACCATTGAGAGTTCTTTTTCAGTTGGTTCCTGTGACCTTTGACACATTCCCACTGTTATTTATTTATTTTCTGAGTACTGTTTTATATTTTGGCATGACAAAACACCAAATAACTCATCATGCATCTTCCATGCCTCCATATTCCCTTTGTTCAACTGGGAAAAGTTTTCAGAATCATCTCCTTGTGAATCCTTTTCCCCTATAGATTAGGAATTCGTTAAGATGCTGGATGGGTTTCAGGATGACTGTTATCCCTATTGCCCAAATAGCACCACGAAGAATCATTCTCATATTCTTATTAGGAAAAATTGGTGGGTACCTGGAGTGAAAGTATGAATAACTGTGAGGGCCCTCTTTTGACTGTAAATCCCCAAGAGTTCTTCACTTTCAAGCTAAACTGCACTAGCCTCCAGCAGTTCCTCAAGACTACCATTTAGATGTCCCCACCAGATTAAGGATTCTTGTATGTTCTTCTACAGGTAAGCGCATCTCTGGAGCTCAGTCTTTCTGGATGTGACTGTTGCTCTAAATTTGGGGAGTCTAAGCTTGCCTTGTGACCTTTGTTCAGTGATGGGTCAAAAAATGATTGATTTTTAATTTGAGGGTTTTTTTTTTATTATAAGAATGGAGTTAAGAATTCCAATCTAGTGAAGCTGAAACTCAAAGTCTTTAGAAATAGATACTTATAATTCATACCATGACAGATTAAACTGACAAAATGTAAAATTCCACAAATAATGAAATTAGTGATGTTATACTAATAGTCATGCTTTGAAATATATTTTCTGAAAATTTAGGAAAATTTTATTTTCAAATATTTATCAAATATTTACAAAAATGATTAGTTGCAAATATGAGACAAGTAAAACTTTAAACTTCAAAGCTAAAAAAGATATATGCTATATTTATAGTTATACAGAATAAACTAAATAAATATAAATAAATAAATAAGTATTGTCCAATATTTTGGCTACCTAATGTGAAGAACTGACTCATTGGAAAAGACCTGATGCTGGGTAAGATTGAGAGCAAGAGGAAAAGACGGCAACAGAGGATGAGATGGTTGGATGGCATCACTGACTCAATGGACCTGTGCTTGAGCAGTCTGTGGGAGACAGTGAAGTACAGGGAAGCCTGGTGTGCTTGCAATTCATGGGGTCACAAAAAGTCACCATCGACTTAGCAACTGAACCACAACAATATTGCTGGGAGCCAGCACGGGAGATCCCACCCATGACAAGGTCATGTGCCTGATGGGCAAGGCGAGTCAGGCTTCAGGGGTTCCCCTGGGTTTTCCTGAACACCTACCCCCCAAAACCAGAGTCTGCCTGCCTTATTGTACTGTGCTTTCCACTCTTCTGCCTCTAAAAGGAATTAACTTAGGGCTCCAGTTAACAGTCTCCTGCATATAAAAAGAATGTCTCAGCTTAAACCCCTTTGATGGCCTTCTAACTTATCTGATGGGTCTGCCCGACTTTATAATTTGTGGATTGTTTACAGCCCCCAGCCATGAGAGGCACGAAGCTTAAAACATCTTAAAGATATACAGCCTTTTGGAGCTAAAAATTAGTTTAGTGAAGAGTTTGTTGAGTTAATGTTTGCTGCCAGGCCTCCATATCCTTTATCTTTTAGGCACCTGGGAGGATATTAATCAATGTAAATGAGATGCAGAAATAGGAATATAGTAGTTTTGATGTTAGCAACACTAGACTTTTGAGTTAATTACTTTTCTCTTTGTTATAAATCACTGTACTTCTTTCATTGTTATAAATCGTTGTATCCTTGCTATGTAAGAATGTAACTTTATTTAGTGCTTTCTGAGAGTGGCACTAGACTTTGGGAAGAACAACACTTTTAAGACAAGTCTTCTGGTTGACAAACCCATATCAGAAAAGGGCCATAAAATATTAATTGGCCTTCTGGACATAAGATAATGTAAATCACCTAAGACTTGTGTATACAACTAGGTATGCAGAGAGAAAGCCTGGTCTCGATAAGAGTCAAGGCTGCTGATGCTGCATAATTGTGTATTATCCATTGATCTCTATGTAAAATCTAGAGTATATAAGGCCTTTCTGTACAATAGAGGAGAGGCTAGTCACTGGAAAGACTGGTTTCCCCCATGTCTTTTCTTACTCTATTTTCTGACTGATTCCCATCTGCAGCGGGGAGGCTCACCACGTCTACTTACTTGCCCTGGCTTCTAAGATCCATGAGAGAGGGAACCCAAGGCAGGGCACTCTCTGCTATTCAAACGGACACTGGTGGTCTAACGTAGATGGTGCAAATCTCTTGTCCTGAGATTTTATTAGTTATCCACGTAAACCAAGTTATTCAGCCTCTTTTCTCCACTAAATTTTCCTGCTACACTGTTCTTTCCTAATCTTTCTTTTATATTTCTAAATAAATAAATTTTTCCTTGCCACGCCACCTGCCCCCACTTCAAATTACCCTGGATCCACCGGGGCTGGACCCTGGCACAAGATGTATAGTAATATTATTTAACTAGATCTTAATAGTAAAAGGATAAAATAATAAATTAGTGCAGTATATTTATAAACAAACATTTTCATAAAATTTGAAACTATTTGTTAACTTCATGATACCTAGCACTAATTTTATTCATTTTATAACAATAATTTTCCACAAAATGTTGATATTTGTAGAGTAATATATAGTTAGAAAAATTATTCTAATGAAAGAGTGTATGTGTTACTTTAAATTTAAAATAAACATGATTTAAACTTTCCAATTAAAAATAATTTGTAAGTTTTTGACACAATCAAAACTTCTCATTTACAAGTTTGGAATTCAAGCCAAGTAGTTACCAATCACTGGATCCTGAAATATTTGCACCCAGCATTAAAGACAGTGCATAGTAACACTTGCACAGTTAGTAAAACTATGTGTGTGTGCATGCTAAATCACTTCAGTTGGGTCCAACTCTTTGTGGCCCTATGGACTATAGCCTGCCAGGCTCCTCTGTCCATGGGATACTCCAGGCAAAAATACTGGAGTGGGTTGCCATGCCCTCTTCCAGGGGATCAAATCTGTGTCTCTTAAGACTCCTGCATTGGCAAGCGGTTTCTTTACCAGTAGCACCCCTAGGGAAGCCCTAATACAACTATAATTTTCCCTAACTATCTAGCTGTGTTTTAAAATGGAAACAGCTTATAATTCCTTTAAGATCCCGGTCATTCCTTACAACTCTGAAGTGAGAAAATTCAATTTCCTCGTAGGAAGACTTCAACTGTTACAGAAACCATCAGGATGGGCAGCAAGGTTTCCATCCATTTTTGTCTGTCACCATTTTCCTTTCTGTTTTGTGGGAGATATATGCTTTAAAAAAGTAAGTAGTTGAATTTCATTCTGAAAAATTAATTCTTTAAAATAGATTATTTTTACTCCTTTGTTTTTTTCATTTTCTGTGCTTTTCTGGGGGGAAATTGATATGTATAAATATTTTCAACCAGGCTGTTTTGGTTTTACCCAGTTTGGGGCTTTTATAATTGATATTTTAATGCTGAGTTTATGCCCTGAGGCAATTTCATGAAGAGTACAATTTCTGAAAATAAACTGAATCAATAGGTTATAAGTTGTAATTTTTAATTTTTCATGGTAAATGTTCTTTGCAGCTTCAGACCTCGCATCTTGAAAGATTTCATATTAGAATATGAAGCAACAGAGTAAAGGTGAAATAAGAATTAGAAAGATTCAAAACATATCAGTTTATAAATGAGTGAAATATGAGTTAAGAATAATACACTGCTTGTATTGAATGAGTATCTAAACATTAGCATTTGTGGCCTCAAAAATAAATCAATTATTTTAAATAAAACCTTTCTTTTCAAAAGGAACTGAAGGGAATAAAAAGAATCTTTCACTCATTGAGAAGGAAATGAGTCCATTGGGGAACTTTGCATGGGGGCTTGATCGAGTATAAGAGACAATCAGAGCCCAAAGCTGCTGGCTTCTTAAACTTATTTAAAGTATTTCCTTTTGCATTTTTTTTTTTTATTTTAAAGCTTTCAAGTTTTAATCATTACCATATGGGATTTAGAACAAAATTGTTAAGAAATTTTTGTTCACAATAATCATAAATAGTCTGATTTAAATTAGAGCAGAGAATGAGAGATGATGGGGTGTTCATGAATTTGCTTTTAAAGACAAATGCTTACTAGAAGGACACATTTAATATTGTATGTGAAATCAATTGTTACTGACAAGAAATGCTAGACATTTCAAGTTCAAATGGACAATGTTAGCATTTGGATTCAGTTATTATCCATGGATTTATCTTTTCTTAATGTTATTAGACAATTAACAACATATCAGGTAAGATATTTCCTTAAGTGTACCATCTTTGTCCATATAGTCAAAGGTTCATCTAGTCAAAGCTATGGTTTTTCCAGTAGTCACATATGGATGTGAGAGTTGGACCATAGAGAAAGATGAACATGGAAGAACTGATGCTTTTGAATTGTGGTGTTGGAGAAGCCTCTTGAGAGTCCCTTGGACTGCAAGGAGATCAAACCAGTTAATCCTAAAAGAAATCAGTCCTGAATATTCATTGGAAGGACTGATGCTGAAGCTTCAATACTTTGGCCAACTGATGCAAAAAACTGACTCATTGGAAAAGACCCTGATACTGGGAAAGACTGAAGGCAGGAGGAGAATGGGATGACAGAGGATGAGATGGTTGGATGGCATCACCAATTTGAAAGACTTGAGTTTGAGCAAGCTCTGGGAGTTGGTATTGGACAGGGAAGCCTGGCGTGCTACAGTGCATGGGATCGCAAAGAGTCAGACATTACTGAGCGACTGAACTGAACCATCTTGTAAAGGAACTTCTAAAAAGCTTTGTGTAAATAATGTGATATTGTTCTCACATAATACTTAATATAATTTTTTTTAAAGGAAAGGTAAAGGATTTTGGGCTTTCCCAGGTAGTACCTTTGGTAAAGAATCCGCCTGTCCAGTGCAAGAGATGTAAGAGACTGGGGTTCAATTCCTGGGTTGGGAAGAGATGTAAGAGACTGGGGTTCAATTCCTGGAGAAGGAAATAGCAACCCATTCAAGTATTATTGCTTGGAAAATCTCATGGACAGAGGAGCTTGGGGGCCAACAGTCTAAGGGATTGCAAAGAGCCAGACATGATGGAGTATCCAGGCACCCATGCTAAAGGACCTTAACAAGCAAACACCACACACACATGTTCTTGCCTTGTACATTGAAAATACACAGAAATTGTGAGATTTCAGAAGCAAAGACCCATTTAACTCTCAATGCAAAAGACATTTCCCTCTATATAGAGGTCAGATGTCATGGGGGAAATGGAGGATTTCATAGATAAGACAAGGAAAGTTCAGAGTGAATGTGGAACACTTTCATAAAAAAAAAAAAAGTCTCTTTTAAGTAACAATACCAGGTAACAAAAACAAAGAGAATAGTGAGAACTACCTCCCTAGCTAAATAATAGATGCAGACTTGACCAACAATGAGTGTGAAAGCCATTCGGTGAATGGTTATCAGAGAAGGATTGAATCAGAAAATATGTTTTTAAAATAGGGAGGTCTGACTGTCCGTATCTTAGTCAAGTGGTTAAAGTTGGCACTGCCATGGAGAGATGGCCTAACTTGATATCCCTCCCAAGAGCACATCATAATCTTTGTGGGGTGGAATGGCTTTCATTAAACTTCACCTGAGTTTTATCCTAAAAAAGTGGTCAGAAGAATTTGGGCTATGGGATGATCTGCAGGACAGTTTGACTAGACCATTCAAATAAGTGTGGGGCTTTCCTGATGGCTCAGTTGTTAAGAATCCACCTGCCAATGGAGGAGATGCTGGAGACTCGGGTTCAAACCTTGGGTCAGAAGATCCGCTGGAGAAGGAAATGGCAACCCACTCCAGAACTCTTGCTTGGAGAATCCCATGGACAGAGAAGCCTGGTGAGTTATGGCCCATGGGGTCACAAAGTGTCAGCCAAAACTAAGCATGTAAATATAATGAAGAGATGAAGGAGGTGACTTAAGACAGATAGCAGCCAAATGTATTTTGTAAACTTTGCCTGGTCCCTAAATTGAAACAACCGCTCCCTATAAAGGACATCTTGGAAACAACTGAGGACATTTGAGAATGCTCAGTATTTGGTCAATGCTATTAAATTAGTATTGGTTTTCTTAGGTAGTATTGATATGGCTTTGTAGGAGAACGACCTTGCTTTAAGAAGTAAAATAAGGTTTTTAAATGTGAAGGGTTATAATGCCTCAGCCTACTACTGCCTTTTAGCAGAGAGGTGAGGGGGGAAAAGGAAGGAAGGGGATTGAGGATGGTAGGAGGAGAAGAAAAAAGAGAGAAAGAAAGAAAACTAAAGAGCAAGAAAGAAACAGGGAGTAAAGTAAAGGGAAAGAAAGAGAAAGACTAAAAGATGGGAGCAACTGTAACAAGGTTTTACAAACTGATAAAACTGTTTAAGAAGTGTTTTACTGTGTTATTTATCAACTATTCTATAGACCTAAACTATCTCAAAATAAAATGAAATGAATGTTTACAAAAGAAAAAATAATATGCATGTAAATAACTTCTCAGTTTTGTTAATCTTAGAATATATATAGTAAAAACCACGATGTGGGCACTATGCTTCTATTATTACTTATAAATATGATTCCAGATTGTTTGGCTTCCAAATTGTTAGTCTCAATGAGCCCAAACAAGATAAAATATAAGAAAATATAAATATACAAATAATAGAAATCATATTTTATGTTAGGAAAGCATAGGGGAAGGGGAGACAATTGAAGAGAGGTTTGTTGATAAATATTTTAATTGAATTAGATAATGCATGTGCTTTCTAAGGAATTAAAGAATGTAGATTGCTAAAATTATTGTTACAATAATGATATCTGAATCATCACTGACAACTTTATTCAGAAATTTAAGACCAGCAGAAAAAAAGCTGGAATTTTAATTAAAAAATCTTGAGAATCTACTATATGCAAAAACAAAAATTATGTTATGAAAGGAATGATGTGTGGCTAATGTTTCTTATATAATATATTTAATATGTGCTTTGGAAATAAAAAATGAATGAATACTCAATATTTTGTGCTCTACTTATTAAATAAAACCAGAAAAGAGTCTGAATAAGTAATTTACATTTAGTTAACCTGAAAATGATCAATAATATTTTAAAGTGGAACTATTATAGAAATTGGACATATTTGATTCAGATATTTTCCAAAATATAAGTACCTACAAATAGTCATAACTTTCACCAATATATACAAGCAATGAACCAAAATAGCCAAACCTGGTACTTTGTTAGAAAAGTGTATATGACACAGAAACCCACCTTAGAGTCAGTCTTTTTTTGATATTCAGAATATAGATTTCTCACTTATTATCTGTTGATCACTGCAATTTTCCTATATCTCTCAGTCTTAACTCCCTCTCCTATGAAAAAGAATAATATTTCTAAATTTCTAAACAGTGTGTCATATAAAAAGTACTCCATGTTATTTATATTAGTGTTGCTATCCTTATTGAAAAGCAATCTTTAATCATTAGATCCAAAATATAAATAAGAAGAGTTTTGAAGGAGGTGATATAAAGCTTGTCACAACATGAATCACTTTATATAAAAACTATTAGTAATTAGTTATATATGCAGTATTGGTTTCTTATAAAAATACATATTCTTTAATGGATAGAGGTATAAACACATAAATAAAACTTTTTCCAGGCTTCTTTCTGTTTTTATTGCCAAGGAAAAGAGACAAAAGTTGAAAAGTGAAAGTGTAGAACAAGCGTGGTCATTCTAAGTACAGACAGAAAGCTTATACTGGGCTCTAGCAGAGAAGGGTTACACCTACTAACAATCACCTTTTCAAGTGGTAGGAGACAAAAACTTCCCTAGGCTCCTTATGGTCTTTAAAGCCATTTCAGAATCTTTCACCAGATTACAATTATTTGCTTATGTTACAATAGTGAATATGCAAAAAGAAAAACAAGCTTTTGTTGGAGTGACATTATTTTATTACCTTTAAATTAGTTCAATATTGTATTTTTCTTATATTTAATAACATTTAGGGAAGCTTATATCCTTTTATATTTAGATTCTTTCTACTTGTGTAGAAAAATTAGTACAATAAACATATTTTGAGCTGGACTGAAGGATGTTCTTTCATGTCCTCTATAATAAGCAATAATTTGTTTACCATGACCATGCACGTTTTTCTTCAGTTTTCAGAATTACTACACAACATCTGCTA
Organism: Oreotragus oreotragus; assembly: GCA_006410675.1. Classification (NCBI taxonomy): domain Eukaryota; kingdom Metazoa; phylum Chordata; class Mammalia; order Artiodactyla; family Bovidae; genus Oreotragus; species Oreotragus oreotragus. The sequence continues at coordinate 255,292 of SJYX01020443.1, forward strand.
TTATAGTATTGTTTCCATTCATTGTAAAAATGTTAACTGATTTATACTTTACAATATCCATGATATTTTTCTCACTCCCCTCAGAATGCCAGAAAACAGGGAAGCCTGGCATGCTGCAGTCCATGGGATCGCAAAGAGTAGGACACAACTTAGCGACTGAACAAGCTCATTGGATCCAATGGAACCAATGACTTGATCGGTGGAGCAGTAGTGGAAAGAACAGTGAGCAAGTTTTCCACAAAGTCTCTTCTTTTTGTTCAGATTGATATAGGTCCAAATTCAGAACAGAATAATCATGTCTATCCAATCCTAAGACCTTTGACCTTTATTTCTTAATATATTTCTGAAATCAGATAATGTATAATGTCAAATAAACTCACTAGCCATTTTCTTTCCTTTTTTTTTTTTTTCCTAAAAGGATCTTTTAAAATAAATGAACATCATGCAATTGATGTTTTCTGAGTATCAGGAATTATGGCTTGTAGGTTTCTATGATTACTAGTTAAATAATCTTGTCATAGGAGATACTTTAGAGAAGTAATTGCTTTCTATCTTAGAGAATTTATTGGCTTTCATCTTCTAGTTAGTCATACCCAAGGTACCCTTCTGAATAATCCAAGATTGCTTCATACCCTAGGTTGCTGTATAAATAGATGAGGCCAGATGATTGACTGAAAGCAACTAAGTCTAGGCCAGCCAGCAGCTGGCCTACTATGTCATAGGACATGATCTGCTCCCAGTGCTTTATACAAAGTTACCAACTGAACCAAAAATATCTTCTTTTTTTCTTTTTTTGGGCTGAAGAGAAAGAAACTCTGTGGAAACAATCAGCATATGGCAGGGGAAAAAAAAGGAAGGCAAAAGACATGATGAAAAGAGGAGAATAGAGAGAAAATGAGATAGATATGGGAAAAGAGAGCCAAAAAGAACCAGAGTCTATCAATCAGAACAACAGAAGCCTACTTCTGAAGAGGCAACTGCAGATATGAATGCTGGGCCATTAGTCTGCTATTGGACTACCAGAGTGACATATGCCCTGAATGACATTCCAGTTCTTTCCAGTTCCGAGCTAGCTGATTGTGTACATGTTCTAAAGGATGCTCCTGTTTCTCATGACACCTTCTGAAAAAAACGCTTCCTTCACTTTCTTATTTATCCCAAAGTTAGCTCCTATTACCTAGACTGTCTAGTTATGATTACAGAGGAATAAAGTGAAAGTGTTAGTCACTCAGTCATATCCGACTCTTTGCGACATCATGGATTGTTAGCATACCAGGTTCCTCTGTCCATGGAATTCTCCAGGCAAGAACACCAAAGTGAGTTTCCAGTCCCTTCTCCAGAGGATCTTCCCCCACACAGGGACTGAACCCAGGTCTCCTGCATTGCAGGCAGATTCTTTACCATCTGAGCCACCAGGGAAGCCCCGCAAAGGTGAGAAAATAGTATTATTAACATGCATAACTCAACTGAGTGAAAGTGGGGAATACCAACGTGTGCCCAAGAAGTTTTACTCAGTCTTCATAACCCTAAACAAAAGGTTCTATTATTGTGATATATTCTGGCCAGAGCCCACAGGATGACACTGGCTTGATTCTAGTGATGCTTTTCATCCATATACTTTGTCACCTGTAACTGACAACCAGTATTATAAAGTTTTGATTTTCCCTGGCTGTGAAACCAGATGCCATTTGTCTGAGAATTTCAGGTTAAGTTCTTAGACAGAGAAAAATAGGAGATTAGATGCTTCTACATTTAAAGAGTGTTGTGGCATCAATCAGTATAGTGCAGGAAAGAATAAGTCACTCTAGGGATTCAGAATGGGAGGAAATTTAAGATTTTTCAGATTTCACAACTATCAGAATGGCTGGGAGAATATTCAAGAAAGCCACTACTAATTTTCAACAAATTTGGAAGGACAAGTATTGCAAGGAAAAGGGCATCAGAGACTCCATCTACCTACAGCACCAAAAGGAGGAGAAGGATGCCTGAAGGTGCTAGAAAACTTCTCATCTGCCAACTGCCAAGACCCACATACCTACATTAAAGCTCTCACCAGAGAACAATGGCTTTCTCTCTCTTTAGTTTTCCTAACCTTCTGTGAGTACTGGCAGAGTCAAACTCACACTGTGCTGAAAAAGGATTCTGGGAAATATGCTTCCCAGATTTCTTCCTTCAAACCCAAGGGTGAATATAAAAGACAGGAGATGGGAGGACATTGACTTGACAGCACACAATCCTACAAAGCAGCTAAGGAGCTTCCAGACTTCAGAGCTTAATAAGCCTTACAGGGCTCTCAAAGGTAGATAAGATGTTCCTGAGATGACCAACTCATCAGTGGTCTTGAGCCTTTAGAAAGCTAATTATAGGCTTAGAGAGAAAATGCTTTTTCTCTTCCTAATAGAGGAGAAAAGTAAGTGCTTGATCCCTCCCCCACCCCATTCCATCCACTTGAAGAGTACTTACTGGAGGTGCACTTAACTGCATAAGCACCTCACACCCTGGCTCAATGCTTGCCAAGCAGTCAAACCAGACAGGAAGTGCTGGGTCTGCCATTTAACTGAAGAAAGTGAAGTTAGAGAATTTATTAATTTAAAAAATGGTATGTTTGGTCCTCTTCCTTAACCCTTGGCATATCCCTGCTTCCCACCAGAATCTGAAGGCAGAATGTTGGTTGAGCAACAGCAGAGAGACTAGGGAAACCAGTGATGTGTGACTTGTTAGAAAACCTTCAGTTGATCATTTAAGATGCTCCACATAAAAGAGACCAGCAGTCAAATGATACACTGTTTTGCCATTTTTCTCCTATTTCTTCTCCTTAACTTCAATATATCAAAGAAAGAAGAGAGAAGCAGAAGACTGTGAAAGGAAAAGAGAGTTAAATACGGCTCTTAAACCCTTCCCCGTTATGGGTCTCTTAGTCACATGTCAAACCTAAGCATAAGGAGAGGAAAAAGAGTTGAACTGAATGTGAAATTTAGAATTAAATTTGAAAATCCTGGGTATTTAATATTTAAAATGCATTTAAATTAGGTGGCTCAGTGGGTAAAGAATCTGCCTTCAATGCAAGAGATGCCAGAGATGAGAATACAATCCCTGGGTCAGGAAGATTCCCTGGGTGAAGGCATGGCAGCCCACTCCAGTATTCTTGCCTGGAGAATTCTATGATCAGAAGAGCCTAAAAGTAAGTAAAGGATGGGCTCATTACATAATTAAAGAGAGAGTGAGGGACTACTGAGAGTACATATTTGAAGGCAGGAGTCAAAAAAAAATTTAAAAAAATTTTTTTTTGTTTACACTCCACTGTGCTCTGTGTCTTCAACAAAAATGTCTATTCTTATTCTTTAAGCATTTCTCTTCCTTTTTTGTACCTTCTATATATTTGTACACATTTGAGGCAAATTTTACACATAATAAATTTCCCATTGTAGGTGAATTTTAACAACTGTATGTGATCATGTAAACTTCATCATAATTAAGTCACAAATACTTTTAATACTCTAAAATTTTTCCTTGTGCCTCTCTGCAGCTTAGTGTCTGAACTGAGCTCATCACCTAATTTCTGATCTTTCTGTCACCTTTTCTAGACGGTCATACATCCGTACTTAGAAAGAATATGGTCTTTTATGTTTGACTTCACTTAGAAAATATTTTTTAGATTTATCTAAGTTGTTGACTGTAACCGTATTTTGTATCATTTTATTGTTGAGTATACCACAATTTGTTTATCCATTCACCAACTGAGGAACATTTGAGTTCTTTCCAGAGTTGTATTTTTAAGAATAAATCTGGTGTGAACATTCATACACACAACTTTACGTGGACATAGGTTTGAATTTTTCTTGGATGAGATTGTTGGGTCATGTTGCTAGTTATGTCCTTGTTTTTGCATTTATAATTAATTATAATACCTATCCCTATTGGTTTTACTCCCTCTAGTAGAAATTATTTACTTAACAAACAAATAATTATACAAAATTACCCCTTATTTATCTTAAAGTAATAGCTTCTTCAATTAATATTTTTTCCCCCTTTCCCCCCAAACTTTTGAAAAGTCCACAATTACTTAACCTACAGACATAGTGAAGCGTCTCCTTACTGTTGTGATAACAATGTCACATTTATTCTGATGAAGTCTATTAGCTAATAAAAGTAATTTTTTATCGATTAAATGACCTCAGTGCTCAAAGTTATATTTTTACTTTTAGGGAGACAATCCACATTCATGCATTTTAAAACTCTATATAATGAGAACTGGGCATCAGAGAAAGTTGTAGGCCTCATCAAAACTTGTGGGACTCAGGAAGGCTCTCAGAGATTAGGACTAGACATTGTGACTCTGCTACAGTACATCTGAGCTGATGTGGCACACCCAGACTGAAAAGGGGATATTCTTAACTTTCTCTAAAGAAAATGCTCACGCAAGTTTTGAGAAGTCCTACATATATCAACTTAAATTTTTTTAACAAGCCTGCAAGATATACACATTTAATTCATTTCTAAACAGGCTAAAATATGAAGCAATTGAAATGAAGGAAGTAATGCATCACACAGCTCTTCCTCTTGTCTGATTTCTACACTGAGAATGACACATGTTCAAATATGTGAACAGAAATCCAAGTAACACTTTTATTACTGACTATGGCTAATTTGAACATGTGGCTTAAGGATTGTTATTCATATGGACTTCCTAATAGTACTTCCCTGACTGCCCTCAGAAAAACACAGTCCTTTCCAGGCAAGGGTGGAACTTTTACTGCTAGATTTACCAAAAGGTCTAGAAAGCAGGTGAAAGCTCAGGCTCTTATTAATAAGTTTCCAAAGAGAAAGCAGCAGAAAATCATCTAAGTTACACTCATCAGATCATTCACATCTTCTTCCCTGGAGGGTGTAGGTAAGGAAGCTGAAAGCAACAAAGAGAGTTAGTTTCTGCTGCTGCTGCTGCTAAGTCACTTCAGTCGTGTCCGACTCTGTGTGACCCCATAGACGGCAGCCCACCAGGCTCCCCCATCCCTGGGATTCTCCAGGCAAGAATACTGGAGTGGGTTGCCATTTCCTTCTCCAATGCATGAAAGAGAAAAGTGAAAGTGAAGTCGCTCAGTCTGTCCGACTGTTAGCGACCCCATGGACTGCAGCCCACCAGGCTACTCCGTCCATTGGATTTTCCAGGCAAGAGTACTGGGGTGGGGTGCCATTGGTCTGCTTGGAAGCATAAAGCCAGAAGACAGTGGATTCCCCCATTCCTAATTTCTTCACCTTTATATTTGTTTTACTTCTTAAGACTATGGCTAACCAAAAGTTTGGCTTTTCCAGTTGGGGAGGAAGTCAGCTGCTTATTAGTGCAGTCCTGTAACTATTTCATCATACTGTTGTTATAATCCCAACCATTGTTTCTGTATGTATACTCTTGGGTCCCACTATTGAATAAGTTTGATTTTGCTGCTGGATGGCTTGGAAATAGGTCAAAAGAGCACTTTTATTAAATTAACAACAAAGCCACTCTACCCTAGGCTGAACTTCTATTCCCTAATCTATTTCCCATCTCAAATTAAGTCTATCTATGCTGTTCAACACATTTTGAGAGGTCTATTTATTTACTATTTTACCAAATATGAACTGGGAGCCCATGGCAGGCACTGTTAGAGTATAAGACATTAAAAAGTAAATAAAACATCATTCCTGCCTTCTTGAAACGTGTGTGTTGTAGGAGAAAAGCAAAACATGCCTATAAAGATGTAAATGTACAGTATGTTAGGCTGTGATTCGTGGGACAAAAAGAGGGAAATAGGAGAGAGGGAGAACGTGGGAAAGTTACTGAATGATAAAGCATTCAAGGAAGATTTCTTTGATGGAGTGACATTTGCACAGAGACTTGAAGGAAGAAAGAGAGAGTACCCTGTGTTTGTCTGGGAAGGGTTCACTCATAGCACAGGAAACAGAAAGTACAAAGGCCCAGAGTGAATGTCTGGAGGGAAGTGACAAAAAGGAGCTGAGAATGAAGAGGTGGAGAGAAAAGATGAATCACACAGAGCTGTGCAGACCACCCTGAGGGCTTCTGCTGTTACTTGGAGTGAAGCTAAAATGGGAAGCTATTAGAAAATTTGAACATATAAATGTCATAGTGAAACTTGCATTTTAAGTGAACTGTACTGACTTTGGTTTGGAGAAAAGGATGTGATGAGGTAAGTATAGGAATAGTTAGAGGTATGCGAGGGATTTGGGGGCTTGGATCAAGATATTCATAGGAAGGGTGATGAAAAGTGGTACAATTTCTGGGTATATTTCAAAGATAAGTGAATAGAATATTCTAATACTCTGCTGTGGATGATGAAAAGGAGAGGAGAATTAAAATTCTACAATAGGACATACTGTAAGAAGAGCAGGTTGGGTGATGGAGCTGATGGAGTGAAAATCAGATGCATTTTCAGAGATGCAGTACCTGATGTACCTGTTAGATAGCCAAGTAAATATTTTGAATAGATAATAAGAGTTCAGCAGAGAAATAACAGGACTCACTAAAGAGATGGCATTTAAAGGTGTGAGCTCAGATGAGAACATGTAAGCAACAAAGACAGAAAATAATAGGACCAATCAAGACCTCCAGGACACTTTATCATTAAGAGGCTACGCGGAAAAGGATCATTCAGCAATGGAGCAGAAACATCTCAATCCAAATCTGGTTCATAGCTCATGTTGCCCAGCCAAGTGAACCAGCTGAGACTTGAAGGAGCTAGCAAATAATACCGAGAGGCAGAAGAGTCAGGCATATTGAAATAAAAGCATCTGAGAAAGTTGGGGAGTGTTGCTCAAGTATGTACAAATGATAAACTACCTAATATTGACCCTTAGCTAGCACAGAATCCACAGGCTTTGAAGAAAAGATTTTCTGCATTTAATTTACCATGACTTTAAGAATGGTCCAATGCACATACTGTCTCAAAGCAAACCGATCCCAAAGAAGAAAAGGTAGAAGCAACCACATTTTCCCCAAACTCACATATGAGACAATTTTTTTGTTGTTCCCTAATGCAGTACTTTCAAATCATTGGTGAAAGGGGGCAACTTTAACCACCAGAAGACATTCAACAATGTTTGGAAACATTTTTTGGTTGTCACACTGGGTGGAGGTGCTACTGGCATACTGAGCAAGTAGAGGTTGGCCTGCTGCTAAACCTCCAATAAAGCACAGGATATCCCCCTAGCCCTCCACAACAACAAATTATCTGGCCCAAATGTCAGGAGTGCTATGGCTTAGAAACTGCCCTAATGTGAAGGCTTAAGGAGTTATGTAGAGTTATTTTTCATAGTTATTTATATTTCTAACTTAGAGAAATACATTATTTTTAGATTTGTTTTTCCCCCACTCAGCATTGTTTTTTAATATTGTGGTTAAAAAAAAAAAAAAATATATATATATATATATATATGCACATAGAGAGAAAGAGAAAGCTTCCCTAGTGGCCCAGTGGAAAAAGAATCTGCCTGCTAATGCTGGAAATACAGAGGATGTGGTTTCCTGATCCAGGGTCAGGAAGGTCCCCTGGAGGAGGAAATGGCAACTCATCTCAGTATTTTTGCTGGGAAAACCCCATAGACAGAAGAAGCTGGCAGACTACAGTTCATGGAGTCGCAAAGAGTAGGACACAACTGAGCATGTCTGAAAATATACACAACATAAAACTTACCACTTTAACCCCTTTTAAGCATACAATTCAGTGGCACTGAGTATGTTCACATTGCTATTGTATGATTCCACTTATATGAGGTATCCACAGTAGTCAAATTCAGAGTAAACACTGTTTTGAATATACATTTATTTCACTAAATACTACAGGAGTCATTTCATGTAGCAGGGATATAGAAAGAGTTAGCTTCAACTCTTCTGGAGGACTAAAACACACAGAGACCAAAAAAAAAAGAGGTTATCCATTCCACAGTAGTCAAATTCAGAGTAAACACTGTTTTGAATATACATTTATTTCACTAAATACTACAGGAGTCATTTCATGTAGCAGGGATATAGAAAGAGTTAGCTTCAACTCTTCTGGAGGACTAAAACACACAGAGAGACCAAAAAAAAAAGGTTATCCATGTATAAGACCCATCTATCTGAAGGGTAACTCACATGTAAGAAGCTATGAATCTTAGGGCTAGAGCAATACAAGGGGAACGAAAACAAGGAGCTTAGAGGAAAAGATTTCAAGAAGCTGGTGCCTAGACTTCTCCCGTGGGGGCGCCGCCTGGTAGCAGCAGCGCTGCTCGCTCGCCGACTCTTTGCGATCCCGCGGACTGTAGCCCGCCAGGCTCCTTTGTCCATGGGATTCTCCAGGCAAGAATACGGGAGTGGATTGCCACTCCCTTCTCCAGAACATTTTCCTGATCCAGGGATCAAACCCGAGTCTTCTGCATTGCAGTCTGTTTCTTCACCGTTTAAGCTACAGGGAAGACTGGGGAGCCCACCCAGCCACTGCTAAAATCTCTAGGAGGGCTCAGGTACTGAGGATGCCGTAAGAAGCTGGAGGCTGACCCAAGAAGGGTTGTTGCAGTAACTATGACATATAGGAAAATCAAGAAACCAAGATCAGGGAACACTTTCTGTCTTCCTTTTATCCCTGCCTAATCATTTCTTCTCCTACTCATCCTCAGTCACTTCTGTCATGTCTGACTCTGTGGGACCCTATGTACTGTAGCCCTCCAGGCTCCTCTGTCCATGGAATTCTCCAGGCAAGAATACTGGAGTGCATTGCCATGCCCTTCTCCAAGGACTCTTCCTGACTCAGGGATCAGACCCTCATCTCCTGAGTCTCCTGCGTTGCAGGAAGATCCTTGACCCACTGAGCCACTTGGAAAGCCCAATAATGTCTTCTAGTGTCTCCTTTTGTCAGAATCTAAGATAGAAAGATACCTTTCAAGGAAAAGCAGTTTGTAGCATCCTAGCTGCAGTATTACAGAAAAAAACTGTAGAATGAATGTCAAGTTGAAGGATGAGTTATATAACAGCACAATACTTGTAAACCATTGCTATTAACTAGCACATAAAATACACCTTGCTGTGCATCCACCATATTTCACTTTTGAATTTACCTATTCACTCTCTCAGATTATCCCCAACTACCTGCCACCACAACTTATGTTGAACATTTTACTCTAAAATAGAGCTAGCTACTAGAACATACGGGAGTGGATTGCCACTCCCTTCTCCAGAACATTTTCCTGATCCAGGGATCAAACCCGAGCCTTCTGCATTGCAGTCTATTTCTTCACCGTTTAAGCTACAGGGAAGACTGGGGAGCCCACCCAGCCACTGCTAAAATCTCTAGGAGGGCTCAGGTATTGAGGATGCCATAAGAAGCTGGAGGCTGACCCAAGAAGTGTTGTTGCAGTAACTATAACATGTAGTTCCAGATTAATCTTTAGACAGTTTGAACTTCTTCAAAATCACACCACCCATCAGTAAAGCTGAATCTTTATATTGGCAGTTTTTAATAGAAGTATCATGATGGCTTTATTTGATTTCTCAGCAGAACCTCTGAAAAAATTAGAACAATTATTTGACTTTATTGAAACCTAGAATCAATTGATGTTACAACTTTTCTGTGTTGAAGCTCCTCACCTCCAAATTTATCACTTGTCTCTTTACCTAGAAAATATGTTCACCATCACAGTCACCACACTGGGTTCATTTACACCACTGTACTTGCATTTTTTACCAGGTTATATCCAACAGTGTCTACTGCATTCCCATACCCAAACAACTAACACAATGGAGAAAACACACAACCAAGCTTATTGGCCCCATTTAAAATTTTGATCACTAACTCAAATGGACTGGCTAACAACAGACATGTGGAGAATATTCACTGAACAAATTAAATTAAACATTGCTAATAATATACTAAATTGTATAATCTGCTCATAATTAAAGATAAGAAAGTTAAAATTATAAGATGCTATTGTTATTAAATTGGCAAAAGAAGATAATGCTTGATGACACCTGGTTTGTAAACAAGCATTCTCTTATCTTTTCAATTCATTCTTTTGATAACACATACTTACTAAGTTGCCTTCATATGCCAGGCATATTTCTAGGCAGTGTGAGCAGGAACCAAACTAGGTGATGTCTCTTACTTCAAAAGATAACACTTTAGAAGAGAGAAGGAAAACAAACACATATCAACATGTCAGATATTGATAACAAGAAACTAATCTAAGAAAAAGGATAGATAGTAAGTAACAGAGCAGTATGTTCTCATAAGATGGTTGGGGCATACCTCTGTGAACCAGAAGCCTAAATGAAATCAGGGAGAAAGTTATGTAAGACTATATGGCAGAATATCCCAGGCAATTAAGACAGCAAGTACAAATGTCCTGAGGTAGTAGTATTTTTGGCCTATGACAATAGTGTGGTTATAGTAAAATGGATAATTGAATAACAGTATTTATGAGATCAGAGAAATAGCAAAGGCCAAGTCAGAAAGGGAAGGATAACAACCATATTTAATTCAGATTCTTCTGGGATTTATAAGCTTGCTCTTCAGTTCAGTTCAGTCGCTCAGTCATGTCCAACTCCTTGCGACCCCATGGACTGCAGCACACAAGACTTCCCTGTCTATCACCAATTCCCAGAGTTTACTCAAACTCATGTCCATTGAGTCGATGATGCCATCCAAAAATCTCATCCTCTGTTGTCCCCTTCTCCTCCCACCTTCAATCTTTCCCAGCATCAGGGTCTTTTCCAATAAGTCAGTTCATTGCATCAGGTGGCCAAAGTACTGGAGTTTCAGCTTCGACATCAGTCCTTTCAATGAATATTCAGGACTTGTTTCCTATAGGATGGACTGGTTGGGTCTCCTTGCAGTCCAAGGGACTCTCAAGAGTCTTCTCCAACACCACAGTTCAAAAGCATCAATTCTTCGGCACTCAGCTTTCTTTATAGTCCAACTCTCATATCCATACATGACTATTGGAAAAACCATAGCTTTGACTAGACGGACCTTTCTTGGCAAAGTAATGTCCCTGCTTTTTAATATACTGTCTAGGCTGGTCATAGCTTTTCTTCCGAGGAACAAGCATCTTTTAATTTCATGGCTGCAGTCACCATTTGCAGTGATTTTGGAGCTCCAAAAATAAAGTCTCTCACTGTTTCCATTGTTTCCCCCATCTATTTGCCATGATGTGATGGGACCAGATGCCATGATCTTAAGTTTTCTGACTGTGAGTTTTAAGCCAACATTTTCACTCTCTTCTTTAACTATCAGCAAGGGGCTCTTTAGTTCTTCTTCACTTTCTGCCATAAGGAACCATGAACTTCCAGAGGTTCAAACTGGATTTAGAAAAAGCAGAGGAACCAGAGATCAAATTGCCAACAACTGTTAGATCATTGATAAAGCAAGACAGTTCCAGAAAAACATCTATTTCTGCTTCATTGACTATGCCAAAGCCTTTGACTGTGTGGATCACAACAAACTGTGGAAAATTCTTCAAGAGATGGGAATGCCAGACCACCTGACCTGCCTCTTGAGAAATCTGTATGCAGGTCAGGAAGCAACAGTTAGAACTGGACATGGAACAACAGACTGTTTCCAAACTGGAAAAGGAGTAGGTCAAGGCTGTATATTGTCACCCTGCTTATTTAACCTAAATGCAGAGTACATCATAAGAAATGCCAGGCTGGATGAAGCACAAGCTGGAATCAAGATTGCCAGGAGAAATATTAATAAGCTCAGTTATGCAGATGACACCATCCTTATGGCCGAAAGTGAAGAAGAACTAAAGAGTTTGCTCTTAGAAGGAGTGTACACTGGTAGAAACTACTCAAAGGATCATTTGGTAATATTTATCAAAATTAAAAGGACACAGACTCTGAATCAGCCATTCCAATGATAATTCTTTACACTGAGAAATAGCCCCACAAGTGTGAAAGAGTTCTGTACAAATATTTCTATTTCAATAATAGAAATAAAAATGTAAAAAAAAAATGTAAATAAACTAAATGTTTATTTGTAGGTGGGTGACCATACAATTTATCACCTGAACTGTGACAATTCTAAGAATGCATGAAAAAGCTGTTTGCAATAAAGCCAGGATATCACACATAAACCAGAACTGTCCATGAAACACAGAAGTGTTCACTATCATGTAACTACCAATAATTTATCTATCCTCATAGAGACTGCTCATATAAAACTTTGATTGAAAAAGAGATATACAAAGATATAAAGAGACATAGATACACATACAAATAGGCTTATGCAAGAAAGCATTTCCAAAAAGATTTTTAAAAATTAGTGAGCTCTGGGAAATGGGATATGGGGAGGAAGAAGAAGAGTTTTAATTTTTAAAACATTATTTTAAATTTTTGGAATTTTTGTCCATAAACAGAATAAAAAGCTAACAGATCATATTATTTGAATGTTCTGCTCTGCATTAAGAAGAGCTCATTGAGTGGCTCATTAATTTTTTCCCCTTCTGTCATCTTTCTATAGCTACTGATTTCCTTTCCTCTCTGCCAAAAGCATGTTTTAATTTCAATTCCAATCATCTCAGGTCAATTAAATAACATCTTAACAATATTGTAGAAGATCTTTTCAACAATATCTACTTAAGTGACCTGAATTATCCACATTTTCCATTTTGTTAATACAAAGGATCTTACTGCTAGCAGATAAGTGAGCAAGTTTCTAACCCACTTGCCCATTTCTGTCCCTGTGAATTGGGCAGAATGCTTCCTAAAGCTTCACTTGTGTTTGTAATCAACTTAAATTAGTGGCATTTGTCTTAGTAATTACATAATTTTGTTAAATAATACTTCAAAAACTGATGCTCATGTGTGTGTGTATCAATGATACATGCTTTGAGAAATAAAGTGGACATGAGAACAGCAACAACAACACAAAAACCCCAATATATCTAAATGGGTAAGGACAAGAACTGTGATGAAACTTGTGGGAGAGTATAGAGAATTGTTAATTTTCCAGTCAGACCGCTTCAGGATATTTAAATTTCCTTACTTAAAAAAATCAAATTTGGAAATGATAAATACTGTCTTTATAAGCATAGTTTAGGTGAGAAAAAGAAAGATTCTGAATAAAAAGCCTTGGCTCTACTTCAAAAGCTCTATTTTTAAATTAAAATATGGAGTTTGAAGTGGCTATAAACTTATGATTGTCCTTTTTAGCTGACGCTTCCAATTAACAGTTTCAATCCAAGTTTCACCAATTGTTTTTTTTCTCTTTAATCCTCCAACTCAAATATTTCCTTTTCCATGAAAAATTTCCTGAACTTTCATAATTGCCTCTAATAAATCAGTTATCTACAGATGATTTAGAACAATAGACAAGAACAGTAAACTGTTTCTAGCCCCAGCCTCTCTATTAAACTTCATAATTTCACTTCTGCATGCTATATCATTCATTCAAAGAATGGCATTCATTCAGTCCTTTAAAGAAATATTTACTGAATGCCTACTGCTTGTGAGGAAGTATACTATACAATTGGAAAACAAGGAGTTAAGTTTTTCAAAGAATTCAGTTTAGTGAAAACGACTAATTAATGAAAAAAAACAATTGCAATTATGAGTTGCAATAAAAGATAGGCATTGCTATAAGATGAATACACATGAGCTGATGGAGGTACACACAAGTCCATCCTTATACAGACATCTCAAGCAGAACACATCCCAAACCACATATATTATTCAAGTTTTCTTTCTCTTCCATTCACATTCAAGTGAAGGATACCACAGTCCACCCAAGGCAGAAAGCTACACATCCAATAACAAATCCTGTTTTATCAATCACGTCTCATAACGATTACTTTACTGCACTCATCAACTCAAAAAATCCTTAATTCTGGTCCTCATTATTTTTTTCCTTGGATAATAAAATACAGTTATCTATCTTAAGCGTCTTTTCCTCTGGCTTTATAATTGACAAATAAAATCATAAAATGTTGAAAGTATACAACATGATGATTTGGATATAGGTATACACTGTGAAAGGATTCCCACCATCAGGTTATTGGATACATCTATTACTTTATATAAACATGATGATTTGGATATAGGTATACACTGTGAAAGGATTCCCACCATCAGGTTAATGGATACATCTATTACTTTATATATTTACTTTTTTAAATGAGAATATTTACATTCTACTCTCAGGGAATTAGCTGTAGTCATCATGTTACACATTAGATCTTCATACCTTTTTACCTTAAAGCTGAAAGTCTGTACCTTTTTACCCACCTCTCTCTATTTCCCCCCACCCCCAGGTCCTGGTAACCACTTTTCTACTTTGTTTATATGAGCTTGACGTTTATTTTTCAGATTCCAGTTGTAAGTTATGTAGTATCAGCCTTTCTGTCTGGCTTATTTCAGTTAATATATCCTTCAGATTCATCCAATTTGTAAATGACAGAACTTCCCTTTTTAAAGACTAAATAATATTCAGTTACATATTACAATTACATAATATTGGTATTTTCTTTATCCATTTATTTGTTGATATATACTAGAGTTGTACCTATACCTCAGCTATTGTCTAATGTGGCAATGAGCATGGGAGTACAGATCTCTCTTTCAGATCTGTACTCTGTTTCCTTTGGATATATACCCAGAAGTAAGTTTGCTGGTTCATAACAGTAGTTTTACTTTCAGTTTCTTGAGGAACCTCCATATTGTTTTTCACAGTGACTATTTAAGTTTTATTTCCACCAACAGTGTACAAGGGTTTCCTTTTTTACCACATCCTCTCCAACAGTGTTATATCTTGATTTAGATAATAGACATCCTTATAGGTGTGAGGTTGCAGTTTTGATTTCCTATTTCCCGACATTAGAGATGCTGAGCACTTTTCATGTACCCAATGGCCATTTGTGTCTTCTTTAGAAAATGTCTATTCAAGACCCCTGCTCATTTTTTAACATTTGTAGTTTGGGTTTTTTTTTTGTTTGTTTGTTTGTTTTGCTATTGAGTTGTGTGAGGTCCTTGTGTATTTTAAAAAATTAACTCCATATCTATGCAAATACCATCTCCCATTTCCTAGGCTGACTTTTCATTTTGTTGTTTGTTTCCTTTGATGTGTAGAAGTTTCTTCATTTGATATTGCCTCACTTATTTTTGCTTTTATTTTGCTTTTGTTGCTTTGCTTTTTGTTAAGTTATGCCCCGCTAGGAAGACGTCCATTCTAACTTTCCTGGGATAGCTTTCAGAGCTTTTTATTTTTCTTGGAGCTGCTGCTCTTGCTGGCAGCAGCCTCTTCAGGTTCACTGCTGAATGGTTCCTCCTTGGAAGACAATTTCCGCTTTTTCTTGGGGACTTTCTTGTTTTCTGACTTATCAGGGTCAGTAACTGGTTCCTCTTTGGGAGAAGATTTCTTCCTCTTGGGAAGACTTCCAGTACCAGCTGTCTCTTCAAGATCACTACTAACTAGTACTTCCTTAGAAAAAGATTTCTTTTTCTTGGGTTTGGAAAAACAGACAGATGGGTCTTCCATTCCATTCTCCTGAAGAGCCTCCTGGGGCTTTTGCTTTTTCTTCTTTTTGGGTCTTTTTCTGAAGAAGCTAGGGCAATTGCAGCCAGCCTTTTCTTTTCCTTCTTCAAGCGTTTCTTCTGTTTCTTGAGCTTTCTATTAATCTCAGCAGCTGCTTCCTCTGCCTGAACCATTGCCCACCTCATGACATCCAGATTCTTTCAGGGAATCTCCCAGTCTCATAGAAGGACAGCCACTCCTTAACTTGTTCTCGAAGCTTCTCCCAAAAACAGGGGTGGGCACCTCAGAGAAGCAATCAATTAGTGAGGCAATACTGCATTTGTTTGCCAGGTATCATGCGATGTGACCTTTGTTCTTGGCAGCTGCTCGGCCAATGAATGTAGAGTGGAAAATGAGTTAATTCGTAGTTTAGGGTGTTACCTCTGTCTTCAAGGCTCTGGAAATTTGATCCCTTTCCTGGGCCCAGGGAATCACTCAGACACCAGAACTGGCCATCACTGTTGCTTTGCTTTTGATGTCAAAAACAAACATCGTGAAGATGAGTGTCAGGGAGCTTACCCTCTGTTTTCTTCTGGGAGTTTCACATTTGTAGGAGTTTAAATTTTATGCTCAAATCTTTAATCCATTTTTGACTTGAATTTTGTGTATGGCATAAGGATCCAGTTTCATTCTTTTGCGTGGCTATTCAGTTTTCCCAACACTATTGAAGAGACTGTCCTTTTCTCATTGTATGTTCTTGGCTCTTTTGTCAAAAGTGTATTGAGCATATACGCATATGTTTATTTCTGAGCTTTTTTATGTTAATAGCACACCTCTTTGATTACTATAGTTTTGAGTTATAATTGAAATGAGTAAGTGTGATGTTTTCAGCTATGTTGTTCCTCAAGAGTGCTTTGCCTATTCAAGGTCCTTTGTGGTTTCCTAAATATTTTAAGACTTTTTTTTTTCTATTTTTGTGAAAAATGACATTTGAATTCTGTTAGGGATCATATTAAATCTGTAGATAACTTTGGGTAGTGTGGACATTTGAAAAATATTAATTATCATGAGTATCTTCTGATAACCTTCTTCACTGTGGCATCTGGAATGTTTCTCCAAAAGGTAATTGTAGGCATACCTCACTCCTGTTTTCTCCTTCCATGACTCCACTTTGCCTTCAGGATGAAGATCTACCTCATCTCTGGTCATACTTCTGCTTGTACCTTTCTTTCTTATGATTATATTAAAGTCTGATTGAGAATTATACTTTAGAACATTCATAAACTAAGCATATTCATTAAAGAATGCTTTAAGTAGTTTTTCTCATACCTTCTGCCTCTCAACAAACAGCACTGCAGTTGCAATTTCCTCTANACCTCATCTCTGGTCATACTTCTGCTTGTACCTTTCTTTCTTATGATTATATTAAAGTCTGATTGAGAATTATACTTTAGAACATTCATAAACTAAGCATATTCATTAAAGAATGCTTTAAGTAGTTTTTCTCATACCTTCTGCCTCTCAACAAACAGCACTGCAGTTGCAATTTCCTCTAGAGCCAATCACAATGAATACATTGCAATCACTGATTTAGAAGCATGGCATGCCTTCATGGTTATATAGTTGACTGATTATGTGGTCCAATTCCAGCCATCACCAATTTGGATTTAAGCCATTGTTTCACATGGCTCCCTTCCCTGAAATTAGGATAATAGCTCCTGGAGGGCAGACTTTTGCAGAATTTGATCAGGGATTCTCTTAGACATAACCCAAACAGCAGAAGAATTAGTACAATCCTTCAACAGTTGGCATAAACAGTTATAAAGTGCAATTTTGATATTTTCCTTTTAAATTATGAAGTTCATGCAACACTTAATTGCTATTCACCTATAAGATATCTTCAGTGTCTACCATATAAGAGGCACTACACTAAGTGGTAAGATTCAAAGATTAATAAAGTATAGACTCCCTCCTAAGTGGAATAAACATCAAGATAAGTATTGTCAACATTTTTAAATTATGAAGTTCATGCAACACTTAATTGCTATTCACCTATAAGATATCTTCAGTGTCTACCATATAAGAGGCACTACACTAAGTGGTAAGATTCAAAGATTAATAAAGTATAGACTCCCTCCTAAGTGGAATAAACATAAAGATAAGTATTGTCAACATTTTCCAATAATAAAGATGTGGGTAAATTATTATTTCTTATGCTAACATGTCTAATCTAAAAGCTACATATAATTAAAATCATTTTAAAATTTATACATTCGATTAAAACATAGTCTTTGAATTTGTATTTTGTATCAGGTACTATACAAGGAGGGCTTCCCTGGTGGCTCAGAGGTTAAAGCGTCTGCCTGCAATGCAGGAGACCTGGGTTCGATCCCTGGGTCAGGAAGATCCCCTGGAGAAGGAAATGGCAATCCACTCCAGTATTCTTGCCTGGAGAATCCCATGGACAGAGGAGCCTGGTGGGCTACAGTCCATGGGGTCGCAAAGAGTTGGACACGACTGAGCGACTTCACTCACTCACTCACTGTATAAGGAACAATGGGAAAAGAGGTGAACAAAACGCACAAATAATACCCTTCTTTTCACCTTCAAATAATAATCAATCTAGTCAAAGATGATGTTATTGAAATGGTTAATTCAATGAATACTCATAACTATGTTAAATACTCTAATGTAGAAACTCATTATCCTGTAAGAACATTTAACAATGGGATTGACCTAATCAAAACTGGTCAGGGAGGGCATCCTTGAGGAAATGATGATGGAGCTTAGGTCTAATGAGTGTCTAGAAGTTGACTAGACAGGGAGGAGGGAGAGGGTGCTCCTGGTAAAGAAACCAGCTTGCACTAGGACCCTGTGAAAGGAAGCAACACATTGTAAAAAACCTCAAAGGACCTGATAGGCAATCAAGTTGGAGTAGAGAAGGCAAGGAAAATGAAGTTATGGAGCATTTGAAGGCACTGCTAAAGGGTTTTATGCAAGGATAGGAACAGCATGGGAGATGGGTCTGAGGAGAAATGAATGGAGCTGGGAGTGCTATAAACAGATGTGTTCTGTCAAGATAACTGGCTACCCTAGAGAGAAATGAGGAGGAGGGACAGCAGTGACTGTGGGGAGGCCTTCAGGGGGCTTTCACAAGGGTCCAGGTGTGAGGTGATAATACTATGAAGCAAGATGGTACTAGTGTCCATGAAAAGAAGGTGAAATTATGAATATAATTAGGATGCAAAATTCTTAGAACTTATTGATGAATTAGTGAGGGAAAAGTAGATGTCTTCTGATTAGGTAACATGAATGGTGCTACCATTCTCTAAGACATGTGTAAAAAAATCTATCCAGATTCCTTTTCTCTTACTGTCTTTTTTTTTTAATGTCAAATGCCAAATAGGGTCAAATCTGGATTTGTAAATTTTAACCCAATATTAATCTAATTTTATTTCTCTAATTTATCTTGTAAGAAATGAAATTAACCAACTTTAAAACACCAGAAAGTACTTAACACATCACATTTGCACAAAAGGGTAACAAGCAAGTGGCTTATCATGGGTTGGCATCTGAGCAAGCTTACGATCCTATCAGTAGTTCACCAGCCTAATATCATCCAAACATAAAATATCCAGAAGATGGTGCCTGAGCTTTGACTGGAAGATGATGCCAGAGTTAAACAAAGGATTCTTAATAGGACTGGCATCCTAGAAACCAACTTATGTCTTAAGCTTTGTACTCTAGAAGTTAAAAAAAAGAGTTAAGGTTTGAATTAATTAATATGTCAGCTCTCATTCAGTTCAGTTCAGTTCAGTTCATTCGCTCAGTCGTGTTAGTTCCAGAAAAACATCTATTTCTGCTTTATTGACTATGCCAAAGCCTTTGACTGTGTGGATCACAACTCTCATTAATACAGTTCAAATCCCTCAAATTATGGACATTATAGGAGATATGCTTTCTTCTAGGAAACTTATTTGTGTTAAGAATAAAATGAGTTATAATGAATGATACCCACTCTGCAATTTCATTTTTATTTTTAATTAATTTTTATTGGAGTATAGTTGCTTTATAATGTAGTGTTAGTTTCTGCTTTACAGCAAAATGAATCAGTATACATGTAATATATATCCCCTATTTTTTGGATTTCCTTCCCATTTAGGTTACCACAGAGCACTGAGTAGAATTTCCAGTGCTATATAGCATTCACTCTGCATTTCAAAAACTTTATAATCAATTTGGAGGACAGATTTAATTCCTAAATTCAAAGGCAAGGATATCCTATAAGTTAACTATCAGTGTTAAAGATTTTGTAATTAAGTATTATATTTTTGGAAAAAATTGAAAAATAACAGAAATTTATTATGAGACCACTCTTCCATATTAAACAGGCTGAATACAATAATTTTTTAGGCTAGTTTCTGACTTTGGAAGAAGGATGCTGCTGTTGCTGCTGCTGCTAAGTCATTTCAGTCGTGTCCGACTCTGTGTGACCCCATAGACGGCAGCCCTCCAGGCTCCCCTGTCCCTGGGATTCTCCAGGCAAGAACACTGGAGTGGGTTGCCATTTCCTTCTCCATTGCATGAAAGTGAAAAGTGAAAGTGAAGTCGTTTAGTCGTGTCCGACTATTAGCGACCCCATGGACTGCAGCCTACCAGGCTCTTCTGTCCATGGGATTTTCCAGGCAAGAGTACTGGAGCGGGGTGCCATTGCCTTCTCCATGGAAGAAGGATAATAGGAATATAAAGGGAGGGAAAATAACTGGATAGTGATGATGATGATATTGATGTTGATAACAATAATGAACAATAGTAAGACACTACTAGAATACTGTACATGGATTAGCTCCCAAGAACCGTTAGGGGCAAAAACTATTACTACTGTCTTACAGGTGAGGAAACTGAGACATAGAGACATTGCACAGTCTGGTGTGGGTGAGGCACCTGGGGAAGTTAAGCAAAGTCTTAACCTAAGTAATCTTTACAAATATGTGCTTTGAGCCCCTATAATCCCTTTTATGGCTTCCCTGGTGGCTCAGCTGGTAAAGAAACCACCTGCAAGGCGGCAGACTTGGGTTCAATCCCTGGCTTAGGAAGATCCCCTGGAGGAGGCATGGCACCCACTACAGTATTCTTGACTGGAGTGTCCCCGTGGACAAAGGAGCCTGGAAGGGGTCCATGAGGTTGCATAGTCAGACACAACTGAAGCAACTGAGCAGCAGCAGCACCAATCTCTTTTAACGGTAACTTGATTTCAGAATCACTAAACTTTGGTGTTATCATGCTGTTAGAAGTTTTGAATGGAAATGGAATGGGACAAAACATTCATTTCCCTGATGTATCCTACTGTGAATCAGCCCCCCACCCCACCCCCAGACACAAAATAACTAAACAGGAAACAGTGTACTAATCCAGTTTGAGATGGATTTTCCCCCTCTAGAAAAAAGCTCCCCCAAAATCCACTACTAGGCAGAGATTGCAGTGTAATTCAGAACAGATATATTTAAATGCAATAATTGAAACTTTGGACTTGACTTTTTATCTCTGTGGTACACTGTGCACTGTGGCCTGAAAGGCAAGAGCATGCTGCTAGGAAGAATTTACAAGTGACTTTTCCTCTGGAAAAAAAAAGAAAAAAAGGAAAAGCAAACTGTTGTGGTATCCTAAATGTAACATATTATTCCCAAAGGTGGCTTTCGGCTGTTCTTTATATTGCTCACCTGAGCTCATTAATTAGTGTTTCNGAAAGGCAAGAGCATGCTGCTAGGAAGAATTTACAAGTGACTTTTCCTCTGGAAAAAAAAAGAAAAAAAGGAAAAGCAAACTGTTGTGGTATCCTAAATGTAACATATTATTCCCAAAGGTGGCTTTCGGCTGTTCTTTATATTGCTCACCTGAGCTCATTAATTAGTGTTTCAGTAATTTTTTTTGTTCCTGGGGATATGAGGCAATGTGGTATAGTGGGGAAGTTTTGCTATCAGCCTGACAAGATGAACAGTTTAACTCCACCATTTAGCAGCTCTAGGACTTGAGCAAGTTATGGTAACTTCTTTATTATTTGCTTCTCTGATATGCAAAATGGATATGTTAAATGTGACTAACATCTAAGCCTTTTTTGAAAGATAAGTTATACATACATAAATAAGCTTCTTATATTTAAATAATTATATATACGTATATATATTTTAAGTTCTTAAAATAGAGCCTGACACATAATAAATACTCAAGAGCTGCTCACAATTACTACTATTATTTGACCTTAGAGTAATAGTGCTACTGTCTGCAAATAAAGATCCAGGACGATACTTATTTATAAATAAATCCTAACTTTTGGAGAGGATAAAAATGCACCTTTTTTATTTCCAGACTTTTAAAGAACTCATTTTGGGCATAATAAAAGCAGCTGAGAGTGATTTGGATTTAACTATTTCATTTTTTAATTAAAAATTGCTCAGGGGTTATATTGACTGCAAACATGGTAAAGAGAGACTGCTTTCCAGACAGCAGCCTGGAGGTTATTGCTGAGTGGGTGCCCATGATCCCAGGCTATGTACCAAAGCTCTGACTGCTTTGTGTCAAAGTAGAAGAGTAATTGACATTCTAGTAAATACAAGTTGAAAAACGACCTTGATTTTCACTTTGTCCCTGACTCAGCAGGACAGTTGTTTCTTCTATCTTTTACCTGGATGAATAAAGACCATAAAATATGATTTTAAAACAAAACCAACAATATCCTCATGGGTACATGCTGATCAAAAGCCTCCTATGTGTTTGCTACCCTTTTTTTAGTGTTCTAATTTCATTTATTGACATGAACAAATGTGAATGTAATTCCTCAGAGGTTGTCTGCCTCTAGTCTAAATAAAATACTTCATAAATTATATATACATGTAAAAAGAACATAAACTCAAAAGGCACTATTATAATATACACTTTTCCATTCAAAGAAAGATATGGAAATTCTATGACCTGATATTTTAGTGCTAAAATAAATGTTGGTTGTCTGTGCGCTAAATTTAATGATTTAATCATTTTTCTCTTTCCTTCTATCACCAAAATCTAGTATTCACTGACAATTTTCTCATTTGTTTATATGTCATACAACAGAATTCTTAAGAGTTAACATCATAATGGGTTTTTCTAGACTGATTATTTGCAAGGCTGAAAGCACATTACCTTAATATTTTCCCTTGCAAATAGCACATTAGCCATCCAAATCTGGCATATTATCTGGACTCTTTGACATTGTCTTATGTCTCTGCTGATGACTGGGTGCTGCTGGTAAAGTGTGCAGCTGATACATTTATACAATTTTCTCATTTGTTTATATGTCATACAACAGAATTCTTAAGAGTTAACATCATAATGGGTTTTTCTAGACTGATTATTTGCAAGGCTGAAAGCACATTACCTTAATATTTTCCCTTGCAAATAGCACATTAGCCATCCAAATCTGGCATATTATCTGGACTCTTTGACATTGTCTTATGTCTCTGCTGATGACTGGGTGCTGCTGGTAAAGTGTGCAGCTGATACATTTATTAATTTCTTGCCTTGGTAGGACCTTTGTTGACATATAAGATCCAGATAGAAAGCCCATGTTATCAATAATGGCTACTCTGTCAGGTGGTATTAAACAACCTTGTCACAACTGCATATAATGCAACTTGCAAAATATTTTGAAAATCATCATGCTCTTAATATGCTAGTAAACTTGAGATTCAGTATAATTTCAATTCTTCAGCTACATTTTTGTTACAGTATCTCATCAACTTTATAAGAACAGTGTCTTTTTCTTGTTTGAATGGTAAAAATAAAGCATTAAAATCATAAATTTAATATTATTCAGGGACTTTAATAACCAAATATTTAAAATAGCCATTTGAGTAGATAGTCATTATGCAAAACTGCTAGCATTCCTAGAAACTTCAGACATCATTAAGACCAAGAGAAGCAAATTTAAGAGGTAGAGGGCCCAGATGTAAACAGCAGGTAAGTATGAGACAACAGGTCCTACAATATGGTAAAGCAGAGAGTATGGCCAACAGAAGAGTTCACACCTCTTCTGAAGGGGCAACCTCTAGTTACTTGTTGCCATAAAGAAATGCCAGCTCTTTGTGGCTGGCTCATTCAATTTTTTTTATAGAAAGAAATTTTGAATCTGTGTGAAATTACTTATATTTTTTAAATTGGAGGTTAATTTAAAAATTAAACATTGTGAGTGCAAAATAAAACAAAGCAAAAAATGAAGCTATCTTTAGGTATGATAAAGTTTATAGATTGCCTGTTTATAGGTCACATTTTTGTAATAACATGGTAACATTACATATGAAGTAACTAATAATCCCTCCCTCCCAATTCAGTAACTTGCCTAAAGTAATGAAAATACATCATGGCAACCCGTTTTTCCAAACTACCATCTTCTGCTCTTATGACTTCATTATACTGACCTTATCATTCCATGATATAATTTACAAGTTTATAGTTATAATAGCCAACTTGAATAAGTAACTATGTGTGTGTGTATGTGTCACACAAGTATAGGTCAAGTGAATTATCTTTATATATTGTGTTGAGTTCCTATATATTTCCTCATTTAATTCTACCAATCAGCATCTTTGTACTAGGAAGGAAAACTGGAGGTCGAAATCTTGTATATTAAAAAATGAAGAAGGAAGAGTATTAAGAAACAAGTACAGAATTTGATAAATTTAAAGCCTAGGACTGGCTCTAATATGTTGTTTAAGGGAAAGATGGGTATATTTCTTACTTGAAAACAAAATTTGGTAATTATCATAATACTAACCTACAGAAAGTTACTGCTTTTTATTTTTCAAACTATCTTTATATCCATTGTCTTCCAGTATGTAAGCTTTTTCTGTAAGAAATGGTTATCTTTTGAAACTCTATTCACATATTCTCTTACCATCTTCACTATTTAAGTTTCCATCCTTTATGTGCTTCTCTGAAAAGTGAAAGTGTTAGTCGCACAGTTGTGTCCAACTCTTGCGACCCCATGTGCTATAGCCTGCCAGGCTTCTCTGTCCATGGAGTGGGTAACCATTCTCTTCTCCAGGGGATCTTCTTTACCATGTGAGACACGAGGGAAGCCCATATGCTTCTTTAGTATACTTTATGCTTATTTTTTTCATCACCTAGAGAATCCCCTAAATTTTCACTTAATTTTTTATCTTGCAACTTCTCAACTCCTAAAAAAATTGTTCTCCACATCCATCAAGTCTACAGTCCTCTGTTCTACCAGCTGTAAAGTAAAATAAAGAAAAAAAATTGTTTCTTTATCAACTTATTTTAAAACTAAGGAAAGAAAAATAGAAAAATACATGGAATTTAAAATAAAACAACAGTCTGCAATGGTTGACAGAATATAGACACTGGGCAATGTAAAATTACATTGTGCTGTTGGGATATGAAGGTTAAAGCTCTTTTATGTAATATGGGCATGCAAACACACAAAACAATAAAATTATAAGTATACACATATAATATACATGTAAAGTACATATGTATATAACACTTAAAAATTGATTGGAATACACAGAAGAACTGTCAAAAAAGACTTCACGACCCAGATAATCACAATGGTGTGATCATTCATCTAGAGCCAGACATCCTGGAATGTGAAGTCAAGTGGGCCTTAGAAAACTTCACTATGAAGAAAGCTAGTGGAGGTGATGGAATTCCAGTTGAGCTATTTTAAATCCTGAAAGATGATGCTGTGAAAGTGCTGCACTCCACATGCCAGCAAATTTGGAAAACTCAGCAGGGGCCACAGGACTGGAAAAGGTCAGTTTTCATTCCAACCTAAAGAAAGGTAATGCCAAAGAATGCTCAAACTACAGCACAATTGCACTCATCTCACATGCTAGTAAAGTAATGCTCAAAATTCTCCAAGCAAGGCTTCAGCAATACGTGAAGTGTGAACTTCCTGATGGTCAAGCTAGTTTTAGAAAAGGCAGAGGAACCAGAGATCAAATTGCCAACATCCGCTGGATCATGGAAAAAGCAAGAGAGTTCCAGAAAAACATCTATTTCTGCTTTGTTGACTATGCCAAAGCCTTTGACTGTGTGGATCACAATCAACTGTGGAAAATTCTGAAAGAGATAGGAATACCAGACCACCTGACCTGCCTCTTGAGAAATCTGTATGCAGGTCAGGAAGCAACAGTTAGAACTGGACATGGAACAACAGACTGGTTCCAAATAGGAAAAGGAGTACGTCAAGGCTGTATATTGTCACCCTGCTTATTTAACTTCTATGCAGAGTACATCATGAGAAATGCTGGACTGGAAGAAACACAAGCTGGAATCAAGATTGCCAGGAGAAATCTCAATAACCTCAGATATGCAGATGACACCACCCTTATGGCAGAAAGGGAAGAGGAACCAAAACCCTCTTGATGAAAATGAAAGAGGAGAGTGAAAAAGTTGGCTTAAACCTCAACATTCAGAAAACGAAGATCATGGCATCCGATCCCACCAGTTCATGGGAAATAGATGGGGAAACAGTGGAAACAGTGTCAGACTTTATTTTGGGGGGCTCCAAAATCACTGCAGATGGTGACTGCAGCCGTGAAATTAAAAGATACTTACTCCTTGGAAGAAAAGTTATGACCAACCTAGACAGTATATTCAAAAGCAGAGACATTACCGACTAAGGTCCGTCTAGTCAAGGCTATGGTTTTTCCAAACCATATGGATGTGACAGTTGGACTGTGAAGAAGGCTGAGCGCCAAAGAACTGATGCTTTTGAACTGTGGTGTTGGAGAAGACTCTTGAGAGTCCCTTGGACTGCAGGGAGATCCAACCAGTCCATCCTGAAAGAGATCAACCCTGGGATTTCTTTGGAAGGAATGATGCTAAAGCTGAAACTCCAGTACTTTGGCCACCTCATGCGAAGAGCTGACTCATTGGAAAAGACTCTGATGCTGGGAGGGATTGGGGGCAGGAGGAGAAGGGGATGACAGAGGATGAGATGGCTGGATGGCATCACAGACTCGATGGACATGAGTCTGAGTGAACTCCGGGAGATGGTGATGGACAGGGAGGCCTGGTGTTCTGCGATTCATGGGTCACAAAGAGTCGGACACGACTGAGCGACTGAACTGAACTCATGGTAAGAATTCCTTGGTAAAAGGGAAGAAAGTTTGGGTTTATATTGACTGTAAAGTGGGCTTTAGATATATTTATGTGTATGAATCTAAGTATCCATTTAAAAAGAGAAAAAATTATATATATATGGTAGTTAATTATTGGTCATAGGGATATATGCTTGTAATATTTTTCATTTTTTGTCTGTAATTCTGAAAAAAAGTAAAGTTTTCAGATAATTTTGAGTAATGCTATTATTTCTATGCAAATTTTTTTCTCTATTAGACTTTTTAAAAAAATCACCAGCACTAAAAAGAACCAACCACAGGTTAAAGTGCTAACTGTTCAATCATGCTTGACTCTTGGTGACCCCCATGGACTGTAGCCAGCTAGGCTTCTTTGTCCATGGAATTCTCTGGGCAAGAATACTGGAGTGGGGTGCCATTTCTTTCTCCAGTGGATCTTCCCAACCCAGAGGTTGAACCCTTGTCTCCTGTATGGCAGGCAGATCCCTTACCATCTGAACCACCTGGGAAGCCTCAAAATGTCAGTCACATCTGGAATCTATGGTCACAAAAACATCTTTTTACCAACCTATGTTTAGATCTACTCTCTAGTGTAATATTTTGGCTTAATTTAAGTGAGATGGTAGACTCAGACATGATAATACTTTCCCTACAACTCAATAGATATCCTAAAACTTATTTAAAAAGTAAAGTATATCAGTGTCAATACCACTCCTTCTAAATAGTATAACAAACAACAGGCCTCAGCTCTCATTCAAGCTACCTTCTTTTCCTTCTACTCTAGGAAGTGGGACTAATGGCCAGTGATCTCTAAAGCAGTTCTTCCGTCCTGTAACATTCTGCTTTCCTGTAAGACTCAGTAGCATCTACGGTAGATCCTTTTCCACTCTTGCCAGGTATGGGGTCTTCCCTATAAATTTCTCTGTAATTTGGCAGGAAGTAGAAGAAAGGAGAGGGCTTTGCAAGTGGCTCAGTAGGTAAAGAATCCACCTGCAATGCAGGAGACACAAGAGATGCAAGTTCAATCCCTGGGTCAGGAAGTTCCCACAGAGGAGGGCATAGGAACCCACTCCAGTATTCTCACTTGGAGAATCCCATGGATAGGGGAACCTGATGGGCTACAGTCCATAGGGTTGCAGACACAACTGAAGTGGCCTAGCATGCATGTACAGAAGAGAGAGGAAAACTAATACATGCTAAATAGTCGATTTGGAACTAACATTTTATACATGGTATTTATTCAGTTCTTAAAATATTACAAAAAATATAGACACTGTTTTCTCCATTAATGAAATAAAGAACTGGGGTTCATGGAGGTCATAGCATTATTAGAAAGACTACAGTTCTTATCTAACTTCAGTCTGATTTTTTATACAAGGAAAATGCTTTCAGTGTTCACATTCTAAAGCTGTTCACCAGAATTCATAGAGTGATCTTAGTGCTGTAATAGAGCTGTTAATTATCTTCTTACCCCTTATAGGTTAGCTTTCTAGGAAACAAGGATGACCTATTTAAATATAAACCCGGTGTTCATTGGGACTTCCCTGGTCACTCAGAGGTAAAGAATCTGCCTGCCAATGCAGTAGATGCAAGTTCACTCCTTGGGTTGGGAAGATTTTCTGGAGAAGGAAATGGCGACCCACTCTGGTATTCTTGCCTGGGAAATCTCATGGACAGAGGAGCCTGCAGGGCTATAATCCATGGGTCGCAAAAGTGTCAGACACAACTTAGTGACTAGATAACAACAACGTGTTCATTAAAGGGGGCAGCAGAATTAGCATTTTTTTAAAAAAATCTGTACGTGATTGATAGGTGAACCTCTGCCTCTTCCCTGTTGAGAATCTGTGATTTAGACAGAAAGGTTAGAGGCATGACTCTTTAAACACATTACCATCATCTGCTGCTGCTGCTGCTAAGTTGCTTCAGTCGTGTCCGACTCTGTGCGACCCCATAGATGGCAGCCCACCAGGCTCCCCCGTCCCTGGGATTCTCTAGGCAAGAACACTGGAATGGGTTCCCATTTCCTTCTCCAATGCATGAAAGTGAAAAGTCAAAGTGAAGTTGCTCAGTCGTGTCCAACTCTTAGTGATCCCATGGACTGCAGCCTACCAGGCTCCTCCATCCATGGGATTTTCCAGGCAAGAGTACTGGAGTGGGGTGCCATTGCCTTTTCCATCTAGTGACCCCCAAAATAGGTAAATGACAAGGTGACAGCAAATTTAAGATCTCTCATTTCACTGAAAGCTGATTGCTCTTTTGCATACTTTTGCTCACTATTTGCCCAAGCCAAGGGATCATTTGATGTTGTAAATATTGTTTGTTCGGTTAACAAACCACGCACATACTTATTGCTCCTGTTGAATGTAACTGAACCTCATTTGATGGGCACAGTGGGGAAACAATTCTGTAGGCCTTCTGGGACTCATCTCTACAATTAACTTTAAAGATAACTTTACATGGAGAAAGGTAAAATTATGGCAAGAGAACTGGGTCAGCTCAAGTAGTTGGCTTTCAGAGCAGGTAAAGTATTTAAGGAAACAAATAAAATCATAATTTAACCCCATCCTTGAAAAGGGTTATTTGCAAAGTTTTTAATTTGATGTCTACATAAAAATTGCTTACATATAATAAAACCTTAGAGTGATCATTTTCACAAACAGTATAAATAAGAATATATAAGGCTTTCTTATTAGCAATTTACATATTTATCTAAACAAAAAAGATTAGACCTGTATACTAAATTCTGTTCACTTTTGTTAAATGAGGTTGTGCATTCCCCAGTTCTTGATCATTTAAAATTCTTTCTTTTTTATCCTCCTTTTATTGAAAATGTGGGCTTATTGAAAAGTAGTTATTTGCCAGTGACTAAGCCAGCATTCAAGGCATATTTGTCTTAGTCAGCTCCCACTTCAGTTAAATCAGAAATCTGTGGGGGTGGAACCCAGGCAACTGGATTTTACAAATCACACTCAGTTCAGTTCAGTTCAGTCGCTCAGTCGTGTCCGACTCTGCGACCCCATGAATTGCAGCACACCAGGCCTCCCTGTTCATCACCATCTCCCGGAGTTCACTCAGACTCACATCCATTGAGTCCGTGATGCCATCCAGCCATCTCATCCTCGTCCCCTTCTCCTCCTGTCCCCAATCCCTCCAGCATCAGAGTCTTTTACAATGAGTCAACTCTTCTCATGAGGTGGCCAAAGTACTGGAGTTTCAGCTTTAGCATCCTTTCTTCCAAAGAAATCTCAGGACTGATCTCCTTCAGAATGGACTGGTTGGATCTCCTGGCAGTCCAAGGGACTCTCAAGAGTCTTCTCCAACACCACAGTTCAAAAGCATCAATTTTTCGGCCCTCAGCCTTCTTCACTGTCCAACTGTCACATCCATACATGACCACAGGAAAAACCATAGCCTTGACTAGACGGACCTTAGTTGGCGAAGTAATGTCTCTGCTTTTGAATATGCTATCTAGGTTGGTCATAACTTTTCTTCCAAGGAGTAAGCGTCTTCTAATTTCATGACTGCAGTCACCTTTGCCTGTGTGGATCACAATAAACTACGGAAAATTCTGAAAGAGATGGGAATACCAGAGCACCTAACCAGCCTCTTGAGAAATCTGTATGTAGGTCAGGAAGCAACAGTTAGAACTGGACATGGAACAACAGACTGGTTCCAAATAGGAAAAGGAGTAAGTTAAGGCTGTATATTGTCACCCTGCTTATTTAACTTCTATGCAGAGTACATCATGAGAAACGCTGGACTGGAAGAAACACAAGCTGGAATCAAGATTGCCAGGAGAAATATCAATAACCTCAGATATGCAGATGACACCACCCTTATGGTAGAAAGGGAAGAGGAATCAGAAAATCTCTTGATGAAAGTGAAAGAGGAGAGTGAAAAAGTTGGCTTAAAGCTCAACATTCAGAAAACGAAGATCATGGCATCCGGTCCCATCACTTCGTGGGAAATAGATGGGAAAACAGTGAAAACAAATCACACTAGCTACAGCCAATTTTAATGTGCAGCCAACATTGAGAACCGTTCATATTTATCTCTACACTGACCATCTGAAGCCTGCCAGCTCACTAGAGCTGACAGAGATGCTGTTCTTGCCACAAGCATCTCCAAACAGCTGAATATTTTCAATGGTAAATATGAAGGGGAAGATCAATTAAGACCATTTTTCTGAGAACAGTTAGCTACATCTGTTGCATTAAAATAAATTTTAAAGGTGGATGAATCCCAAAGAAGAGATCATATTTATTTGTATCTGTTTTTTAATAGCCTGTTTTAATAGTGATGCTTTTGAACTGTGGTGTTGGAGAAGACTCTTGAGAGTCCCTTGGACTGCGAGGAGATCCAACCAGTCCATCCTAATCTCCTTTAGGAGATTAGGTGTTCATTGGAAGGACTGATGCTGAAGCTGAAACTCCAATACTTTGGCCATCTCATGCGAAGAGTTGACTCATTAGAAAAGACTCTGATGCTGGGAAGGATTGGGGGCAGGAGGAGAAGGGGATGACAGAGGATGAGATGGCTGGATGGCATCACCAACTCGATGGACATGAGATTGAGTGAACTCCAGGAGTTGGTGATGGACATGGAGGCCTGGCATGCTACGATTCATGGGGTCGCAAAGAGTCGGACACAGCTGAGTGACTGAACTGAACTGAACCTACTAGTGAAAATTTTAATACATTGTTTAATGAACCAACATTTTGCAAGTAAAAGACAAGAAATACTTTTTACAAAAGAAGACACTGCCACCTACCATTATTTCATATTTGCTTGTTAGTAGATGCCTTAAACACATCTTCCAAATGTATTGTTTTGAATGATATACCAGTACTACATAAAATTTACTATTTATTTACCTTTTCAAAAATAAGTCTCACCTCATTCGTCAAAAAATAAAACTATACATAAAATGTGTTGTTACGTGTTTATTGTTCTTAGATTACAATTTTCTGTTTGTATAGCATTATAGCTAACACCTTTAGAACTTAAATATGATATTAATTTTATAGTATTACAAATATAATTATAAAGTATCAATTTCTTTTAAATTACAGACAATTGACACATTACTATTAACCCCCCAGATGTACGTATGCTGTAGGTTCACACACACACAAAACATAGACCAGTTCAACATAGTGAAAGCAAAGGCAATAATTATTTAAAGGTAGATACACTAGAGTCACACTCTGAGACAGACAGCGAGAGCTTGGAGATTTCACTGTGACACACAGTGAAATATCAGCAAAGTGAAGAGATCTGAAAAACCATTTTCACATATATTACCTTGTTGTGATTTCTATTATTTCTATAACCTTGATTTTATATAGTTAAGAATTTTAAGTATGTTTTCTTAACCATTATCTAGAATTATACTGATGACATTCTGTGTTGTTTTGTCTTTTTGTTGCTAATGACAAGACTGAAATATTGTTCTGGTTAAATTAAATGAGATTATAAATTATTTAAAACAGATGACCAAAACTCAATGTAATGCTTCCCTATTCTATTCTTCTGAGGTCTGCCTCCATTTACATGATGCTAAATATCTAGAGACTCAAAAAAAGTGTATTTTTATTGTTATTATTTACCTCACATCAACATTATTACAATAGAAACTTAGTGCTTTTGTTTACAGAATAAATAATGCAATAGGGATTCTAAACATTATTTGTAATTTTCTGAGTTCTTAAAATAAAATAGCTACCGGAATACATGAGTTTCATTTAAAAGATCTTTTAGCTCAAGTACCTTCAGTTATAATTTGGCTTGGCTCAGCACTTGGTGGCAATACATTTAGAGACTGAGAAAAGGGATTTATTAAATTTTGAGCATTCTGCTTTATTTTTGTGACAAAACTTCAGTATAGATTTAAATTTCTGAACATGCATGTAAGAATTCCACCAGTGACAAAAGCTATAATCACCTCTAAGCTGTCCAAGTGTTTCTAAATTATATGTCATCAGTATTTTTTTTTTTCCTAACCAGAGGATGTTTAAAGACACATCCTAAACTACATTTGATTTACTTTTCAGAATCTCTCACCAATGTGTTGTTGGAAACTCTTTTGATCTCTGGATGCCTTTTTAATATATCTTTATGTAACAGTTTTAATTGCAACTAAGCCAATTCACCTATGAAAATGCATTCTTAAACAGAGCTCACTTTTCCTCTGAGGCTCTCATACTAAATTGGGGATGAATTATATCAGGGAATCATCCATGGCACATTAACAAGTGCAGTACGATTATTTGGCATCTAAACACTACATACAGAAACTCTTTACCCCAAAAGCATTTCCTAAAGACATTTTCACCTGACAATGAGTTAAAAATATAATTCATCAAGAGATGGAGATATATCATTCAGAATCCAAACTTCCTAAAAGAGGTAAACTGTTCTCTTGCTTTGAAATGCAAACAAAATGCACTAAGTACAATGGGAGGGCATTCAGTGTACTAAGTACAATGAGGATAGTCTAAAAGACACGTGAATATATCAGATTTATCAACTTCATTTTCCCATGGTAAGTTTTCTTAGAGTCTTCTTTCTGCTTTAAACTAGACTTTAGCTTCTCTAAGCCTGGAAATATCCTCAGACACTCTGTTTGCAAGTCTGTTTGCAATCTCCTCCTTTCAATTGTTTTAATTAATTATTTAACAACAACAAAAATTAAAAGATGGTTATACATGGACCAATAGTGAAAGCACAGCATAAACCAATATTGATGATTAGTCCATCTATTCACCTGAGGTAAAACTGCAAAATATAAGTAAAAAAGGAAGTAAAACCATCTTCTCAGTTACTTGATACTACATGATATGTCTCCGTTCCTACATAAAATTAGTTCTCCCCCCTGGATTCTTTTCTCTTGAATAGAGACCCTTTGTTTATACCACATATCCCTCCAGCTACCTCTTTCCATTGAACTCTTTATAGTAAAACACTGTCAAATCTTAAACATTGTCTATCTACAACTTACACATATTCTTACACAGTTGAAAACTTCTTCCTTTATGACACATTTTTCTTAACTTAGATTCTGAGATGGTTCCAGTTTTCTTCCTGCCTCTAGTCTCTTCCCTGAAGTCTACATTGCAGGTTCCTCCATCATGTCTGGACCAATGAATATCAAAGTGTTCCAAATAAGTTTTTGTTTTTCTCAAAGTATATCTTCTTTGTCATTTTACCTAGATCTATGGTTTCACAAACTATCATTATGCTAAAGACTCCCAACTGTGTATCTCTAGCCTTAAACAAACTCTCAATTTCCCCAAAAGGGTTAACTTTTCCTGGGTTAATCTGTTTCATTTCAGTAAAATATGTTTTTGTTCTACCAGAAGTTCAGGCCAAACCTAAGCTGTACACTCTTAATTCTTCTCTTTCTTCTTCATATCCCGTAGCAAATCCTCTCAGCTCTGCTTTCAAAAGTAAATACCATTTCTAAACTTTTAACATGTCCGCCATGACTTTAGTCCAAATCGCTGTTAGCTTCCATTCAGATTACTGCCAAATTCTCATTTATTCCTATTTTTTTCTACAGTTACCCCATTGTAGTAGCCATAATCATCCTTTAAGAGAGAGACCAGATTATTTTACAACACTGTTCAAAGCCATTCAGTATTTCCCTACCATATTTAGGCTAAAACAAACTCCTTACGATTGGTAGAAAACATCCCTTGCCTACTTCAATAACCACTCATTTCTCTGCCTCTCACTGTTTGCTCGCTTGAAAACATCATTCTTGTTCCCACTTCAAAGATTCTAAACTTGTTCTCCCTTCTTTCTGAGCTTCTCCTTATTCCAATAGTCACATGATACTTTTCCTTTTTACATTTATACATTTACATTATATCTTTGGGATTCACTGTGTAGAACAGAGCAGACCACTGACCTCAGACTCTTTTGAACTATTTATATAATTGGGAAATAGCTTTTATTGTTTTTGAACAATCGTATATTTTTCAGTCTAATTTTACAAACAACCTGACTAAAGAAATAGGTATCAAAGTTGTCCAAATTTCTGCCTTAAGGAGATGAATGCTAAACAAAGTATTCTTGTGTCAGATGAAGAAGATAACTATTATTCCAACATAGAGCATAAATATTATTATGAATTCCTATGTTTGCAAATATAAACCTTCTGCTAAGCCTCATATGTTAAACTATAGAGCTGTTACAGTGGTTTCATTTGCTTTGAGAGTCGAGGAAGGACTCTAATTTCTTGTTTGAAATTTGGTAAGTAGCCTTCTGACTGAGTAAAAGTAGAGAGGAGGCCTGGAACCCAGCCACTCCAAATACACACTTTCAATCAATTCTCAGACATTTATCTCTGTGTATCATACATATCTTCCGAAATATCTTTGGCCTTTTAGGTTATTTGGTAGTAAGCTGTTAATACATTTGTGGACACTTGTTATGGCTTCCTCTTATCTACTAATTCAATAATCACTCTATTTCCTTTTTGGATTAAAAATAATTGAATTGTTCATCTGTTCTTGTCTATGTCACTATTTCCTTTGTCTTTTTCAGTTGTATCACTTTTGGGCCTTTACTATCTATTACTCTCATTTAAGTGAGGTTTAAGGAGAACAAGGAGATCATTGATACCTAGAAGTTACTAACTTCAAATACACCCAAAAGAACAAGGAGATCATTGATAACTAGAAGTTACTAACTTCAAATATACCTAAACATCTTCCATCCTAAAACAAAGCAAACCCACTTGAAAAAAAGAAAGCCTCACAGGACATTATAACCCTTTCATGATGCCATTCAATTTCTCACCTTTCCTTTAGAGTAGTAGTTCTCAACTGGGGGCAACTTTGCTCCCCAAGGGAACAACTCAATTCAGTCATTTCAGTCACTCAGTCATGTCCAACTTTTTGTGACCCCATGGACTGCAACATGCCAGGCTTCCTTGTCCAACACCAACTCCTAGAGTTTGCTCAAACTCATGTCCATAGAGTCGGTGATACCATCCAACCATCTCATCCTCTGCTGTCACCTTCTCCTCCTGCCTTCAACCTTTCCCAGCATCAGAGTCTTTTCAAATGAGTCAGCTCTTTGAATCCAGTGGCCAAAGTACTGGAGTTTCAGCGTCAGTGTCAGTCCTTCCAATGAATATTCAGGATTGATCTCCTTTAGTATGGACCAGTTGGATCTCTTTGCAGTCCAAGGGACTCTCAAGAGTCTTCTCCAACACCACAGTTCAAAAGCATCAATTC
>SJYX01020443.1:292859-328160 GCA_006410675.1 Oreotragus oreotragus
TCAAGAGTCTTCTCCAACACCACAGTTCAAAAGCATCAATTCATCAGCACTCAGCTTTCTTTATAGTCCAACTCTCACATCCATACATGACTACTGGAAAAAATATAACCTAGACTAAATGGACCTTTGTTGGCAAAGTAATATCTCTGCTTTTAAATATACTGTCTAGACTGGCTATAACTTTTCTTCCAAGGAGCAAGCGTCTTTTAATTTCATGGCTGCAGTCACCATCTGCAGTGATTTTAGACTCCAAAAAGCTAAAGTCTGCCACTCCGTCCACTATTTCCCTGTCTATTTGCCATGAAGTGATGGGACTGGATGCCATGATCTTAGTTTTTTGAATGTTGAGGTTAAGCCTACTTTTTCACTCTCCTCTTTCATTTTCATCAAGGGGCTCTTTAGTTCTTCTTCACTTTCTGTCATAAGGGTGGTGTCATCTGCATATCTGAGGTTATTGATATTTCTCCTGGCAATTTTGACTCCAGCTTGTGCTTCATCCAGCCCAGTGTTTCTCATGATGTACTCTGCATATAAGTGGGTCTAGTAAGATCTTTACAACCTTGAGCCATTCTTTTGATTTATTGTAATAAATAACTTAAAAAGTATATAACTTCCTTGCTAACACTAGTGAGGTGGGCACTCTCCACCCCTCTTCTGATGTCTGTGTCAGAAGCTTTCTCTGTCCCTTTTCACTGTAATAAACCTTTGCTATACAAAAGCTCTTGAGTGATCAAGCCTGGTCACTGGCCCCACAGCTAAATCTTCTTCTTCAGAGATCATAAATCTGACAACATTCACTGTAAGCTATCACTGGTAAGGTCATGCTTAAAATTTTGCATGCTACACTTCAGCATTGTGTGAACCAAACTACCAGATGTCCAAGCTGGGTTTAGAAAAGGTAGAGGAACCAGAGATCAAATTGCCAACATTCACTGGATCTTAGAGTAAACTAGGGAATTCCAGGAAAATCTACTTGTTTCATCATCTATACCAAAGCCTTTGGCTGTGTGGATCATAATAAACTATGGAAAGCTCTTAGAGAGGTGGGAATACCAGAGCATCTTACCTATCTCCTAAGAAACCTGTATGGGGGTCAAGAAGCAACAGTTAGAACTCTGTATGGAACAAATGATTGGTTCAAGACTGGGTAAGGAGTAAGGCAGGGCTGTCTGCTATCATCTTGTTTGTTTAATCTATATGCTGAGCACATCATGAGAAATGCCGGGCTGGATGAATTACAAGCTAGAATCAGGATAGGAAGGAGAACAACAACAACCTCAGATATGTGGATGATATCTCCAATGGCAGAAATCACAGAGGAACTAAAGAGCCTCTTGAGGAGGGTGAAGGAGGTTGA
The DNA here is from genome assembly GCA_006410675.1 of Oreotragus oreotragus. NCBI lineage: Eukaryota > Metazoa > Chordata > Mammalia > Artiodactyla > Bovidae > Oreotragus > Oreotragus oreotragus. Next base: position 294,217 of record SJYX01020443.1, read on the forward strand.
GTGCAAGAGCTGACTTAAAACTAAACATTAAAAAAAAAAAAAAGACTGAGTTCATGGCATCAGGCCCTATTACTTCATGGCAAGTAGAGGGGAAAAGGTGGAAGTAGTGACAGGTTTCCTCTTCTTGGGCTCCAAAATCACAGTGAATGGTGACTGCAGTCATGAAATCAGAAGACGTTTGCTACTTGGCAGGAAAGCTATGACAAGCCTAGTCAGTGTGATGAAAAAACGGAGACATTACTTTTCTGACAAAGGTCCATATAGTCAAGGTTATGGTCTTCCAAGTGGTCACATATGGTTGTGAGAGCTGGACTGTAAAGAAGGCGGAGCACCGAAGAATTGATGCCTTCAAATTGTGGTGCTAGAGAAGAATCCTGAGAGTCCCTTGGACAGCAAGAAGATCAAATTGGTCAGTCTTAAGGGAAATCAACACTGAATACTTGGAAGAATTGTGAATGAAGCTGAAACTTCTGTATTTGGTCATCTGCTACAAACAAACAACTCATTGGAGAAGTCCTGATGCTGGGAAGGATGGAAGGCAGAAGGAGAAGAGGGCATTAGAGGATGAGATGAATGGATAGCATCACCAATGCAATGGAGATGAACTTGGGCAAACTTTGAGAGATGGTGAGGGACAGGGAAGCCTGGTGTGCTGCAGTCCCTGGGTTCACAAAGAGTCTGAGATGACTGGCTGACTGAACAACCACAGGAACAGTGATGGAGGCTGTAAAAATTTGGTGAGTAAATAAAAGGGGCACAGAGATATAGCCACTGTCAAACTCAGCCTAGCATCCTATTCAGGAAACAAGACACTATCTTTAAAGCTAGGTGACAACAATTGTCAAAGACAGGTTTATGCTGTAGCAACTTAACAAGAATTATGTTAAAAAGAGTTTACACTCCAAACAGTTATGTGTTATGGACCTCAGAACAAAGCACCTGGTTTCATGATGTAGAGCACTTAATTAATTTATTTTAATATTATAGACAAGACATACTACATATGTTATGTAAGTAATTAGGAGTGGAAACAAAGTATATAAAATAGAGTCAACAGATATTTTACAGATAAAATCGACTTCACTGGATAGGAAAAGCTTAGAAATGGCAAACAAAATTGATCAACTCTAGGAGAAAAGGGGAACGACTGAAAAAAAAAAAAAAAAAAACTTCCTAGCTTAAGTAAGTGTATTCATTGGATCAGTCCTGAAATAATCTGCATAGCCTATTTTAAGCTTCCTCACCTACACACATATACCCACACAATCTGACACACAAACAAGCGTGGCATCTTCCTTTCTGAAATCTTATTTTGATACTTCAGTACTTCAAACTATGTTTGTCAATAGCAAAATGGCACCATCCCCATCTAAAATGATACTGGGAATCTTCTGCAGAAAAAGTTAGAAACATGGGTGGATTGTCCCCCCATAAAATATGTTTAGCCAGTTGCTACTTTTGCCTCCAACTCTTGCCCATCTTGCTCATTATCTATCTGAGATTCAATTGAATTACAAGTTTTCTTTGACCAATGAATAAATAATGAGAAATTCTGAGTGATATCCTTTCAGGTACATAAAACTATAAATCAGCATCAAACAAAGCAACCTTTTGAACCATCAGAATCACTGACTATGACCCACATGTCTCATGATCAAAGAACCAGACTTTTAGTTTTCTTGTACTGACTATATTTGATATATTTTAGAGGTAAAAATCCATTGAAAACTGTTGAATCCATGGGAAACGTGGTATCCTCCATGGAATAAGTATACTATATCCACATGAAAATGAGGATTTGATAATAAAAAGAATATAAATCTGGAGCTCAAAACATCAAAGTGTTTGATTTCAATCTGGGAATCAGTGCATATAGATAGCAATAAAGCCAGGGTTGTGCTTGAGACTTTCCAAGGATATAACCAGGAAAAAAAAGAGAGACCAGCTAGACAGAAAGACAGACAGACACTAAGGATAGGCCTGTGTAATTTAGGCTTTGAAGGAATATGCAAAGGAATAAGAACAATTCTGAGGAGACTGAAGATGGAATGGAGAAAAATTGTCCCAGAAGCCCGATAAAATTTCAAGAAATGTTCATAGGGGCATATGGGATTAAAAGACAATGAGTTCTTTAAATGATCCACTAAAAGAGACAACTGGAGATTATTATTAGTAATCTTACCATGAAGATGAACAGTATAGGGAAAGACATTTTGAAGTTGTCTTATAGAGTGTTTTTTGCTGTTTTATAAGTATGTTGTTTGATGTGATTCAGTAAAAAAGGATTACATAGGTTATAAAAATGTAAAAGTTAATACAAAGTAAATTAGGAAACTTCTTATAAAGTTTAACATAGATTTTCTACCCTATGTCTGACTAATTTCATTCTTGTTTGTCAAAAATATATATATTTCCATAAAAAAAAAACTATGATCATGATCGCTCATTAGTAACTTTATTTTTAATAGCTAAAACCAGACACAACCCAGGTTTCAGTCAACTGGAGAAACAAACCGTGGCATATTTGTATGACAGAATAGTACTCAGCAATTAAAAAGAACAGAGTACTGATACATTCAACAGCATGGCTAAATTTCAAAAATATATGAAGTAAAAATAGCCAGTGCAAAAGAACATCTATTGTGTGATTCCATTTATGTGAATTTTTATTTTTTATTATTATTTTTTGTATAATAGTGAATTTTTATAATAGGGAAACCAAATGATCATGACAGAAATAAGAATAGTGTTATTTCTGAGACTGTGAAGGGTTGACTGAAAAGGGAAATTTCCAAGGATGGAATTGTTCTGTGTTTTGATAGAGGTGTGGGTTAATACAGTTGCATGCACTTGTGAAAACTCAAACAACTTTACACTTAATATTTCATTATATCTAAATTGTTCTTTTAATCAATGGGAAAAATAAACCAAATGTTAATGGGAAGATGATATTATAGAAATTTATCTGCATTGAGAAGGGTAAGGAGAGATATCTAGGCATAAGGAATATCCCTGTCTGAGGGAAATTTCCTTTAAATTAGGCTAAGGGACAATTCCTTTATATAGTGTTAAGACCATGGAACTTGAACATGTTAATATTATAAAAAAGAGCAAGAGAGAGGGAAATGTCCATTTTAAAGAGAGGGCATTGATAGAGCAATATTCCAGAGTAGGCAGAGGGGAATTGAATTCAAATTACTAAACATGTTTTATTTTTCTGCTCTGAAAGGCCACAAAAGAAACAGAGCAGGCTCCAATTTAGGGACTTAGTCTAATCAATTTATAGTGGGTTATGTAACCAGTCATGAGAAGAGACTAAGCATACAAATCTCATTATTTGGGCCCCATGTAGTCCTCACAAGGATAAGAGGACCTCTGGGGCCTCTGTAATTGACTTCTAACAAGACAGATTATTTTGATCATGTTAGAGACTCGAATCTGAAATGGGCTCTATCCTGAGCTACTTCTTTGGTTAGGACTCAGCAATGGCAATGCTTGTCTAAAATTGTTTTTATAGAAGAAAAAGTCAAGCACTGCCAGAAACTTTGCACAGGAATTATAGTGGACTGTGGAGACTGATGCAAACCTAAATTGCCAGCTGCATTTGGAAAGAGCTGATGTATCAGAATATGAAATGTTAACTTAAGCATGAGAGTTTTCATCTTATTGAGCTTAATGAAAAAGTTACTTGGGTATCTGTAAAACAACAGAAAATAAATGGGAAATATCTAGACAATCAGTAAGACATTTTGGCAAAGTTACATCATAGCCTCATAAACTTTGAACCTAATAGAGTATGTTGACCATAATTATTAGGGAGAAATGAATGGGTAGAAAGCACTCCATGTATGTTTGCACAGTGCTATTTGAAATTTGAGAGTGTTTGAGAATGACTAGATAATTTCAAAGAACAATACTGGTTTAAATAATGATGATAGCTCCAATGCTCCAAAAACAATGCTCTGAAGTGGCTTCATTGAAAATTACTTACATTTGAAACTATGGATTAGGAAACTTCAGTAAATAGACTAAATGGAAACCATCTGAGAGGAGAATGGAAATTAGAAATAGGCTCAAAAACAAAAATATAATAGGAAGAAAACGTGCACGCTTATATTGAACATTTGGTCTCATTAGGGACAAATCTCTACATCATCATTTAAAACCCTGGCTATGTTTTGCTGTATAAAATTCCACTTTTAATTACTTCTTTATATTTTATTATTTCAAAAAATTTCTGTCATTTCCACTCAGTAAAACAGACATTGAAATTCTATAGGATCTTTATATCACTTTTTCATATTACTTATGACATATCATGCTGTTTTAAAACTACAGGTGTAAATAATGCAATGACACAGGATTTTATTTTTAGAATAGAGGATACTATGGTATATAAAGAATCAAGCCACTATAAATCTAGGAGATTATGTTAGTCTGCTGAGGATGCCATAATAAAACATCACACACTGGGTGGCTCAAACAACAAAAATTTATTTATCACAGTTCTAGAGGCAGCAAGTCCAAGATCAAGGCATCAATGGCTTTGATTTCTCCTCCTTGACTTGTAGACCTTCTCACTATGGCCTCACATGGTGTCACATGGTGTTTTCTCTGTGCGACTGAAACCCTGGTAGCTTTCCTCTTTTCCTATGTCCACCAGTCCCATTGAGTTAGGGCCCCACCCTTTCTTATGTCTTCACTTAACCTTAATACCTCTTTATAGGCCCTGTGCTAAGATACAGTCACATCAGCCATTAAGGGTTTCTACATATGAATTTGGATGGGGAAGACAATTGAGTTCATTAAACGAGTTACGTCAGGTCCAATATTTGAGGGGCCTCTAAGACAACAAATGGGTAATGACTAGGGAGAGTTGAAGGGTAGATAATCCAGCTAATATTAAGAAAATATCTTGGTTCTAGACCAAAATATTGGTCTAGATTTGCTAATCCTACAGATTAGCAAATGTGTCTTTATAAGGAGATCTTCTTACCCCTCACCCTATAAGAGAACTGTTTCAGACTGCTCATTCTTCCCACCCTAGAGAATTGAATTTTGTCATTTCTCTAGATGAAAGCATATGAATATGAACTTTCATAACTTAAGTGACTCCTACTTAGAGAGGGAAGTTTTCACAAAGTTTGGTTTCATTGGTTTTATAACCAATCCTTCATGTTTTATCTTGGTACCTTTGGACAATCAGATAGATTGTGATAGAGAGTAGGAGTGCCTTATAACTGCCATGTGACGGGTTTAGAAGTAAGCCAATCCAATTGACATTTATAATTAGATTGTGATTTTTTTTTTTCAGCATCAGCTGGTAGACCCAGACACTCTGCCAGTCTTAAACTCTATAATATTTTCTATGAGCAAGAACAAACTGGTTGAAGAAGACTAGAAAAGGAAAGAAAAATCTAGATTTCTCTGGCTTGAGATCTGAATGGAAGGTGAAGTGTATCACACTCGTTGAAACTTTAAATCAAATTTTCTCAACCTAAGCACTAGTGTCACTGGGGCCAGATAAGTATTTACTATGGAGGGAGGGGGGTACTGTTCTATGTGTTATATGATGTTTAGCAGTATCTCTGGCTTCTGCTTACCAGATTCCAGTGGTATCTTTAGCATGACAACTGAAATTATCTCCAGACATCGGTAGAATATGCAGCAAAAAAAAAAAAAAAAAAAGAAGCAAGACTAGATGTTCCCTTTTAATTTAATTTCTAATTTAAAAAAATGAAATTAAAAGATGCTTACTCCTTGGAAGAAAAGCTCTGACCAACCTAGGCAGCATATTAAAAAGCAGAGACATTACTTTGCCAACAAAGGTCTGTCTAGTCAAAGCTACGGTTTTTCCAGTAGTCATGTATGGATGTGAGTATTGGACCATAAAGAAAGCTGAGTGCCAAAGAATTGATGCTTTTCAACTGTGATGATGGATAAGACTCTTGAGAGTCCCTTGGACTGCAAGGAGATCTAACCAGTCCATCATAAAGGAAATCAGTCCTGAATATTCATTGAAAGGACTGATGCTGAAGCTGAAACTCCAGTACTTTGGCCACCTGATGCAAAGAACTGACTCACTGGAAAAGACCCTGATGCTGGAAAAGATTGAAGGTGAGAGGAGAAGGGGATCACAGAGGATGAGGTGGTTGGATGGCATCACCGATTCAATGGACATGAGCTGGGTAGGCTACAGGGGTTGGTGATGGAGGCCTGGCATGCTGCAGTTCATGGGGTCACAAGAAGTCAGACATGACTAAGCGACTGAACTGAACTAACTGAACTGGGAGACTAGGTAAAGCAGATTGTCATCCTCATTATGAGTAGGTCCTATACAATCTGTGAGACCTGAATAGAACAAAAGTCAAAGTAGGGGAGAATTCACTTTCTCTGTCTGGGCTATTGTGTTTTCTCCGCCTTTCACACTGTTTTATAACTAGTACATTGGTTTGCTCCTCCACTCAGACTGGAACTTAAACCATCAGTTCTGATTCTCAGGCCTTTAGGATGTGAACTGAAACTATACCAATGGTTCTCCTGGGTCTTCAGCTTGCAGATGGCAGATTATAGGACTCTACAGTTATTCTAGTGGTGTAAGCTAATTCATACACACACACATATATAATTCTATGCATGATTCATATAAATGCATACAACTCCTATATATGTATAAAATTCCTATATGCATGTGTATATCCTCTTTCAACCTCCATAATCACATGATCCAATTCTCTATTTATCAATAAATTTTAGAAAGCGGGGAAGGGAGATTCTTTACTTCTGGCATTTGTTGGCAAAATTACTAATTAACAATGTGAGAAAAAATTAATAAACTGAATAAATTTTCTGTACCAAAAGTATAACCATACTTGACAATAAATTTATTTCATCTTTTCAGAAGACTGGTTTTATAAGAGGTAGCCAGGTGGTCTAGGTAAAAGTATTAGAGAGTATAACATGTTTTCCTTTTTTACAATTCTTTTATTCCTAAGGGAAACACTTTTCAAATAAAGCAAGATACACTCTTTCATTCCAAGAGTGAAAAAAGTATTCATATCAGAATGATGAAAGTGGTATCTTCCTTCTTTTTATGCTTCAGGATGAAATGAAAATGCAATTTTGGCATGCTATCTTCTTTCCATGCTTATTCTGTCATTCTGCCAGTTTATTAGTAGATAAAAATTAATGGGAAATAAATTAGTAAAATCCAACCTAGAAAACCTATATAAAGAAACTAAGGTAAAAAAATTGGTATTAGTAGAGGTTTCTAATCCACCCAGAAAATATTAAAGAAGACTGCAGTTAGAAGGAAAAGAGTTGGCCTGAACTAGTAGTGTCCAGGTTGCCAAACAGAAATTTGGGATAAAAATAAAATCTTAAATTAAATGGCACCATTTTTCAAATCTACTTGTTTTTCATTCTTTTTACTGAAACTCATACAAGAAAAGCACTCTATACCAATAGGATGAATTCTTCAGTTTCTATTCCTCACTCATCCATCCATCTAGTAGTCCAGTACTGGTTCAGTAAATTACAGTAAATTCATTTTCATTTTCAATGCAAAGTTTGACTGAAATCTGAAAGGCAGTTTCTAGAACTTAAATATTTAGAGGAATGTATGCTAAGAGAACACGATTGCAACCGTATTTTTGCTCTGAAACTTTGTCCAGGTTCCTGTCTCTTTAGTAAGATCCATTGACATCTCAAAGTTAGTAAAGAATACTGAACATAGTAATAAGCTCTGATATTTTCATGAGGCTTGCTAAAGTTTACTGAGAATAGTCAAATTTCTAATTAGGTATTTATTTTACAGAGGAAAAAAATGTCAATGATGGGGATAATTTCAAAAATAAATTTATGAGAGATTGAGATCTAAAAGTAAACTGATTACCAAAATCTATTTTTGGTTTAATGAAGACTTTATCTTCAGTATTAAGTAGTGCTAACATTTATTTCATGTAACTTCCTATACTTTATATGGGCTACCGTGATGGCTCAGATGGTAAAGAATCCATCTGCAATGTACAGATCTGAGTTCACTCCTTGGGTCAGGAAGACCCCCTGGAGAAGGGAATGGCTACCTACTCCAGTATTCTTGACTGGAGAATCCCATGGACAGAGATGCCTGGTAGTCTACAATGCATGGGGTCACAAAGAGTCAGACATGACATGTTCCTCAAAACAATCATTGCTATAATATCTGAGAAGAAGCAAATATTTGAGAAACTATAACAAAAAATGTGGCTTTTTGTTTTGTTTTTGTTGTTTATTTTATAACTAAGGTTTTTAGAGTTGAAAGGGATCTTGTGGCTAATTTGATTCTCACACTAATTTTACAGATGATGGAAAGTTAGCTTTCAAAAAAAAATTTGATTTTATACATCACTGAGAATTCACAGCAGAACCAAGGCTATACTGCACTTAAAAAAAAATAATCTATTACACTCTTATTTTTCTGTGGAAAATTCAATCCTCTTCAAAGAAAAATGAGGCAGAAGTTTAATGTTTCCTTTCCCCTTTTATCCCCCTAATTCTGGCTTGTGGTTATGTTTATGGTTAACTTGCCAATTCATTTATTTTGTTCATCTGACTGCTTATTTTTCCTTGGGAGATTCAGTTTGGATTTCTTCTGAAGGTTTCATAAATGCATAACTAGGAAACTCTATGATGAGCTTTTGTCAAAACTTAATTCAGTTGGAAATGTTCATAAATATGTTAATAGAAAAATCACCCTTTTGGTGGGTTAAGGAACCATTCCCAGAACCAAATTGTCAATACTCAACCATGTGACTTTGTGCTTGATGCTTTCCAAACTAAATGAAAATGTTATAGCAGAATACCTATATATTCCCTTCTAGGTAACAGTTCTCTGATTCTATGAAATTGGCACTAATACAAGTCACTGTTCTTGAAAAGACAACATTTTGTAAATCAAGGTTTATCTGTCATTCCAAAAGAATAATCTAGTGCTCATTTAATTACCAAAGAAAAGAAGAACGAATCAAGAAATATTTACTTTTAGGAAAAGTTTGCAACGAGATACATATACATACAAAAAGAATGAATAGGCTGAATCAAGTGGAAATGACACCCAGTAGTTAGAAAAGGCAGAAGAACCAGAGATCAAATTGCCAACATACTCTGGATCATAGAAAAAGCAAGAGGATTCCCCCCCAAAATATCTACTTCTGTTTCATTGACTATGCTAAAGCCTTTAACTGTCTGGATCATAACAAGCTGTGGAATATTCTTAAAGAGAAGGTATACCAGACCACTTTACATGCCTCCTGAGAAACCTGTAGGCAGGACAAGAAGCAATAGTTAGAACTAGACATGGAAAATGACCGGTTCAAAATTTGGAAAGGGGTACATTAAAGTTGTATATTGTCATACTGCTTATTTAACTTCTATCCAGAGTACGTCATGTGAAATGCGGGGCTAGATGAATCACAAGCTGGAATCAAGATTACCAGGAGAAATATCAACAACCTCAGATATGCAGATGATACCACTTTACTAGCAGAAAGTGAAGAGGAACTAAAGAGTTTCTAGATGAGAGTGAAAGAGGTGAGTAAAAAAGCAGGCTTAAAACTCAACATTCAAAAAACTAAGATCTTGGCATCTGGTCCTATCACTTCATGGCAAATAGATGAGGGAAATGTGGAAACAGTGTCAGATTTCACTTTCTTGGGCTCCAAAATCAGTGTGGACAGTGACTGCAATCACAAAATTCAAAAAACGTTTGCTCCTTGGAAGAACAGCTATGTCAAACCTAGACAGTGTTTCAAAAGCAGAGACATTACTTTGCCAACAAAGGTCCATAAAGTCAATGCTATGGCTTTACCAGCAATCGTGTATGGATGTGACAGTTGGATCATACTGAAGGCTGAGTGCTGAAGAATTGACAGTTTTGAACTGTGGCACTGGAGAAAACTCTTGAGAGTCCTTTGGACTGCAAGGAGATCAAACCAGTCATTCCTAAAGGAAATCAGTCCTAAGTGTTCATTGGAAGGACTGATGCTGAAGCTCCAATACTTTGGCCACTGGATGCAAAGAGCTGACTCATTGGAAAAGACCCTGATGGTGGGAAAGATTGAAGGCAGGTGTGAAAGGGGATGACAGAGGATGAGATGGTTGGATGGCATCACTGACTCAATGGACTGAGTTTGAGCAAATTCAGGGAGATAGTGATGGACAAAGAAGCCTGGCGTGCTGCAGTTCATGGGGTTGCAAAGAGTCAGACACGACTTAGCTATTAAGCACAATGTCTTTTACCATAGTATCTATTCATTTGGATCATGTGGAGCTTACTCATTCAGATTTCTCAAAGATGAGAATAAAGTTTCTTTCTTCTGTTTTAAATTTACAATATAAGGAAAGGTCCCATATAAGCCAACAAATGCTGCTATTTATCTTCCCAATCTAGTGCAAAAAAAATCAGAAATTTCAATAAAAATGTGAATGGATTTTCTGTAGAAACATTAGAAGTTGGAAAGGGTTGAAAAGTAGAATCTCATTTGGAATATGAGTACCCAAGTATCTTGGTAAATATGATTATTTTTAATGTTGTTCAAACCTGAGTTCCAAAATGTTTTAAGCAATTTTCTTATGAAAAAAAAATAGAGAAAAGAAAGAAAATTAAATAAGATAAAAGGGGCTTAAATTTAACAGTATTGCTTTTGGTCATTGTTAGTTTATTCTCTCCATATTGAAAAATGTAAATATTTTGAAAAAAAAAAAACAGTGATTTAAAACACTGGTAGATAAGTCATTATACAAGTGATATTTTTTTTTGTCAAAATCCTAGTTAATTTTATAAGTAATGAATAATATTTCTCCAAATGTAAAGCAGAAAATGCATAAATTAACACAACATATTCAGAGGATAATGGTCTTAAAATTATGGTTGGAAAATGATTGAAAAATCTTTTAATTTAAATATTCAATACCAGTTCTTTAAGAAGATAAACAAAACTGACAAACCTTTAGCCAGACTCAACAAAAATTAAAGAGAGAAGAATCAAATCAACATAATTAGAAATCAAAAAGGAGAGGTTACAACAGACAAAACAGAAATACAAAGGATTACAAGAGACTATTATGAACAACAATGGATAAAATACAACAATAAATAAAATGGATAACCTGGAAGAGATGGACAAATACTTAGAAAAGTGTAATCATCCAAGATTGAACCAGGAAGAAATAGAAATTATGAACAACCCAATTACAAGCACTGAAACTGAAGCTGTGATCAAAAATCTCCCCAAAAACAAAAGCTCAGGATCAGATGGTGTCATAGGAGAATTCTATCAAACATTTAGACAAGAGCTAATGCCTATCCTTTTAAAACTCTTTTAAAAATAAATGCAGAGGAAGGAACACTTTCAAACTCATTCTATGAGGCCACCATCACCCCGATACCAAATCCAGAAAAAGACAAGACAAAAAAGAAAACTACAGGCCAGTATCACTGATGAACATAGATGCAAAAATTCTCAACAAAATTTTAGCAAACATAATTCAGCAACACATCAAAAAGCTCATACACCATGATCAAGTTGGGTTTATTCCAGAGATGCAAGGATTCTTCACTATATGCAAATCTATCAATGTGATACACCAGATTGAAAGGTAAAAAGCATATGATCAGATGCATAGAAAGCCTTTGACAAAATTCAGCACCCATTTGTGATTAAAACTGTTTTTTAAAAAGGGCATAGAAGGAAGCTACCACAACATAGTAAAGGCCATATATGATAAGCCTACAACAAACATTATCCTCAGTGGTGAAAAACTGAAAGCACACCCCCTAAGATCAGGAACATGACAAGGGTGTCCACTTTCACCACTATTATTCAACATAGTTCTGGAAGTCTAGCTTCAGCAATCAAAGAAGAAAAAGAAATTAAAAGAATCCAGGTTGGAAAAGAAGTAAAGCTCTCACTGTTTGCAGATGACATGGTACTGTACATTGAAAATCCTAAAGATAGTATCAGAAAATCACCAGAGCTAATCAGTGAATTTAGCAAAGTTGCAGGGTACAAAATCAATATACAGAAATCACTTGCATTTCTATATACTAACAATGAAAAATCAGAAAAAGAAATTAAGGTTTTGGAAAGGGGTACATTAAAGTTGTATATTGTCATACTGCTTATTTAACTTCTATCCAGAGTACGTCATGTGAAATGCGGGGCTAGATGAATCACAAGCTGGAATCAAGATTACCAGGAGAAATATCAACAACCTCAGATATGCAGATGATACCACTTTACTAGCAGAAAGTGAAGAGGAACTAAAGAGTTTCTAGATGAGAGTGAAAGAGGTGAGTAAAAAAGCGGGCTTAAAACTCAACATTCAAAAAACTAAGATCGTGGCATCTGGTCCTATCACTTCATGGCAAATAGATGAGGGAAATGTGGAAACAGTGTCAGATTTCACTTTCTTGGGCTCCAAAATCAGTGTGGACAGTGACTGCAATCACAAAATTCAAAAAACGTTTGCTCCTTGGAAGAACAGCTATGTCAAACCTAGACAGTGTTTCAAAAGCAGAGACATTACTTTGCCAACAAAGGTCCATAAAGTCAATGCTATGGCTTTACCAGCAATCGTGTATGGATGTGACAGTTGGATCATACTGAAGGCTGAGTGCTGAAGAATTGACAGTTTTGAACTGTGGCGCTGGAGAAAACTCTTGAGAGTCCTTTGGACTGCAAGGAGATCAAACCAGTCATTCCTAAAGGAAATCAGTCCTAAGTGTTCATTGGAAGGACTGATGCTGAAGCTCCAATACTTTGGCCACTGGATGCAAAGAGCTGACTCATTGGAAAAGACCCTGATGGTGGGAAAGATTGAAGGCAGGTGTGAAAGGGGATGACAGAGGATGAGATGGTTGGATGGCATCACTGACTCAATGGACTGAGTTTGAGCAAATTCAGGGAGATAGTGATGGACAAAGAAGCCTGGCGTGCTGCAGTTCATGGGGTTGCAAAGAGTCAGACACGACTTAGCTATTAAGCACAATGTCTTTTACCATAGTATCTATTCATTTGGATCATGTGGAGCTTACTCATTCAGATTTCTCAAAGATGAGAATAAAGTTTCTTTCTTCTGTTTTAAATTTACAATATAAGGAAAGGTCCCATATAAGCCAACAAATGCTGCTATTTATCTTCCCAATCTAGTGCAAAAAAAATCAGAAATTCCAATAAAAATGTGAATGGATTTTCTGTAGAAACATTAGAAGTTGGAAAGGGTTGAAAAGTAGAATCTCATTTGGAATATGAGTACCCAAGTATCTTGGTAAATATGATTATTTTTAATGTTGTTCAAACCTGAGTTCCAAAATGTTTTAAGCAATTTTCTTATGAAAAAAAAATAGAGAAAAGAAAGAAAATTAAATAAGATAAAAGGGGCTTAAATTTAACAGTATTGCTTTTGGTCATTGTTAGTTTATTCTCTCCATATTGAAAAATGTAAATATTTTGAAAAAAAAAACAGTGATTTAAAACACTGGTAGATAAGTCATTATACAAGTGATATTTTTTTTTGTCAAAATCCTAGTTAACTTTATAAGTAATGAATAATATTTCTCCAAATGTAAAGCAGAAAATGCATAAATTAACACAACATATTCAGAGGATAATGGTCTTAAAATTATGGTTGGAAAATGATTGAAAAATCTTTTAATTTAAATATTCAATACCAGTTCTTTAAGAAGATAAACAAAACTGACAAACCTTTAGCCAGACTCAACAAAAATTAAAGAGAGAAGAATCAAATCAACATAATTAGAAATCAAAAAGGAGAGGTTACAACAGACAAAACAGAAATACAAAGGATTACAAGAGACTATTATGAACAACAATGGATAAAATACAACAATAAATAAAATGGATAACCTGGAAGAGATGGACAAATACTTAGAAAAGTGTAATCATCCAAGATTGAACCAGGAAGAAATAGAAATTATGAACAACCCAATTACAAGCACTGAAACTGAAGCTGTGATCAAAAATCTCCCCAAAAACAAAAGCTCAGGATCAGATGGTGTCATAGGAGAATTCTATCAAACATTTAGACAAGAGCTAATGCCTATCCTTTTAAAACTCTTTTAAAAATAAATGCAGAGGAAGGAACACTTTCAAACTCATTCTATGAGGCCACCATCACCCCTATACCAAATCCAGAAAAAGACAAGACAAAAAAGAAAACTACAGGCCAGTATCACTGATGAACATAGATGCAAAAATTCTCAACAAAATTTTAGCAAACATAATTCAGCAACACATCAAAAAGCTCATACACCATGATCAAGTTGGGTTTATTCCAGAGATGCAAGGATTCTTCACTATATGCAAATCTATCAATGTGATACACCAGATTGAAAGGTAAAAAGCATATGATCAGATGCATAGAAAGCCTTTGACAAAATTCAGCACCCATTTGTGATTAAAACTGTTTTTTAAAAAGGGCATAGAAGGAAGCTACCACAACATAGTAAAGGCCATATATGATAAGCCTACAACAAACATTATCCTCAGTGGTGAAAACCTGAAAGCACACCCCCTAAGATCAGGAACATGACAAGGGTGTCCACTTTCACCACTATTATTCAACATAGTTCTGGAAGTCTAGCTTCAGCAATCAAAGAAGAAAAAGAAATTAAAAGAATCCAGGTTGGAAAAGAAGTAAAGCTCTCACTGTTTGCAGATGACATGGTACTGTACATTGAAAATCCTAAAGATAGTATCAGAAAATCACCAGAGCTAATCAGTGAATTTAGCAAAGTTGCAGGGTACAAAATCAATATACAGAAATCACTTGCATTTCTATATACTAACAATGAAAAATCAGAAAAAGAAATTAAGGTATTAATCCCATTCACCCCTGCAATAAAAACATTTAAATATCTAGGAATAAACTTACCTAAGGAGACAAAAGAACAGTAGACAGAAAAGTATAAAACACTAATGAAAGAAATAAAAGGCCACATAAACAGATGGAGAGATATTCCATGTCCCTGGGTAGGAAGAATCAATATTGTGAAAATGACTATGCTACAAAATGTAATCTACAGATTCCATGCCATCCCTTTCAAATTACCAATGGCATTTTTCACAGAACTAGAACAAAAAATTTCACAATTCATATGGAAACACAAAAGACCCCGAATAGCCAAAGCAGTCTTGAGAAAGAAGACTGGAGCAGGAGGAATCAAGCTTCCTAACTTCCATTAAACTACAAAGCTACAGTCATCATGACAGTGTAGTTCTGGCACCAAAACAGAAATATAGAACAATAGAACAAGTTAGGAAGCCCAGAAATAAACCCATGCACCTATGGGTACCTTATTTTTGACACAGGAGGCAAGAATATACAACGGGGCAAAGACGCTTTTTCAATAAATGGTGCTGGGAAAACTGGACAGTTACATGTAAAAGAATGAAATTAGAACACTTCTTAACATCATACACAAAGATAAACTCAAAATGGATTAAAGACTTAAGTGTAAGACCAGAAAGTATAAAACTCTTAGAGGAAAGCAGAGGCAGAACACTCAATGACACAAATCAAAGCAAGAGCCTCTATGACCCACCCCCTAGAGTAACAGAAATTAAACCAAAAGTAAACAAGTGGGACCTGATTAAACATAAAAGCTTTTGTACAGCAAAGGAAACTATAAGCAATGTGAAAATACACACAAAAATATACTTTTCTCCTTTAAAATGGGAGAAAATAATAGCAAGTGCAACAACTGACAAAGGATTAATTTCCAAAATATACAAGCAGCTCATACAACTCAATACCAGAAAAACAAACAACCCAATCAAAAAGTGGGAAAAAGACCTAAACAGATATTTCTCCAAAGAAGGCATACAGATGGCTAACAACACATATCAAAGGACACTCAACATTGCTCATTATTAGAGAAATGCAAATCAAGACTACAATGAGGTATCACCTCACCAATCAGAATAGCCATCATCAAAAAGTCATCAAATAATAGATGCTTGAGAGGATGTGGAGAAAAGGGAATGCTCTTGCGCTGCTAGTGGCAATGTAAAACTGATACAGCCACTATGGAAGACAGTATGGAGATTTCTTACAAAACTGGGAATAAAACCACCAAAGGGTCCAGCAATCCCACTTCTAGGCATATATCCTGAGGAAATAAAAACTGAAAAGGATGCATGCATTCCATTCTTCATTGCAGCACTACTTACAATAGCTAGAACATGGAAGCAACCTAGATGTCCATCGACAGATGAATGGATAAAGAAGTTGTGGTACGTATACACGATGGAATATTATTCAGCCATAAAACAGAATGCATTTGAGTCAGTTCTGATGAGGTGGATGATCCTAGAACCTATTATACAGAGTGAAGTGAGTCAAAAAGAGAAAGATAAATATCGTACCCTGGTGCTCAGAGGTTAAAGCATCTGCTTCCAATGCGGGAAACCCGGGTTCGATCCCTGGGTCGGGAAGATCCCTTGGAGAAGGAAATGGCAACCCACTCCAGTATTCTTGCCTGGAGTATCCCATGGACAGAGGAGCTTGGTAGGCTACAGTCCACGGGGTCACAAAGAGTCGGACATGACTGAATGACTTCCCTAACACATATATATGGAATCTAGAAAAATGGTACTGAAGAATTTATTTACTGGACAGCAGTGCAGAAACAGACATAGAGAATAGACTTATATACATGGGGAGAGGGGAGGAGAGGGTGAGATGTATGAAAAAAGTAACATGGAAACTTACATTACCATAGGTAAAATAGATAGCCAATGGAAATTTGCTGTTTGGCTTAGGAAACTCACACAAGGGCTCCTTATCAACCTACAGGGGTCAGATGGGGACAGAGATGGGAGGAAGGTTCAAAAGGGAGGGGATGTATGTATACCTATGGCTGATTCATGTCGAAGTTTGACAGAAAACAGCAAAATTCTGTAAAGCAATTATCCTTCAAAGAAAGTAAATAAATTAACCAAATTTAGGACAAGAAAAAAAAAATCTATGGCTATCTTAGAAAATGCTATAACATCTGACTGCAATGAAAAATTGTGCTTTCATCATATCTACACCCAATCACTTACAAAATGCTCTGTCAAAAATCTGTTTCAAATATTATCTAACAGAACATTTTGATATTTTAGCCTTTTTTTGGTTTATTTTTGTACTTTTTTTTGTTAACTGAGAATGGGTTAGCTCATTCTGACCACCCAGGTTATAAAACCACGTCACAGATAGCTGTGTAAATTCTTAAAAACAAAAAAGATAACTATCTGTTCTGAACAGTTTAACCCTAAGAAAAATTATTGGTTCTCTCAAGGTTTTTACAGTTTCAGGATTTTTGTGTTAAAAAGCTTTAGGAAAATATTGCATGTTGATATTTAAGATAAAAGTATTATATATTTGAAAATGTATATTTAATGTGACATTTCCTCATTGTTGGGTGGAACAGAGTTATGGGACTCCAGGAATGGTTATGCTATTATTATGCCATCTTTTTCTCTATCTAGAGGGAAATCACTCTGTATATATTCTCTTTTGTAGCCATATTTCAAAAAGATACCCTTAAATGATGAGAGCAACAGAAATAAATTTATTTTATGACTCTCTTCCTGTCTTTTGTAGAACTGTATCCTTTATATATAGAAAAATATAAAGAACTCTCTACTGAGAGATTCACAGCATTTATGGGGTAGGGGTAGGGGTAGAAAATTTAATCCTGTAGTATGTTTCTGTTTTGCCTCGACTGTCAAATTCAATGCCTGATTTTAGATGTTTCAAATACTGAGCACCTACCCTCAGTAATTCCTTTTTTAAATGGGTTGTACTCAGGAAGTCTCCTGCATTGAAAGAAAAAGGTTGAAAGATACATCCTAAGGGCAGATTAAAGTATAAGGCTAAATGATCTAACTATTACAGTCTAAGGGGTGAAAACTACACACCAACATTATATGAGATGAAAAAAGTCAAAGAAGGGAAGTTATCATGCTCTGGAGTCAAAGAGAACCAGCAGCAAAGAGCAATTTTCCCATGGGAAGATTTGTGGTTAACACTGATCAATTTGTAAGACACAAAGAAAATTATCCTCCCATCACCTCCAAAATGGTTCTTGCTGGTGCACAATGCTCTTTACTTCCTACTTATTGACTTAATCCTATGTGGGTCTCTAAAATATAAATATTCCTATGAATGTATCAATAGTATATAAGTCGGAATGTTTTCTAAGATGTCTTTACACTGAGACAGTGGCTGAGAACTTTAGAACATTTGACAGGGCATTGAGGAGAGTTTGAGGTTAGCGAGAAGTGAAAAAAGAGAAAAGAAGGAGGCACAGATGAAAAGAATGATGTTTATGGATAGCAGGCAATATGTTGAGAAGGATATTAGTGTCACACTCTTAGAAATGGTTCAGGTGTGAACTAATTAAACTTTACTTTTCTAGGATAAAACTTACATCATCATCATCATCATGTACTGTTCTCATCACTCAGGATTTTAGTTATTATATTCATAAATGAGATTGACTTTGATTTTCCTTTGTCATATATTCTTGTCTAGTTTGATCATCACACTTAGTTTAGACATGTATTAAGAGTTTATAAGCTTTCTGCATAGAACAGAGTTCATCTGCTCCATTAAGTTTGAGTATAATTCATCTGTATAAGTTCTTGGATCTAGGAAGACAAACGACAAAACTTTTCAGTTTCTTCACTTACCAAAGACCTGTTCTCAATGTAGACTGGTTATAGGTGCCATTCATTCTACCTATTGAAACTGACAGTCAGTAGAAAAATCTGCAAAAATAAAATAGGACACAATCAAGAATTTTAGAAGTACTAGTGATTAAATAAAATCATACAGTTGGTTATGCTTATGCTTTTCATTATGCAAATACTAGTGGGAGTTACAAAAGATTTAACCAAATATATAAACATTGAATTTAGATAATTTTCTTCACTTGAAATATGACCTTGTTTAGTAGTTTAGTTCTCACCAACATTGTGATTTTGAAGTTTTCTAAGAGTTAGGCACGTGCAGTCTTTAAGGCATTAAAATGCAGCAAAGTTTTTTTTTTTTTTTTCAGTCTAGGTTGTTTTATTTTTTCATTTAAAAATTATTTATTTATTTATTTTTAACTTTAATTGGAGGCTAATTACAATATTGTGGTGGTTTTTGCCATACATTCACATGAATCAGCCATGAGTGTACATGTGTTCGCCATCCTGACCCTCCCTCCCTCCTTCCTCCCCATCCCATCCCTCTGGGTCATCCCAGTGCACCAGCCCTGAGCACTCTGTCTCATGCATCGAACCTGGACTGGCAATCTATTTCACATATGATAATATACATGTTTTAATGATATTCTTTCAAATCATCCCACCCTCTCCTTCTTCCACAGAGTCTAAAAGTCTGTTTTTATATCTGTGTCTCTTTTGCTGTCTCGCATATAGGGTCATCGTTACCATCTTTCTAAATTCCATATATATGTGTTAATGGTTTTAAGTCAAACTTTCTGCTTTGAGATTTTCTTCACCCACCACCTTTCACATGGTGAAATGTTTTTAACTTGAAATGTTTTTTAACTTTCACATGGTATTAATTTTAGTATATTTATTAAATAGTTATTTTCCTTTTAATATAAAACATACTTCTTTTTAGAGAAGGGAAGAAATGAAAGACTTTTCCTTAAGTCATGTCAGAAACTAGAATAAAGAGGTTTGTGGTAAAGTAGAGAGTATTAATATTTCTTGTATTTTGTTGGTTAGAATTTTCTTAATAAAAATAAACTTTTTGACATTATCCAAGGAAAAATAACATCAACATTTTCTAGATGACAAAATAGAAACTTTGAGAAAGTTATCATGATTTTTTTTCAGTTTGTGCTTTTTTAAATGTAATTGTAATTAAGTGCTATAAAATTCTAAGATGTTATCTTTATAATACGTGAAAGCAACAGTAAATACTGTGCTATTCAGATGTTTAGAAATTTACTCATTGCATGTCAGACTGTAACTGATTTGGCATTTTATAACTTTGAGAGTAATATGAACATATAGAAATTACAATCTGAGTTATCCTTTGAATAGTACTTTAGAGTTTCCTATTATTTTCATTTTCTTTGTTTTACTTGATCCTCTACAATATATCTGTAGTAGCTATCTGTAACTATTGATATATGTTATAGCAGGTATTTCTAATGTTTTTCAACAGATGAAGAGAGTTAGATTGAGAAAGTTAAATCACATATTAAGTGGCAGAGTTTAAACTGGTATCATCATCATGTCTCTTCAAATTCAATGATTTATATAAGACTGCAAGCAATGGCAAAGAGCTATAATGGCATGCAGAGTCAGAAAGGAAATATGACAGTAATAATAGGAATGCTGCTGCTGCTGCTAAGTCACTTCAGTCTTGTACAACTCTTTGCGAAACTATGGACTGTAGCCCACCAGTCTCCTCTTCCATGAGAGTCTCCAGAAAAGAATACTGGAGTGGGTTGCTATTTTTCTCCTCCAGGGGATCTTCCCAACCCAGCGATCAAATCCACATCTGCCGTGGCTCCTGCACTGCAGGCAGATTCATTACCGATGAGCCACCAGGGGAAGCCCCAATAATAGGAATAGATATTAATAAAGTTTGTGTCCTATGCTTTATATATCATATCTCCCTTCATACTAATAATAACTGTGAGGGAGAAAAACTTATCACCAATTATCAGATGGGGACTCTAAAATGTTAATTAATTTTCCCAAAGTCATTAATTTTCCAAAGTCAACCCAATCATTTTGGTTGTGTGACATAATATTTTCAACTCCAAAACAATCAAAATGAAGATGCTTAAAATATAATAGGAGGTCCAAGTTTTAAATATGAACATATCAGTTTATCTGAGATTTGAAAACCATTCATTTCAAGTAGATATTTGAAGTTACAAATATGTTTCATATCCTTGATACTTGTCAATTTTTGACAGTCCAAAAAAACAAAGAAAAAGGGTAGGAACAATATTCTAGAATTTTATGAAACTAATATCAAGATCAGCTGATTCTCAGTTTTAGTTTTCTTAGCTGATTCATATTTAAATTAATTCCATTAGTTCCATTTTCCTTATTAGAAGTTAGCACTAAAATTTTCTTGAACTCACATCTATTACTTTGTCCTATAAAATTAGAAAACAGAACAAAAAGAAAGGAGAAAGCTAATATATCTTGTTATATGGGATATTGTTGCTTTGAACATTTTAAGACAGAATTTATGTGGAACCAGATTAATTTTAAGGAACTCCCTGTGGGTTCTGTTTGTTGTTTTGAATTGCTTTAATAGTAAACTTGCATTATTTATGTTTATTAATATTTAGAATGCACTCTGCAAGGATGATTTTCATCTGAGTTATAATTAGTCTCAGCTGATGAATGCAATAAAATGATTATAAACAACTTTGTGAGATCATTATCAGTGTCGTGGGAGAAAATGTTAAAACACTGCTCCAACATTTTACCTTCAAAGATTCACTGAAATGAGCTTCAACCCATTTAAAACCTTACTGAGATCACATTAAATTCATTTTCTTCCTCATAAAGTTATTGAACTTTACATACTAGTTCACTC
Source organism: Oreotragus oreotragus (assembly GCA_006410675.1). Taxonomy (NCBI): domain Eukaryota; kingdom Metazoa; phylum Chordata; class Mammalia; order Artiodactyla; family Bovidae; genus Oreotragus; species Oreotragus oreotragus. The sequence goes on from SJYX01020443.1 coordinate 315,850, forward strand.
TTCCAAAATCCAACTCATATCTCTTCTGTCGAAAATCTTTAAGCATTATGTTTGTTATGCATTCCTGAATTTTAAGGTACACTTTTTGTGAAATGTTTAGAAAATATAGAGGGATAAAAAGAACTACATAAATATTATCCACAAACTTATTATGCAGAGAAAACAATCACTGAATTTTTGGCCTATTTCCTTCTAATTAGGACATATGAAGATTTGAGTATTGGTGTACTATTAATATATGCATGGTCTATGAACTTTACATGACTCTGTTAATCTTTGATGTAGAATATCCTATGAGTTATTTTCACTTAGCTAGAACAATATTATAAAACTTAATATTATGTTTATTATAGATTGTTTATTTAAATAGTTTTCAAAACTTTTTGTTAACTAATAATACAGATATACCATAGTGAAATTAATCACTTAACTGTGGTAACTTTAAGTGGTGTTTTATTGTGTCAGCGTGATGAATGATACAATAATGGTAATAGACTTATTTGAATATTTCTGTTGTCTAGATAAATATGATTTTTGAATCAAAGCTTATCACATTAAAAATTTAGAGTTTTTTGTATATATTATAAAGTTATAGTCCTGAAAAACCTTATTTATTCACATGACTACCAATATTTTGAGAGAACTTGCCTTAAAAATGCTAAATACCATCATTAACAATATTTACATATTTAATAAATGAGTTTTACATATTATGCTTAATCTATTTTATTCAGCTATTTATAAGTGTTTTCTTCATATTTCAAATAACCACTTACTATTTTCCAAATATTTTAATATAAATTATGTTTATAAAAGTTTTTAATTTTTTAAGAATAGATTCTAGAATTTTATCTAATATAGTTTTGTTATTGATATTTTAAAAAGTCACATAATGGACTGATTTTTGATATTTTATAGCTTCAGCACCATTAAATACATGTATGTTTCACTTTTGCTTTTTTTGTTGTTTTTTTTTGTCAGTTAATCAAAAGCATAGTCTACATTTTTATTCATTCTACTTCATGAAAGGGTCTGTACAAAATATAAATACCTCTTAAGTACACCTTTTGTGGTAGCCCTTGAATTCTGATAAGTTGGATTATGCACTTTTTATTAGCTAAAACTCAATAATTTTAGTCAACCAATAGAGTTTATTTGGGATTATTTGTATTTTTAGCCAATTTGCTTATATTTTGTTGCTACATCTTAGCTAAACAATGATTATGATCACAGAAAATGACATGGACAATTAGCTCTGTCCACTTTCACACAAAATTATAATTTTTCTCTAGGCATTTTCTGGCTATTGTGTGCCAATGAGTATGATTTATTTTATTGATTTTATTGATTTTTTCCAACTATGTATTAATTTCTTTCTTGATAAATTCATTACAATGTATTCTCTTTAGCCAGAATGGGTGAATTTAACTCAGATGACCATTATATCTACTACTGCGGGCAGGAATCCCTCAGAAGAAATGGAGTAGCCATCATGGTCAACAAAAGAGTCCGAAATGCAGTACTTGGATGCAATCTCAAAAACGACAGAATGATCTCTGTTCGTTTCCAAGGCAAACCATTCAATATCACAGTTATCCAAGTCTATGCCCCAACCAGTAATGCTGAAGAAGCTGAAGTTGAACGGTTTTATGAAGACCTACAAGACCTTGTAGAACTAACACCCAAAAAAGATGTCCTTTTCATTATAGGGGACTGGAATGCTAAAGTAGGAAGTCAAGAAACACCTGGAGTAACAGGCAAATTTGGCCTTGGAATGCGGAATGAAGCAGGGCAAAGACTAATAGAGTTTTGCCAAGAAAATGCACTGGTCATAGCAAACACCCTCTTCCAGCAACACAAGAGAAGACTCTACACATGGACATCACCAGATGGTCAACACCGAAATCAGATTGATTATATTCTTTGCAGCCAAAGATGGAGAAGCTCTATACAGTCAACAAAAACAAGACCAGGAGCTGACTGTGGCTCAGATCATGAACTCCTTATTTCCAAATTCAGACTTAAATTGAAGAAAGTAGGGAAAACCGCTAGACCATTCAGGTATGACCTAAATCAAATCCCTTATGATTATACAGTGGAAGTGAGAAATAGATTTAAGGGCCTAGATCTGATAGACAGAGTTCCTGATGAACTATGGAATGAGGTTCGTGACATTGTACAGGAGACAGGGATCAAGACCATCCCCATGGAAAAGAAATGCAAAAAAGCAAAATGGCTGTCTGGAGAAGCCTTACAAATAGCACTGAAAAGAAGAGAGGCGAAAAGCAAAGGAGAAAAGAAAAGATATAAGCATCTGAATGCAGAGTTCCAAAGAATAGCAAGAAGAGATAAGAAAGCCTTCTTCAGCAATCAATGCAAAGAGATAGAGGAAAACAACAGAATGGGAAAGACTAGAGATCTCTTCAAGAGAATTGGAGATACCAAGGGAACATTTCATGCAAAGATGGGCTCGATAAAGGATAGAAATGGTATGGACCTAACAGAAGCAGAAGATATTAAGAAGAGGTGGCAAGAATACACAGAAGAACTGTACAGAAAAGATCTTCACGACCCAGATAATCATGAGGATGTGATCACTAATCTAGAGCCAGACATCTTGGAATGTGAAGTCAAGTGGGCCTTAGAAAGCATCACTAAGAACAAAGCTAGTGGAGGTGATGGAATTCCCGTTGAGCTGTTTCAAATCCTGGAAGATGATGCTGTGAAAGTGCTGCACTCAATATGCCAGCAAATTTGGAAAACTCAGCAGTGGCCACAGGACTGGAAAAGGTCAGTTTTCATTCCAATTCCAAAGAAAGGCAATGCCAAAGAATGCTCAAACTACCGCACAATTGCACTCATCTCACACGCTAGTAAAGTAATGCTCAAAATTCTCCAAGCCAGGCTTCAGCAATATGTGAACCGTGAACTCCCTGATGTTCAAGCTGGTTTTAGAACAGGCAGAGGAACCAGAGATCAAATTGCCAACATCCGCTGGATCATGGAAAAAGCAAGAGAGTTCCAGAAAAACATCTATTTCTGCTTTATTGACTATGCCAAAGCCTTTGACTGTGTGGATCACAATAAACTGTGGAAAATTCTGAAAGAGATGGGAATACCAGACCACCTAACCTGCCTCTTGAGAAATCTGTATGCAGGTCAGGAAGCAACAGTTAGAACTGGACATGGAACAACAGACTGGTTCCAAATAGGAAAAGGAGTACGTCAAGGCTGTATATTGTCTCCCTGCTTATTTAACTTATATGCAGAGTACATCATGAGAAACGCTGGACTGGAAGAAACACAAGCTGGAATCAAGATTGCCGGGAGAAATATCAATAACCTCAGATATGCTGATGACACCACCCTTATGGCAGAAAGTGAGGAGGAGCTAAAAAGCCTCTTGATGAAAGTGAAGGAGGAGAGCGAAAAAGTTGGCTTAAAGCTCAACATTCAGAAAACGAAGATCATGGCATCCGGTCCCATCACTTCATGGGAAATAGATGGGGAAACAGTGGAAACAGTGTCAGACTTTATTTTTTTGGGCTCCAAAATCACTGCAGATGGTGACTGCAGCCATGAAATTAAAAGACGCTTACTCCTTGGAAGAAAAGTTATGACCAACCTGGATAGTATATTCAAAAGCAGAGACATTACTTTGCCGACTAAGGTCCGCCTAGTCAAGGCTATGGTTTTTCCTGTGGTCATGTATGGATGTGAAAGTTGGACTGTGAAGAAAGCTGAGCGCCGAAGAATCGATGCTTTTGAACTGTGGTGTTGGAGAAGACTCTTGAGAATCCCTTGGACTGCAAGGAGATCCAACCAGTCCAATCCGAAGGAGATCAACGCTGGGATTTCTTTGGAAGGAATGATGCTAAATCTGAAACTCCAGTACTTTGGCCACCTCATGCGAAGAGTTGACTCATTGGAAAAGACTCTGATGCTGGGAGGAATTGGGGGCAGGAGGAGAAGGGGACGACCGAGGATGAGATGGCTGGATGGCATTGCGGACTTGATGGACGTGAGTCTGAGTGAACTCCGGGAGATGGTGATGGATAGGGAGGCCTGGCGTGCTGCGATTCATGGGGTCGCAAAGAGTCGGACAGGACTGAGTGACTGAACTGACTGACTGACTGACTAAGTCCAGTTTTTCTCTGTCTCTCTCTTCCTCTCTCACACTCTCTGTTCCTACCTGAATTGCTAAAATCAGTACAGATATGACCACAACATTTTTATCTTTGGTCTTGATCTCTTCACTGAGCCTCTCAAATCTATTTGACATCTTTATTGGGATTATCAATCAGCAAACTTCAATGTACATGTTGAGAAGATAATCCTTCTTTGTTCAACTTAAATGTCATTTTAAATTCCTGTCCTTTTTCCCCCATCCACATTCTGTGAATCAACATTACACTGTCAATTCTATCACCAGATAATATTCCCAGCTGCCAGCATATACCTTTCTCTAATATTCCTTTTTCAGCCATTACAGTAAGTTAACCTTGAACCAAGTCACCATTATCACTCTCCAGCACCTCTGAAAAATCCTCCTGTGTGATATCCTAGTTTTCCTTCATTTAGATTTTTTTTATGTTTTAGACACCACTTCTACCAAACACCCTTCAATGGTTTCCCATTACATTTAATATACAACCTAATGTTTTGTCTTGTCCTGTGTTATATCTGGTCTTCCTTGGTGGATCAGAGGTTAAAGAATCTGCCTACCAATGTGGGAAACTGGTGTTCAGTCCCTGGGTTGAGAAGATCCCCTGGAGATGGGAATGGCAACCCACTCCAGTATTCTTGCCTGGAGGGTTACATGAATAGAGGAGTCTGGTGAGCTACAGTCCATGGGGCAGCAAAGAGCAGGACAGGAGTGACTGACTAACACACACACATGTGTTATTTCCAGTACCTGTTTATTCATCTTGTGTTATCTTTTAGCACTCCCACCTTTATTCTCTCGTACGGAGTTTTCACTTTTTAACCTTCTCACTGTGACAATTCTTTCCCTAATCTTTGCACAACTGCTTTCTTTTCTTCACATGTTTAGTTGCTCAGTCATATCTGACTCTTCATGACCCCATGGACTGAAGCCTGTCAGGCCCCTCTGCCATGGGATTTCCCAGGAAAGACTACTTGAGTAGATTGCCAGTTCCTTTACCAGGGGATCTTCTTACTCTAGAGATCAAACCACTATCTCTTGCACTGGTAGGTGAGTTCTTTACCACTGACCCACCAGGGAAATCCCCTCTCATCACTTCAGTTCAGTTCAGTTCAGTTCAGTTGCTCAGTACTGTGCGACTCTTTGTGATCCCATGGACTGCAGCACGCCAGGCTTCCCTGTCTATCACCAACTCCCAGAGCATACCCAAACTTACGTCCATTGAGTTGGTGATGCCATACAACCACCTCATCCTCTGTCATCCCCTTCTCCTTCCACCTTCAATCTTTCCCAGCATCAGGGTCTTTTCAAACGAGTCAGTTCTTCACAGCAGGTGGCCAAAGTATTCTACTTCAGCTTCAGTCCTTCTAATGAATGTTCAGGACTGATTTCCTTTAGGATGACTGGTTGTATCACCTTGCAGAACAAGGAACCCTCAAGAGTCTTCTCCAACACCACAGTTCAAAAGCATCAATTCTTCGGCACTCAGCTTTCTTTATAGTCCAACTCTCACATCCATACATGGCTATTGGAAAAGCCATAGCTTTGACTAGATGGACCTTTGTTGGCAAGGTAATGTCTCTGCTTTTTAATACGCTGGCTAGGTTGGTCATAACTTTTCTTCCAAGAAGCAAGCGTCTTTTAATTTCATGGCTGCAATCACCATCGGCAGTGATTTTGGAGCACCCCAAAATAAATATTTTACTGTTTCCACTGTTTCCCTATTTATTTGCTGTGAAGTGATGGGATCAGATGACATGATCTTAGTTTTCTGAACGTTGAGTTTTAAGCCAACTTTATCACTCTCCTCTTTCACTTTCAAGAGACTCTTTAGTTCTTCTTCACTTTCTGTCATAAGGGTGGTATCATCTGCATATTGAGGTTATTGACATTTCTCCGGGCAATCTCAATTCCAGCTTGTGCTTCATCCAGTCAAGCATTTGTCATGATGTACTCTGCATATAAGTTAAATAAGCAGGATGACAATACACAGCCTTGACATACTCCTTTCCCGATTTGGAACCAGGCTGTTGTTCCATGTCCAGTTCTAACTGTTGCTTCTTGACCTATATACAGATTTCTCAGGAGGTTCAGGTCAAGTGGTCTGGTATTCCCATCTCTTGAAGAATATTCCACAGTTTGTTGTGATACACACAGTCAAAAACTTTGGCATAGTCAATAAAGCAGAAGTAGATGTTTTCCTGGAACTCTCTTGCTTTTTTGATGATCCAACAGATATTGACAATTTGATCTCTGGTTCCTCTGCCTTTTCTTAATCCAGCTTGAACATCAGGAAGTTCAGAGTTCAAGTACTGTTGAAGCCTGGCTTGGAGAATTTTGAGCATTACTTTGCTAGCATGTGAGATGAGAGCAATTGTACAATAGTTTCAGCATTCTTTGGCATTGCCTTACTTTGTGATTAGAATGAAAACTGACCTTTTCCAGTCCTGTGGCCACTGCTGAGTTTTCCAAATTGCTGGCATATTAAGTGCAACACTTTCACAGCATTATTTTAGGATTTGAAATAGCTCAACTGGAATTTCATCACTTAGGTCTCAGCAAAAATGGGACTTTCTCAGAGAGGCCATCTGATTATCTTTCCTAATGCAGTATCCCCCTTCATTTTGTCCTTGACTCACATGTTTTTTCTGCTTATAGATATTATCTTGAAGAAAAATTTAATTATGTGTTGATTATTAAATTTTATTTTATCCTCTTTATTAGGATATTATTTTGATTAAGAGCAAGGACTTGTCAGGCTTGTACATTGTATACTCCTGGTGTCAAAAATAAAGTGGTGTCTCTAACATGAAAATCTACCATATCTTTATTAGAAATTATAAGTTGTATTAATAAATGATGATACCTTTTTTTACATTAATTGAGGCTGTTTTGTTTTAACTTCAACTGATATTCATATTCCATTTCAGGATATTTTACTTTGCCCAATGTAATTTTGTCTAGTGTTTAATTTTCAACTAATTTTTTTGCCTAGTTTTAAATTTTCAGCTTCATTCTGTTTTAGGTATCTATTGCAATCAGCATGTAATTAGATTTTGTCTTATAAGACAATTGGCAAGACATTCTGTTTTAGTAGATAAGTTTAAACCAATTATGTTTATTATCATAACTGACAACTTCTATCATATTTCTCCATGCTTTTGTTTTTTAATGACTTCTTGTTGATGCCTTTGTTTTTTCCTATGATTATCTTAGCAATTCAAAGATATTAGGTTTATTTTATGTCTACATATGCTTATAAGTCTTATCCATTATTGTACATATGGTTTTACAGTTGTCAGAAATTTACATATAAAGTCATATTGTAAGTCACCTTCAGGAAAGTTGAGGGCTCCAGAATGTTTGTCTTATAGTGATCCCTTACTAGTTATTTTTAGTGAAATCTGAAATTTCCAAAGTATTGTTATCCTTTTTTAAATTTATTATTTGTTTCTGTAACTATTATCTCATAGATTATTTACCATACATAGCTATTGTTCTACTTTACCTTATAACATATTAATATTTTAGAATAATTTTTAACTCCTCATCAATACCAGTACATTTTTCTTCTATGAATATGTAATTATGATTTAAAATAATTAAATATTGATTGTGAAAGTATTGATAACTTTATTCTATATGTTTAATGTAAAACATAAAACTAAAATATTAACCCACAATAGCATGATAGGAAGATTTGACTCCTTGCGACCCTGTGGACTATAGCCTGCCAAGCTCCTCTGTCCATGGAATGTCCCAGGCAAAAAAAACTGAAGTGGGTTGCCATTTACTTCTTTTACACAGCAGAAGCCTAAATCTCAGTCTGCTACTTCCAGATCAAGTACCCAGTCAGTTCCCAAATTCAACCATATGCAATGAGGTATATCTAAATATCTTCATGACTTAGTTTTTACCAGGCCATGAAAATGCACATGCTGTTTTAGATCCTGGGGTGTTTTGCAACTTCACTTTCTTCTCCCCTTCTTCATCATCATTAATAACAAACTGAAGTTAAAATTTAAATTAAAATGACTGATAAGGTCAGTTAGAAGTTGAAAATAAAAGAGATGATTGGTAAAATGAATTATGAGAATTTCAAAATACAAATGCATAATTCCACATTCAAGTTTCATACTTCAAATATTAGCTTCTTTCTTCATTTCAGTAGTTAATTTACATAAACTTTGCTTTATTAAAAGTGAATACACATTTAGAAAAAGATCTTGTTTACTTCGATGCTTTGCTTGTGATCACTAAGAATATTTTATGCTCCGAAGATATATGCACCACCTTGAGTGGTCAAAATAAAGTTATATCAGAACTCACTTATGAATTTAACATAATTATTTTTAGTTTTATATATTAAGAATGGTATTAAGCCTCCCACAGTAATCTTTAGTCTATTTGTTATTGGATATTTCCATGTAATTTGACATTTCACATGCTGAAATTACTGCAGAACGACAGTATGTATGTCTCTAAGTAAAAAGTAAAACAAAGCAAAATACCTTTTATTTTCCTGATCAATAAGAATCACTCCATTTTGGCAAATGAGCTGTGCTAATTGTGAAAATGTAAAATTTTTGCCTAGGCCAAATTTATTACTATAGAAAGAGATCTCTGCTTATCTAGGATTTAACAACAAAAAGCCTTAAAATTTTTATTCGGTTTCCTAGTAGAAAATATTTATATACTTAGTATGACTCAGCACACAATTTAATCATGGTAGAACTGATCATGTAGACTTAATGTGACACCAGAAGTACTATAAAGGGAAGCTTCAGTTCAGTTCAGTCACTCAGTCGTGTCTGACTCTTTGCGACCCCATGAATTGCAGCACGCCAGGCCTCCCTGTCCATCACCAACTCCTGGAGTTCACTCAAACTCTTGTCCATCGAGTCAGTGATGCCATCCAGCCATCGAATCCTCTGTCATCCCCTTTTCCTCCTGCCCCCAATCCCTCCCAGCATCAGAGTCTTTTCCAATGAGTCAACACTTTGCATGAGGTGGCCAAAGTACTGGAGTTTAAATAATTATAGAAAAAGAGATTTTAATAGGTCTCCTGGAGTTCACTCAAACTCTTGTCCATCGAGTCAGTGATGCCATCCAGCCATCGAATCCTCTGTCATCCCCTTTTCCTCCTGCCCCCAATCCCTCCCAGCATCAGAGTCTTTTCCAATGAGTCAACACTTTGCATGAGGTGGCCAAAGTACTGGAGTTTAAATAATTATAGAAAAAGAGATTTTAATAGGTCTTGAAATGAAAAGATAGGATATCAGCATGGGATCAAAAGTAAGAAATTCTATTTGAAAAAGTTGTTCTTATTCTTCTACCTAGGATCAACACACAGCAAAAGTAATCCAAAGAGAAAAAACATATCTGGGATCATTGCAGAGACTAAAGAACAGTTTACAGACTTCACGGACAGTAAGCAGAATATCTTCATTTTCTTGCAATAGGTCCAGAAGAAGTAAACCAGGCTATATTCAGCCAGTTTGAGCAAGGTAAGACGAGGGAAAAACAATAGGAATCTGGTAGGTTTAAGGATCTCAGTTCTCAGTTGCATTTTCCAGTTCCATTAATTTAGCCAGTGACTTATTATTTCTTATATCTTCTTTTCTAATAATTAAGTTTCATAGTAAAACTTTGAGCCAAGAATGTTTGCTAGATATTATGCACTTGGTACTAAGAACCTGGTACAGTGATAAAGACACCCCCAGTGTATCATATACCACACAAACTGTGGTCTGTTTATGGGGATAATAACCTGAGCCCTACGTTGCAGCAACAGTTAAATGGAAACTGTACATTCAGTTGATCCTGAGTTTTATAACTTCCATATCATTATATTTGCAAAAGATTCAGAATGTAAATTTGCTTCAGAAATAAACATGATTTCAAGTATAGTATTTAGAGAATAATTAAATCCAAAGTGCTTAAAAATTAGTTTTTTCTGCTTTCAAATGATCACATACTTTAAAAATTATTTTAATTCTATGAGATAAACTTTCTGTCTGAAGCTCCACTACCTCAGCTTCATTTTTTGTTCCTCTGGATTCTTACAGATCTCATTCATTATATATTTCATTAGTTTGGCTTTTAACTTGTACTTCATTATATTATTAGTTTTCCGGATCTTGCCTTCTGTTCAACTTATTTGTAAGCTTTGTTAGGGCAGAGTGTACGGTTTATTTCAACTTATACCTCTAACCCTCAATGTACCATTTTCATATAGCTAGGTAAATAGTGTTTAAATTCTGCAATGTTTCTTTAATATTCTATAACATTCAATGTTATTTAAATACTGATTTGATGAGTAACAAATATTTCTTCTGTTCACCTGGAGAAAATGTGAAATAAAAATTTAAATATGTACCAGAACTTTGATATTTCTATTTATATGTTATCACTTAAGTGGGGTTGGTTTCATTTTTAAATGGCAAGGTTCCCGACCTACCAAGACACATTTGAGCTTGGTTTTAAATTGTGATTTGTGTAAATAATATCTCAACTTAGAAATACTAATTTTGTGTATTTTTAATTCATACACATTTTTAAATACAAGAGATGGAATATTACTTAGTACGACTTGAAGTACTAGCTAGTTACATAAAAAAAATCTCCAATATGTAGATTAAAAGTGCTAGAAGCCCTATTCTCCTTAGCTAACTCTCTGATCTATCTCTATGTCAGTAAGCTTCTAGATCTCCCTTCTTGCAAATATTCACCTCAATCTTTTCGTGGCCCATGACATTATCATCAGTCAAAACTATGCTCTCCAACTAAATTTACACCTCCAAGAATTCACCAAGGTTTAAGCAGAGAAAATAAGCTCCCGAAGATGTATAGCTGGAAAGAGAAGGCTGCTGCGTTAGCATCAGTCATTCTCTTACAATTACTTCTCAATTGTCAAAATATATAATAGTCAGCCAATGTTTTCTTTTCTCTTTAGATTTCTTGCTCATATATCAACAAAATGATTTGCCTTATTTATACAAGCATCTGTGAAAGTGTGACCCCTTCAAAGTTTTTATAAAATACTAGCTATAAACAAAAACACTCAGAAATAACAGCATTACCCAGCTCTCCTTATACTTGTTATTGCTGAACTCTTTGTATATGAAAGGTGTTCCTAAAGATGAGGGTAGGGGAGGAGGGTTGTCCTTCCTTCATTTTTCCCTTCTTCATGCTGGACAAAATACTACTGTCCTGGGTGAAGCCTTTGCCAGGAGTTATATACTGAGAATAAAAGAATAGCAAGACAGAAGAAGCTGAGATTTTTTACATGAGATAGAAGAAACAGGTATCTTAAGTTACTATAATGTTAGGTTGTCTGAAACTCATACCTAAAATAGGACTTGAAAGACCTATGTCTGTATTCTCAATACCAACATATACTGATTTTCCAATATATATTTATCAGATAAATAATGCTATGATACTTCACTGGGTTACCAAACTGTGCCTTTTTTTTTCCTTTTTAAAGTTTCTTTTTCTAAATTTATTTATTTTAATTGGAGGCTAATTACTTTACAATACTGTAGTGGTTTTGCCATATATTGACGTGAATCATCCACAGGTGTACATGTGTTCTCCATCCCCTCCTACATCCCTCCCATCCCATCCCTCTGGGTCATACCAGTGCACCAGCCCCGAGCACCCTGTCTCATGCATCGAACCTGGACTGGCAATTCGTTTCACACATGCTAATATACATGTTTTAATGCCATTTTCCCAAATCATCCCACCCTCGCCCTCTCCCACAGAGTCCAAAAGACAGTTCTATACATCTGTGTCTCTTTTGCTGTCTCGCATAGTAAAGTAATGCTCAAAATTCTCCAAGCCAGTGAACTTCAGATGTTCAAGCTGGTTTAGAAAAGGCAGAAGAACCAGAGATCAAATTGCCAACATCTGCTGGATCATCGAAAAAGCAAGAGTGTTCCAGAAAAACATCTATTTCTGCTTTATTGACTATGCCAAAGCCTTTGACTGTGTGGATCACAAGAAACTGTGGAAAATTCTGAAAGAGATGGGAATACCAGACCACCTGATGTGCCTCTTGAGAAATTTGTATGCAGGTCAGGAAGCAACAGTTAGAACTGGACATGGAACAACAGACTGGTTCCAAATAGGAAAGGAGTAC
>SJYX01020443.1:334644-376348 GCA_006410675.1 Oreotragus oreotragus
AGAGACTTTTACAACTTGTGATTGTTTACAGCCCCCCCAACTGCGAGAGGCACGAAGCTTAAAAAATCTTAAAGATATAGAGCCTTTTCTAAAGAGCTAAAAATTATATTGGTGATGGGTTTCACTGTTGAGTCAATGACTGCTGCCAGGCCTCCATATTCTTTATCTTTTAGGCACCTGGAGGATATTAATCAATGTAATTGGGATGTAGAAAAAGGAATATAGTAGTTTTGATGTTAGCAACGCTAGACTTTTGAGTTAGTGAACTTTCTCTATGTTATAAATCATTGTACTCCTCTTTCCTTGTTATAAATTGTTGTGTCCTTGCTATATAAGAATGTAACTTTAATTAGTGCCTTCTGAGAGTGGCACCAGACTTTAGTAAGAACAACACTTTTAGGGCAAATAAGTTTTCTGGTTGACAGACCCTTATCAGAAAAGGGCTATAAAATGCTAACAGGCCTCCTGGCCAGAAGATGATGTAAATCACCTAAGACTTGTGTATACAGCTAGGTATGCAGAGAGAAACCTGGTCTCGGTAAGAGTCAGGGCTGCTGATGCTGCATAACTTTGTATTATCCATTGATCTCTATGTACAATCAAAGGTATAAAAAGCTTTCCCGGAAAATAAAGGATGGACCAGTTTCTCGGGCCAGTTCCAGGAAAGACTGGTTCCCCCGTGTCTTCTTTTTTTCCTTATTCTATTTTCTGTCTGATTCCCATCTGGGGCATAGAGGCTAGCCATGTCTACTTATTTGCCCGGGCTTCTGAGACCCACGTGAGAGGGAGCCCAAGGCGGGGGCACCCTCCACTATTCAAGCGGGCGCCTGTGACCCTACGTAGATGGTTCAAGTCCTTTGTCTCAGGGCTTTATTGGCTTTCTATGTAAACCAAGGAATACAGCCTCTTTCCACCTCTAAACTTCCCATTACAGTATTCTTTCCTAATCTCTCTTTATATTTCTAAATCTATATATCTTTCTCGCCATGCCATCCCCTCTTCGAATTACCCTGGATCCACTGGGGCTGGACCCCGGTATATTTCTCCATCTATTTGTATCCTCTTTGATTTCTTTCATCAGTGTTTTATAGTTTTCTATATATATATATGTTTTTTATTCCTTTAGGTAGATATATTCCTAAGTATTTTATTCTTTTTGTTGCAATGGTGAATGAAATTTTTTCCTTAAAACTGTGCCTTTCTAAAGAGCTACTGATTGAAAATTCTTACTCATAATTTCACTCTTCCTTTTTCCACCTCATTATCTGCTTGTATATAAAGAAGACATCCTACTTCCAGAGAAAAAATAATAAACTGACTTAATTACTCTTTCCTGATTGCAGACCTTTGTATTTTTATCTGGAACAAGTCATCATAGAAGAAGAAAATGCCCAGTTATAAGGAAATCACTTATCTTGTCACAAGAACATAGTTAGGGTCTAGAGCACACACTTACAGTTCATCTTCTTATTCCTACCATTATCATTTTAGAAACTATTCCTGATTTATGATATACTTTTAATGCATTAAAATCAGCTATAAAATAGTTATATATATATGTGTGTGTGCATACATACATACATACATATGTGTGTGTATATATATATATATATATATATTTTTTTTTTAATTCTTGGTTAAAAGTTGGTATATAAATTATTTGAAAGGAATAACCTGATGAATGTCCAGGAGAGCATCCACCTTCTTATGGTTTCTATATAAATCCAGAAGAAACTTTCAAAGTCTGCCAATGCTGCCATTAACAATCTGTCCCTAATAAAAATGTTTTCTGCATTGGGGCTGGGAAGGCTGAGAACCCCTTCTTAGTTTTCTAAAGGTATTCATAGGAAATATCGATATAAGGAGGAAAGGTGTCCAAAATTAATGATTCATTTTGAACCCAAAGAAAGCAAATCCCAAGGGTCACATGCACATAAGTTACAGTAATAATATTTGATATATAGGAAATAAGTGAGCTTAGATGAATTTACTTAGCCAATAAAAGTTTATAAAGGCACAACATGAAAAGGCAATACCAACACAAAAATCTCTTAGAATTTTGTTCTTTATTATGTTAAGACAGGGTCACTTGTTTATTTTAAAATGAGATAAAACAAGCACAGTCCTGAACAGCTAAACCAAAAAAAAAAAAAAAAAATGACCTCAGCACTGTAAGACAATTTACAAGTATTAAAACAAAAGGCCTCCCAAGTTTTGGCCTCTAATGAATGGAATGTTCTTGGCTGTTTTGAGATAGGATTTTGACCACTTTGTTTCTGTTTTTCTTCGGATTGGATAGACAAGTCAAGGCCACATAAGCTACTTAAGCATCTGGCAGGCAGGTTGCCTGAACTGATTTATCTGGATGTAGGATCACTTCATGAATTGCTCAATGGAGTATTCATACATAACTCCAAAGTGACATCAGAATAACCCAATATTTCCTTGGAAATGTCAAGAGAATACTCTTTGCATTATTTTAACCTTCGGAACTTCAGCTTTCCCTTCTGGAGGTTAAGAGGAAAAGGTTTAAGTGAATCCACTCAAAAATAGATATCCTATAAACAGATCTTATATCAAAACTTAAGATTTCAAGCTAAGTGCTCTTACTAATTGCCCATTACTTTAGGAAAATGCTGATATTTAGGCCATGTTTCCATGAGTTTTGAAAGTCATATTTTATTTGAACCTATAGAATTTATGAAATGAAGTTAATATTAAATAAAACTACAAAATAACCAAGAAATAAAAGAGTTCATTTTGACACATGAGCCATTTCTAAAGAAGTTCATGATAGAGCTGTAACAAGAGATGCCTTTAGAAAAATAATCATTCAAAGCAGAAAATGATTTTTAGAGTTTCAAAGTGTCCCTTTTTTTTTCCTATTATAGTTCTTTCCTCCTATAGTTGTCATATGGATGAAGGCTCCAAACATCCAAAAAGAGTCTTCTGGACTTCTGTGTTGAGCCACATTTTTGGCGTTATTTTTTTCCTATACTTTCACCTTTGGTACAGATGAATCAGAAAGTGGCTCTGTTCTTGGTGCTCAAGTGTTTTGTTTCGATTTTAGTATCTGCTCATGTGAGGCCCTTTTGCATGTAACAGAATGTATTAATGTATTCAGTTCAGTTCAGTCACTCAGTCGTGTCCGATTCTTTGCGACCCCATGAATTGCAGCACACCAGGCCTCCCTGTCCATCACCAACTCCCGGAGTTCACTCAGACTCACGACCATTGCATCAGTGATGCCATCCAGCCATCTCATCCTCTGTTGTCCCCTTCTTTTCCTGCTCCCAATCCCTCCCAGCATCAGAGTCTTTTCAATACCTCTTATGTGACAGGTATATCTTAGGTTCACATACTATCCTACAGATTCTTTTCAGTAATATTTAATGCTATGTCTAATATGAAACAGATGAGAGAGAGGAGGGAAAGAATTGGTTCACACAACTATGGAGGCTGAGAAGTTCCCACATCTGCAGTTGACAAGTTGGAGACCCAGGAAAGCTGGCAATGTGAGTTATAATTTGAGGACAGGAGAAGACCAATGTCTCAGTTCAAACAGGCAGGCAGGCAACAGGCAGGCAGGCAAAGCTCCCTCTTACTCAAACTTTTTGTTTTTGTCTTCACTTGCTGTATGCAGGTTTTCAATTTAGGTCATCTGTCACAGGATGAGGCCTACTCCCATTAGGGAGAAACAATCTGCCTTACTCAGTCTACTCATTCAAATGTTAATGTCATTCAGAAACACCCTCAGAGTCACACCCAGCATAATATCTGACAATATCACATCATTCACATCATCTTATGGCCCAGTCGAGCTGACACATAAAATGAACCATTACACAGGGCCTAACTGGATATATGCAATGAAAATATGGTTAACTCAGTTAGCATAATATACTTAACTCAGATAGAATTTAAAGCTAACAAAAAGACAGCTTTATCAAAACTTGCCACCCTGGTTGACCAGAGCGACTAAAATTTCATCATTATGTATTTGTTCCACTGTATTAGACATCATAGGTGGTTTTAAAAATCTAAATGTCTCTGGATCACAGATATCTCTTGAGAATATATTTCACTCTCTGAACCACTATCCCCATTGCCAGATGAAAACAGTAATAAAAATAGTACTTGTTAACTGGCAAACACTACAATAAGTGCTTTCATATGTAGTCAGTGCTATGAGGTACACACCATCACCATGACCATTTTAGAGATAAAGAAACCAAAGCTTCACAATATTGAGTAACGTACCTAAGTTTACCTGGTGAGTAGATAGAGCTGAGGTTTAAATCCAGGACTATTTTGTATCAAAACCTTAGTTCTTAACCACAATTCTGTGTGAATTCTTTTCTAAATTAGTGGTATGGAAAAACACAGTTCTCCTGTCCCATACCAGTTAAGTTGTGAAGGACAGGGAAGCCTGGTGTGCTGCAGTCCATGGGGTCACAAAGAGTCGGATACGACTGAGTGACTGAACCCATACACACCCCCAAATAACGACAGATATGAATGTTTTTAAAGGTATCTGATATGATAGTGGGAACATAATTGAAAAGAATGATCCATGAGGTAAAGAAATGTTTCCTGGTTTGTGACTTTGGGAAATGTACTGAACATCATTGATCTTCATTTGTTTTTATATATAGAATAGATAAATATCTCTTTTACGTAAAGTACACTTTCTTAGAATCTAATTAAGTGAAATACTGAAACGAATTATTATTTATTACTTGGATAAAAAATGAAAGTGTTGCTCAGTCATGCCCAGTTCTTTGCAACTGCCTGGACTGTAGCTCTCCAGCCTCCTCTGTCCATGGGATTCTCCAGGTAAGAATACTGGAGTGGGTAGCTAGTCCCTTCTCCGGGGGATCTTCCCAACCTGGGGATCTAACCTGGATCTCCTACATTACAGACAGATTCCTTGCTGTCTGAGCCACCAGGGAGGCCCTATTACTAGGATAAAATTTGTAAATCAAGAGCAAAATAACACGGTGATTTTTTAGAAGAATATTGACATAATTTACATACTTCTATTCGTGTTGGAAAGTAGGGTGGAAATAGATGAAAAAGATAAATGGTGGAAACTACGTAGCGGTTAGCAAAACTAGGAGACAGTGAGAAAATCAGCCTTCCTTGTGGTAGAAACTTGGTCAGTAGAGAGAAATAAGAGATAATGTGGGAAGTGTGAGTAAGGGACACACAGGCCATAACTTCCAAGGTAAAGTATTTGGTTTCTTCTCATTAAGTTATGGGGTTCCTCAAAAGTTTCTTCATGTGGAATGGAACATAAGACAGAAGATTTAAATACCATAGTGATGTATAGATTGATTATAGAAATGATAGTGTGAAATTCTGATACGGGTTGAGGAATCAGAGTGACCTGATAGCCCTGAGGTTAGAAAGTAAGAAATCAACCTGAAAAACAAAGGGTAGGGAAGATCAACAGGGAATTCAGAGTGATCAAAGATGGAGGAAAAGTTGTTTCAAGTTTTCAGTCTTAGATCACTAATGACTAACAGTTGTTATTAGTAGAAATTATGAGGAAAATGGTTTGTGCTGATTTGACAAAGAAAGAAAATAAATACTAAATCTGAGGCAGAGGTGGGAATACTGATTGGAAATGTCCTATTGAAGGTGAAAAGTTGGAAGTGGGACTTGAAAGAGAAACTGCAATATATCTTCTTGTTAATCATATAGAAGTGACCCTTGAGGCCAAGGAAATTAATCTGTTGAGAAAAGACAATTAAGAGAGATCATAATACAAATATTTAGACATAGTTAAACCACACTTCATTTTCTATGTTGCAAAACGTAAAATGTTTCGAAATGAAGGAAAATGGTCTTGCTGGGTTAAAGCATCTATCAATTAAAAACCTTTTATCCTACCACAGATTAGTCCTCCAAATACAAGAAATGTGTTTATTTTGATGTATTACAAAGAAAGTTGACCTTTTAATATAGAAATGACATATTAGGACATCAGTTTCAAAGAAGTCTCTCTTAAAAATAATATCTTTATTTTCTCAAACACAGGAGATGGTGTCATTTAAATGTTCAAAATTAAAGGTTTCAAAACTATCCCTCCAAAAGTATCATTTTTCTTTGCTGTGGAGCCTCCAGGCTCCACTGTCCATTGGGTTTTCTAGGTAAGAATAATGGAGTGGGTTACCACTTCCTAATTCAGGGGACCTTTCTGACCCAGGGATTGAACCCATGTCTCCTGTATCTTGTACATTGGTAGGCAGATTCTTTACCACTGGTGCCACCTGGGAAGCCCCTTTTAAAATATCTTTGATTGCAATGTTTTTATTATTTAACACTCTAAAATAATCCAATTCTTCCTTGATATAGTTATTTTAATAATGGGACCACCCTGCTTTTATAGTACAGTTAAAAATTCATGTTGAACAACTACAATGCACCAAACTTCTTACTAAATGCTAAAAAAAAAAAAGATAAATAGTATATATATTTAAGCATTTGATCCTAGCTTCCCTGCTTGCTCAGATGGTAAAGAATTAACCTGCAGTGCAGGAGACCTGGGTTCGATCCCTGAGTTGGAAAGATCCCCTAGAGAAGGAATGGCTACCCACTCCAGTATTCTTGTCTGGAGAATTCCATGGACAGAGGACCCTGGTGGACTACAGTCCATGGGGTCACAAAGAGTCGGACACAACTGAGCGACTAACACACTTGAGAATTTGGTTAGTACTAATAACTTTAGTAGGGGCTAATCTATCCATTCAAAATGCAAGAATCCTTGAGCAACTACCTACCCAGGAGTAGCTGTTATCTTTTAGTATGTCTGGAAGGACCTAGACTCATCCCTTTGATATAATAACTAAATGATCTTATCAGTGCAAAACCAGCAACACAAAGAAAATGAAAGATGTGATTTTTTTTATATAAATAGCTGATACTTTTAGAAAACATTTAAGTGCTATTTTATAAAGAAAGAATTCTTTGTAACAATGTTCCTTATGGCTGAGTTTCTTTTAGCCATGTTTTTGCCAGGCTTTTGATAAAGCTGCTAGTATTGAAGCTTTGGATAAATAACTTACAATTAGCCTTTTAAGTTGGCATATTCCCTGAACTCCATTAAAAAGATATATGGGAAAAAATACATTTTATGGTATTATTCATTTTATATCATCATCCAAAGGATAGTTCTGGACATTGATATTGATGGCCTAAATATAAAAGATGGATTTAACTTTAGTTACATTCTAATACCTTAGTTTCAATGTTTTCCTTCCCTCGTTTTTAGTTAGTGGCTTGAGCACTGACTTTTTAATATGTTCCTTATTAAAATACCAGCAAAATAAAATTATCTTCTGTGAGATTTCAGATGCATCCAGTGATTGTAACCAATGATCTATGAAAAAGTAAAGGCAAAATATAAAATGTAATACCACATAAATTAACATCATAGAACCATTTATATTTTTAGCTACAGGTAGGTAGTTTTTACTGATTACAAATAAAGTTACCAAAGTATTTGGTAAAGTATTTGGTTAGTGTTGAGTTTTTTGATGTGTGAATAGCTTTCACTACTTTAAAGTAAATGTTCAGAAGTAGTAATGCATAATTATATAATAAAAGTATGTTTAGTTTCATAAGAAACTGCCCAACTTTTCCCCAGAGTAGCTATATAGTCAAAAAGTTCTTTTCAGGACTATCCTGTTTTTAGTCTTCAGGCCAGAAAGACTGGGCTTTTCTTAGGACTGTTTTATTTTGTTCTAGTCTATGCCCACTGACATTTCTAAATTGTGGGCTGCTTTAGCATCCAGACCAGGACATGTATGTCCTTCCTTAGACACTCTTCATTACAGCATCCCGTCCATTTTCTTCTTTCCACCAAGCAGAGTCTTCTGAGAGTTGATTTATGCATTGTGTTCAGTTTTAGTTGCAATTAGTGGAAGTGAACTGGTGGAATGTGCTTACTCCATCTTGTCTAGAATTAAAATCATCAACTATGACCATTTATATTGTATTATCTTGCATCACAAGAAAATTCATGCATTTTAGAAAGTCAAGCCCATCATGCTAAAGCAAATTGGTTTTAGCTACTCTATACCTCAGTTTCCTCCACGTAAACATATGTGTCCCAACATCTCACATTACAGGAAGACTTGACATTAGCAGTTCTGAGCACTCCACGAGTGTATCAAGGGCAGAGGAGGATTCACTTTAAGAATGAAAACAAACTTCCACATGGCTGTCTTTTTTCAGCTCTGTGCAAATTCACAATTTAAAATTCCATTTAATTGAACTGAGAAAGTGCCAGCCTCTCCACCCACATGCCCAAAAGCCATTCTGCTCACACTTTCTTGTTTGGAGCACTATACTTTTATCCCCTGCTTCGAAGGAACTCACAGGACATCTGTCAAATAACCCCACAGAAGCTTTACACCAGGGTGTTGAAAATATTCTTTAAAAAAAATCTGTTCCAAAGCCGCAACATTTAAAATTAGCATCAGTGACTCACAATGCATTGCCATTAATATCTATTAGTAGAGTTTAACTTGTCAAGTTTTCACATTGCTGCTAATGACTATATATTACTTAGAAGCTAGTAATTTATGCATAATGGATGTACTGTATACTGATCTCTTTTATAACTATAATTTATCCACTGTGTGTTTTTAATAAGGTTATTATTTGATATAATTACTAATATGTGAAAATACATAATATATAATATATCCACAGCTATTTACTATACTTACTACTTAAAAAATGAAAAAAATACATTTCCTTGGAATTCTTAAAATACATTAATATTATTTAAAGAAAGAATATATCTAAATAAAATATGATTTTTTATCTAGATAAAATATAAACACAGTCAAATCATCTTTTTTTATTTAAATTTATTTTAATTGGAGGCTAATTACTTTACAATATTGTATTGGTTCTGCCACACATCAATCTAGTCTCATACAATAAAGCAAAATAGAAGAGCAAAGATCTGGTTCAATGTAAAAGGAGTATCTGTGATATCTCAACTGATTTCCATGAATATTTGGCAAGAAAATCTCTGTATAACTTTGAAAGTTTTTTCTCTTTCTGAAAGGACAGCTGTTAGTACTATGGAGCTAGAAGCAGAGACCTTAGAAGCTCATCTTTCACTTTGACATTTTTCTTTATGAAATAAAAAAGAATCGCATGTGTGCATGCACACACACATATTTACACACAACCTGAAGGTAAGTTTTCACTCATGAAACCAGTAACTTATAGTAAATGATCCACATTCTAATTAACAAAATATACAATCAACAACTATTTTTCTTCTATATGGTAAAAAATGATTTAATGACTTAAATCAGTATTAGCTAGAGCCTAATCATATGATCTGAGTCAATGATAAAGCTAATCATCCTAAAAATACAAATAAAACAATAATTATATGGTAGTGATAAAGCTGCTTACTATTATTTCTGGTTCTCTTCCTTCGTGGTACTTGAAAATATTGTGCTTTCAAGGATGCCAGATCCTTGTAAGTTAACTATGGTCATATGCCTTGTTTTGACTAATAGAATTAAAGTGAAAGTGACACATGGAAGGTGTCATGTGGAAGCATTTAATTGTTAGTGTTAGACTTTACTTCTTTTAGCCTAGAAATCTTGAAAGCATATATTGATAGGAAGGTCAATATTAAATCATCACATAGACAGCTGACTTAGTAAGTCACTTAAGTTTGTAAGGGAGTTTGTGGGAGGCAAAAACAAGCCTTTATCATTTTTATGTCACTGGGCTTTTGGAGTTTCTTGTTAGGAAAGCATAACCTATCCTATACTGACTAAGCCCATGGGTACTGTGGAAATAAGAGGATTAACATTTACTGAGCGAGCCTAGGAATGTGTTTCCTTGGTAGCTCAGACTGTAAAGAATCTGCCTGCAATGCAAGAGACTCAAGTTCAGTCCTTGGGTTGAGAAGATCCCCTGGAGTAGGAAATGCCAACCCGCTCCAGTATTCTTGCCTAAAGAATCCCATGGACAGAGGAGCCAGATGGGCTACAGGCCATGGGGTTACAAAGAGTCAGACATGACTGAGCGACTAATACGTTCACTTTCGCAGGAATGTGCTAGAAGTTTTTGAAAGATTAGTCAATTATTCTTCAAAACAATCCATATAGGGTTTTTATTAGTATTCTTGTTTTACAAATGGATTCTCAACACAATTTTGCCACATGCCATTAATTGCCGTGGCACACCTCTCAACTCCATTTCTGATGAGTTCCATTGATAGAGTAGATGGTGTAGTTTCATACTTTGTAATAAAAATCAATTTTCTACATAATGAAGGATCACCCTTGTTCCCTGTCTCTGTCTGCTTTAAATGTTCAAAGGGGTGAGCTATCCAAAGAGAAATGCATGAGATGTCTATACCCCATCCTCATATGTTTTGTTTTCATATGGAGTGTAAAAGATTCACACACACAAAAATATCCATGTAAATCATACTTCCTGGATGTATCCACTAAGTTCACATATTCAACTCATATTTATGGACAAAGAAATATATTAAATTGATTTGGCACTGAACTCTAGGCTGAGAAGAGTTATTACTAATCCAGACTGCCACTTAGCCAGTTTTATGACACTAGGTAAGCTTTCCATCTTCTCTTTGCTCTGTTTTCTTCACTTAGGAGTGTGACAGCGTGTAAGGTCTATAGGAGGATTTTATAAGGTAATCAATATGAAAAGCTTAAAACACAGATTGACACATAAGAAATAGTATTATTATATACTATGTGGACAGAAAATAAAAATGGCATAATGTTATAATTATTTTGAGCACTTGCATTATGCTAATGCTATTCTTGGTACTTTTTCTAAATCACGCTTTTACATCTTCATGATGACTCTGAGACCTCATCATTCTTACACTCATTCTCATTTCGTAGGTGAGGCAAATCACATTTCAAGATGTAAATAAGGATTTTAATCCTACTTTCCTTGACTTGTTCTCATCTCAGAGTCTAGGCTTTACCTATGACAGTCTTAAGATTAGTGACCATGATGCATAAAAGACCAAAAAGATATAAAGGTCTCAAGAATATTAACCTGGATATTATTAGGACAAGAAGGAAGACCACTGCAATGCGTGATGTGTTATAAGATATATAAAAATGAAGTATTGTGTCAGTTCTGAGGAATGAGTTTGCTTCTGAATGGAGCAGATGGTTACATGGAGAAGGAACTTTTGGAATTTCAGCAAGCTTAGAAGGATAGGCAGAATTTTGACAAGTAAAAAGGATGCAAGAGCATCCCTGGAGAAAGGAACAGCAGGAAAAGGGATCTTGCAAAAAAAAGTATAAAGTATAGAGCATATTGAAAATAAAATAAATCTAGGACACTTGAATGCATGTAAGTATTTTTAAGTAACTAAGATTACAATTATTCTCAGTAGATGATAGTATAATTCCTATTAGCAACTGTATTTATCTGTTTCTGTGTAATCCAGAAACTACTGGCTTGAAACAACAAATGTTCATTGCTTCACTTTTCCTGCAGGTCAGGAATTTTAGAGAGGCTTAGTTGGGTTGTTTGGGGTGAGGGTCTCTCGGAAGGTTGCTGTCGAGATATTGGCTAGTGCTATGCTCTTCAGAGCTTGACGGGGACTAGAGAATATACTTCCAATTGATCTACTCACTTGTTTTCAGGATGCCTCAATCTCTTGACATGGACCTCTGCCTTGGACTGCTTGAGTGTCCTGATCACATGGCAGCTAGCTCCCCCAAGAGTGAATGACTTAAGAGAGGCAAAATTTGGAAGTCATGTATTGCCATTTCTTCAAAATTCTGGTGGTCATGCAGGTCATCCCTATTAATTGTGGGAAGGGAGTTTATTA
Organism: Oreotragus oreotragus; assembly: GCA_006410675.1. Classification (NCBI taxonomy): domain Eukaryota; kingdom Metazoa; phylum Chordata; class Mammalia; order Artiodactyla; family Bovidae; genus Oreotragus; species Oreotragus oreotragus. Next base: position 346,514 of record SJYX01020443.1, read on the forward strand.
AGATATGAATGCCAAGATCCTTTATGCTTAAAGTAAATCATACACCCTACTTAAAGAACGTATTAGTATAAGAAATCAAGAAACCAAGTCAGAAATCATAGTAAAATGCTATCTAACAAGGATATCTATTGTCACAAACTCACCCAATAGCATGAAAATAGAAATAGTTAAAGTTTTCTTCTCTTTTATATATATAGTCTTCCATATTTTCTATCTCACCAAATTTTAAGCACTATAGATAGGTCTTCTTAACTATCATAAAGTGATGATCACAAGTGTGATTTCTATGTGTCTTAGTCCTTTATAACTATCTCTAATCAGATTTATTTATTTCTTTTTTTTTTTAAATAAATGGCACTTCTGAAAGTTAGGAAATCACCATGTTTATTGGGTACAAAATCAAACATGAAGGATTTTCAGAGTACTCATCTGGGGCAATTTATCAGGTCCAATCTTTAAAAGAATATAAAAAAAGACAGTGCTGACTCTTGGGACTACCATGTTCTGAGAACTTATTCATTAAAATAGTCCAGGTAATGAAGAGGGGATAAAGTTAAACATCATTACCTTACCACAATATAAAAAATTTGAAAATAAAGCAGTCTAATAGCTGTTGCTTTATGTTTTCTATCATTGCCAGTCTTAGCTACATTCTCAAGCCACAGATATTTCCTACTGTTTTATCTGGCCTCTTGCTTTTATTGGCCCCAAGTTCAATCAAATGAACTGCTGAAAGTGAAACTCTTGAACTAACTCATATGCTGAACAATGAACTCAAAACAAGCCTAGGGCAGCAAATGGAATTTTAATTGCTCACTTGTATTTCTCCAGTGCCTTTTTCTCTAGGTGACTCTGTGACAAGAGGCCTCACTGCATTCAGAAATTGTAGGACAAAATACCTAAGCATAAATGATAACCATCCATGACCTTGATCTTGCTAGCATGTCTTTCTTTAGTCCAGGTAATGCTACTTGACACAGTCACCTGGAGGTATTAATAGATTATAGACTGCCCTTACTTCAGAGGGCTCTTGAAAGGGCAGAGTGGGAAATATAATCACATTATCTTTGCCATTATTAAGCACTGATTGAATGCCACCAGAGGGCTAGACATTACATACCAAGCATCCATTTTGCACACATTAAGAATTGCATACGCCTTTTACTTTAGAAACATATTAACATCATTGTTCTTTCTGTCACTTTTACTTTCATTTCCTATAGAATCCTTTTGGGACATCTTAGGTAGTAAAAACTCACTTGGATTGTTTTTCTAGAATGACCTTTCATCCTCCTTGTCAGTTTATCCCAGCAGGGAAATATGTCTGTTCCCAGAAATGATCTCCCTCCTCAGCCATTTCTATATTGTCAGAGGGGCAAGGACTCAACTGATTCCCATACAGTTTAATGGAAAAAGTAAAAAGCAACAGTGAAAGATAACTGTTTGCTGCATTTGCTTACGTTTGACCATTAAAGCTATTAATGTTTCAAAGGAACTATCATGGATCCTGCAGCATACTAGACACTTTTACATAAAGTACTTATTTTATATTTCTCTGCGCTTTCCCAGTAGCATATTAGACACCTACCGACCTGGGAGGCTCATCCTCTGGTGTCATATCTTTTTGTCTTTTCTTACTGTTCATGGGGTTCTCAAGGCAAGAATACTGCAGAGGTTTGTCACTCCCTTCTCCAGTGGACTGTGCTTTGACAGAACTCTCCACCATGACCCATCCATCTCGGGTGGCCCATCATGGCATGGTTCATAGCTTTATTGAGTTACACAAGGCTGTGATCCATAAGATTATTTTGGTTAGTTTTCTGTGATTGTGATTTTCATTCTGGAGGCCATGAGATTGTGGTTCTTGCTTCTTCTGTCTGCCCTCTGACAGATGAGGATGAGAAGCTTGTGCAAGGATGAGGATGGAAGAGGATAAGAAGCTTGTGCAAGCTTCCTGATGGGAGGGACTAGCTGTGAAGAAAACCGGGCCTTGCTCTGGTGGGCAGGGCCATGCTCAGCAAAACTTTAATCAAATTTTCTGTGCATGGGTGAGGCTGTGCTCCCTCCCTGTTAGTTGTTTGGCCTGAAGTGGCCCAGATCAGGAGTCTTCAGTATCTATGGTAGGGCTAATGGTGACCTCCTCTAAGAGGACTTATGCCAACAAGCTATGCCTCCCTGGACTGCTGCTGCCAGTGTCCCTGAGCCCACAGCAGGCAGGCAACTGTCGACCCATGCCTGCACAGGAGACCCCCAAACACTCACAGGAAGGTCTAGCTCAGTCTCTTGTGGAGTCACTGCTCCTTTACCTTGGTGTGCACAAGGTTTTTTTATGCCCTCCAAATATCTCTGCTTCCCTCAGTCCTGTGGAAGTTCTGTATTCAAATCTTGATGACCTTCGAAGTCAGATTCTCTGGGGATTCCCAGTCAGTTTCCAGATCTCCAGGTTGGGAAATCTTGTATGGGGCCAAGAACCTTCACAACAATGTTGTAACTTCTTTGATATGATTGTTCTCCAATTGCAGCAGCTCTATGGTAAGGCTATAGGCTCTGTGGTAGGGCTGATGGTGACCTCCTTCAAGAGGACCTAAGGCCACAAGCTGCACCTCCCAGCTTGCTGCTGTAAGTGCCCCTGTCCCTGTGGCTGGTCACTGATGACCCACACCTCCTCAGGAGACCCTTAAGCTTTCTTTCACAATCAGGTCCGGCTCAGTCTCTTGTGGGGGTCACTGCTACTTTCCCCTGGGTCCTGGTGTGAAGAAGATTTTGTTTGTGCCCTCCAAGAGTCTCTGGTGGGTATGGGATTTGATTTTAACATGATTGTGCCCATCCTACTATTTTGTTGCAGCTTTTCCTTTGTTCTTAGATGGAGGGTATCTTTCTTTGGTCGGTTCCAACATCCTCCTATCAATGGTCGTTCAGCAGTTAGTGGCAATTTTGCTGTTCTCACAGAAGATGAACATCATGTATGGATGTGAGAGTTGGACCATAAAGAAGGCTAAGTGAAGTGAAGTGAAGTGAAGTCGCTCAGTCGTGTCCGACTCTTCGCGACCCCATGGACTGTAGCCTAACAGGCTCCTCCAACCATGGGATTTTCCAGGCAACAGTGCTGATGTGGATTGCCATTTCCTTCTCCAGGGGATCTTCCCGACCCAGGAATTGAACCCAGGTTTCCCACATTGCAGGCAGACACTTAACCATCTGAGCCACCAGGGAAGCCCTCAAAGAAGGCTAAGCACCAGAAAATGATGCTTTTGAACTATGATGTTGAAGAAGACTCTTGAGAGTCCCTTGGACTGCAAGGAGATCCAACCAGTCAGTCCAAAAAAGAAATCAACCCTAAATATTCATTGAAAGGACTGATGCCAAAGCTGAAACTCAAATAGTTTGGCCACCTGATGGGAAGAGCTGACTCGTTGGAAAAGATACTGATGCTGGGAAAGATTGAGAAAAGGAGGAGAAGGAGACTATAGAGGATGAGATGGTTGAATGGCATCACTGCCTCAATGGACATGAATTTGAGAAAACTCTGGGAGATAGTAAAGGACAGGGAAGCCTGGCATGCTGTGGTCCATGGGGTTGCAAAAGTTGGACACAACTTAGCGATTGAACAACAACTTATTTTATGTACATAATGCCTAGCAAGATAGGAAGATGTCACATGTTATGGAAGTTGAATCTGAGTTGCATAGAAATTTAGAAACTTTCCCAAGGCTGTATCAACAGAAAATAGTGGAGACAGTTTAGAACCTCTTACTGCCTAGCATAATACAGGCCTTTTTCAGTTTACTTACACTGATAGGAATATAGAATAATATTAATAATAAAAACTCAACAGCTAATTAAAGAGTTTTCTACCCATAATCTAGGATTATACACAATGAATAAAATGGATGGATAACATCTGTCTTTCTCCATATATGTGCTATTATACAATATTTGCTTTTCTCTTTCTGACTTACTTCACTCTGTATAATAGGTTATGAGTGAGTAGTATTCCATTGTTTTATATATATATGTACCACAGCTTCTTTATTCATTCATCTGTCAGTGGACATTTAGGTTGCTTCCATGTCCTAGTCATTGTAAATAGCGCTGCAATGAACATTGGGGTATATGTGAATTTTTCACTTTTGGTTTCCTAAGGGTAAATGCCTAGAAATGGTATTGCTGGGTCGTATTGTGGTTTTATTCCTAGTTTTTTAAGGAATCTCCATACCATCTTCCATAGCAGTTGCATAAACTTACATTCCTACCAGTAGTGCAAGAGGGTTCCCTTTTCTCCACACCCTCAGGATGGATAAGATTCTGAGTTTGTAAAAGCTAAAATTGGGAGTGTTTATTTCCTTAAGGATATTGTCATTTTAGGGAACTAGCCAAACATTCTAACACATAGGAAGGAAAAACGATAGTGGCTCCCTTTCATTGTGATTGGTTTCATTATTAGAGGCTATAGTGCCTGCTACATCAGAATGCTAAATACACATACAAAAAGCCTAATCTCTTCTGAAGCTTCTGTAATTTTTAAACCATCAAAAAACATCTTCAATTATTTTTTACTTTTTTGTTTAAAAGTTTATAACAGACAAAAATAACACTCTAGCATGATAATCATACTTGCCTTTACATGTTCACTTATAATAATTATCCCAATATCTTTACAAAGTCAGTAAAATGTAGTCTGATAGATATTTATATTGTTATTTTTAGTATGATGCTATATTACAAATATATTTCATTCAGTTACTAGTTTTTACAATAATTTACCTATGTAGCTTCACAACATACAACTGAACAGCTTACTGAAACTGATTTTGATTTTCCCATTATTTATTTTACATTTAAATTATTTTTTTTTACAAACAGTATAAATACAGCTGAAATGAATATCTACTGCCATAAAAGATTTTCCTTTCTTTTAAACTATTTCCTTAAGATACACTTCCAGAACTAGACAAGAGCTAACAAGATATTATACACATGAAAATATTCCATAATATGTATTTTTAATATGCTCATAGTGAAACATTTTTAAAAACACTGAAAAACATCACCAAGGAACAAATTAAATTAGATAAGATAGAGTATTCTATTTCTTTGCCTTTTAACATTCTTGTTTACTTTTATTTTTATCAACTTCAGAGTATGTGTAGAAAGGAGCAACTTTTTCCAACAGTTAACTCATGTTATACGTGGGGCTCAATTCTCCACTTCAGGGGCAGAATATGTTACCCAAGTCTGACCAATCAGCTTCACACATGGTTCCTATCACTTACGGTACTTACAGTATTTATAGTATATTCTATGCTCCCAGTCTATGTTTAAATACGCATGGCTATGTGTGTACACACACACACACACACACACACACACACATATATGTATATATACTGCTTGGTGTCTTGATTGCTTGTGTGTGAGTCACTCAGTTGTGTACGACTCTTTGTGACCCCATGAACTGGAGCCCGCCAGGCTCCTCTGTCCATGGAATTCTCCAGGCAAGAATACTGGAATGGGTTGCTATTCCCTTCACCAGGGTATCTTCCTGACCCAAGAATCAAACTTGGGTCTCCCACATTGCAGGCAGATTCTTTACTGTCTTAAAAATAAGTAATAAAAATTTAAAGCAACATTAAATATTTCCTTTCTCACATTTTCAGTAACAATAGAGTAGTCCAAAATATGGATATATGGATATATAATCAATTCTCTGTTAGGTATTTATAACAGTACATTTTTTAAAAATTATAAATGTACGATGAATATGCACAGACATACATATTCACCATTTATAGTTCTAAATGGATACAGAACTCAAGAGGGCACATTATTAGAAATAAAACTGCTTCTTTAAAATGTATGCATATTTTAGGATATATAAAAATCTCATGTTATTTATTCTTGATACAAGGCTTTTGATTATAATCTTTCTCTGATATTAAAATTACCAATCTTGTTTTCCTTTATCCAATATTTTTGTCCACACTTTTAAAAAATTCTTAAACTTAATTTTAAGTAACTATCCTCTAATTGGTAGAGCTGGATTTTATTTCTGACCCAATTTGATATTCTTAGCCTTTCAGAAGAGCAAGTTCATTTTTGTATTGTTACATTGAATACAGTAGTTTTATTTTTATCATTCTATTTTGATGGTTATATATATATATATATGCACATATTTTCTTTTGCTTCAATTTTTTCCTATGCTTTTTATGTTGTACAACACAAACTCTGGTTTTCTGCTCTTAAGCAAGTGATTTGGAAGGTATGCAACATGCTTTAAATTCTAGTAATAAAGACTTGTAAACTAAAAAAAAAAGAAAAATCACTGGACCAAAATTTGTTCTATTATCATCAACATAAATGTCAAATAAACTCCTTTCAATTCTGGTCTCTGCAAAGTTAGGCAGTTAAATCACTTTTACTTACTTTTTAACCTTGACTGTGCAGTTTTTATTGATATATCTCATACTCATCTTCAATTTTATTGTTAAATTATTATTTATATACATCTTAATTTCCAGAAATTATTGTTGACATTTTTATTGTTTTGTTACTTACATGTATTATTTCCATTTTATTCCATATTTAAATGTTTCCCTCTGTTNGTGCAGTTTTTATTGATATATCTCATACTCATCTTCAATTTTATTGTTAAATTATTATTTATATACATCTTAATTTCCAGAAATTATTGTTGACATTTTTATTGTTTTGTTACTTACATGTATTATTTCCATTTTATTCCATATTTAAATGTTTCCCTCTGTTTCTTTTACAATTTTTCCATCTTTCATATAATTCTTCATTTTAACTTTAATTTGTACTCTTTTCCTTTGAATGAGATATATTTTTAATTACCTAGGTTATGTTCTTTACATATATGAGAGTCAAATGAGAATCATCAACTTTCATAAGTAAAGTATTTCAAAATTACCATCTTGGTTTTGTTCAAATTCTGTAAAGTTCGCTCATTATTTGTTGCTAGGTACAAAGCTGTCTCTTCTTACTCTTTTTTAAAAACTGTTATTCCATTTTCCTCTGAATGTTTAAGGAATTTTTAATTCATTCTTTAAATTCAAATATATCATTAAGTTATGTCATAGTATTTATCACTGGTTTATCTCTTCTCTGATCACCAGGAATCTATTTTACAGGCAGTTCTATCATTCTGTAAGTCAGAAACGTTTTCTCCCATTATAACTGATCATGGATTCATTTCCAATTGTTCTAGGAACGTTGTTAGGTGTAACATTAGATGTATTTGTTTTTTTTTGTTGGGTGGTAGGTTTTATTCTCTCTGTCAGCTTTACATTTTGGAATAACTTCTTGCTTGGTCCCTATTCTCTGACTCAGTTTTCTTTAATGCAAATTCTTAATTTTGAGTAACATCCTCCTAATTCTACTGTGGTTATACCTATTTCTCTGCTGCTGCTAAGTCGCTTCAGTCGTGTCCGACTCTGCGACCCTATAGACGGCAGCCCAACAGGCTCCCCCGTCCCTGGGATTCTCCAGGCAAGAACATTGGAGTGGGTTGCCATTTCTCTAGGCTCTTTCTTAAACCCTTCCTGATGATCCCTTTTAGTTTCATCCTATAATCTACTTTGTCTTTTGTTTAATTTAATTAAGAAAACAAAATACATAACACCATCTGAAAAACCTCATTTATATATAACAAATTCTATTTGAACGTTTCTTTTCCTTATATTTTGAGTGCTACATTTATTTATATCTTTTATATTGTACTTTTTCCATGAAGGATTGAAGTCGCTCAGTGATGTCTGACTCTTTGTGACACCATGGACTGTAGCTTGCCAGACTCCTCCATCCATGGAATTTTCCATGCAAGAATACTGGAGTGGGTTGCCATTTCCTTCACCAGGGATCTTCCTGACCCAAGGATCGAACTCAGGTCTCCTGCACATCAGGCAGAGTTTTTACCATCTGAGCCACCATAGATCCCATTCTTTTATATTTTATCATTCATCCTAATATGAGACAACTATCCCTTGGTATTTAACTTGTACAAAACAAGGAGTAAATACTTTTGTGGATCTTGACTTTCTGATCAACTATGTGATACTAAAATTCTCAACTAAAATTTAAACTTCTATGGCCAGATGATAAGCTTTCACGTTACTTTCAAATGACCCATCAGCACTCAAGTGAAAGGAAACATACAGATTGCAGATATTCCTATGAATACTATCCAACTTCTAAATTAGGGCCAATCTTTGCAACCAGTTTTGTGTGTCCTGACTTCTATTCAAGTGATCAGATCTGGATTCTTTATTTATTATTTTAGTGATGGATTAGAAAAGCATATCTCGTGTCCTGATGGCTTCATAAAATTCTCAGAAATATGCATCACAGTCAAAATAAAGCGATCTTTGACTATGCATTCATTTTATGTTTGCATTTAGAATTGCACCTACAACTATCTTTAAAAGTGTTAGCAAATGATGTCAAACTAGAGAGTTCAATATTTATACAAACCTCCTCTAAATTTGTCTTTTATTTTTCATTTCAACTATTTCTGAGGAAAGTAGAGATGGAATTACTTCATTTACCTTGACATCTTTCCATAATGAGAATTGCGTTGATTGAGTATAACATAAAAGAAATTTCATCAATTAGTTATGACCCAGATTAAGTAGACTTAATTTTAAGACACAGAACACCTAGGCAAAACTATATCTGAGGGAAGAAAAAAACAAACAACTGAAGGGGGAAAAAAAATATTCCCAGCATTTTACAAGGGTATTTTCCCACTCTGAGCAACAGTCTGACAGCAATAAGCAGATAAGTTTCTTTGAATCTCCCTATAAAATTAGTAGGTAAAGTTCTTTAGAAAGAAAAATCAATAAATCTTTAGACAACCTCTAAGCCAAAATTTATAAAATTATAATGATAGACAATAAGGTTCACACGTATAGTTTTAATTCTTATTAGTATCCGAACAAATCTTGTTGAAGGCTAAATCAACATGTCCATATACCATACACACCTTTCAAAGTATTCATCTGCAGTAATTCCAATGAATTTGATGGTAATAATAAAGAATTTGCCCCCCTTCCATTTCCAAGTCACTGACACTTTATTTCTGTTAGCAAGTATGTTGCCCTTTCTAAGGAAAACACTGGTCAANGTCCATATACCATACACACCTTTCAAAGTATTCATCTGCAGTAATTCCAATGAATTTGATGGTAATAATAAAGAATTTGCCCCCCTTCCATTTCCAAGTCACTGACACTTTATTTCTGTTAGCAAGTATGTTGCCCTTTCTAAGGAAAACACTGGTCAGCTATTTTGTTCTAGGTTATGGGAATGACCACGTCAGTAAACCTCACTCTAAATCCTTTCTGTATTCTAGGCAGAAGTGAGGGCTATATTTGGCTGTTGCTTTCTAGAGCAAAGCAGGGCTTCCCTTAGATCTGCTTTTACAACAATCCCTGCTACCTGCACACACAAAGATAGCTAAGCATACACATGGATGACTGCAAACCTTATATACTGGCTGAATGTGATAACTAATCCCATTTAGTAAAGAGTTGACTTTTAAATCACGATGTTTCACACAACCTAGTTTTCTAAGAATTACCCCTATTGCTTCCTAGAACCTGCTTGGATTTTATTGGACTAGAAAAATAACCATTTCTTTCTACTCCTATTATCTCCTTAATATGCAAAGTGGTGTCTGCGAAGAAAATGGGTTTGAACATACCTCAAATCCACCACTTACTCAACTCTATACATTTTGGAAACTACTTAATCTTGCCAATTCTCAGTGTCCTTACCTGCCTACCTGTGCCTGTAAAGTCACTTCAGTCATGTCTGACTCTTTGTGACCCCATGGAGAGTAGCCCGCCAGGCTCCTCTATCCAGGGGATTCTCCTGGCAAGAATTCTGGAGTGGATTGTCATGCACTCCTCCAGAGGGTCTTACCCATCCAGAGGTCGAACCCAAGTCTCTTGCAGCTCCTGCAATGCAGGCCACCGGGGAAGCCCATCCTTACCTATATGATAAAAAAGATAATATCTACTTTATAGGGTTTTGTGATAATTAGCTTGGATAACCTATGTAAAATATAAAAAATTTTATCACAATTTCTGAAACTTATTCTGTGTTAAATGAAGTTAGTTTCCTGAAGAACAAGAGGTAAAGAAGACAAAAAAACTTGAATTAAAACTATGCACACTTGATTTCTCTGCCATTATAAATTATTATAAGATATTGAGTATAGTTCTCTGTGATATATAGTAGGCCCTTTGGTTATCTATTTTATATACAGTAGTATATGTGCTTTAATCCCAAAGTCCTATTTATCCCTCTCTCATAGGTAGATATATAGATAGAATATATATCTATGTATACAAATATGTATAACTGAATCATTTTACTGTACACATGAAGCTAACACAATACTGTAAGTCAACTATATTTCAATAAAAATGAATTTGAAAACTATGTACACTTGAAATAATTAATATTTCTGGAATTTTAAATCCTGGAAATTTATTTTGCAATTTGAAGCTTCTAGTGTTTTTGTTAATTATTAATTTGGGCTTGAATTATAACTAAACTAACTTTCTTTATATTAAAAATTATCACTTGATGATAAAATGTTTGTTAATATCCAAGTATTTTAGCTTTTTCAATTATTGATTTATTTATAAACTGTAGATCTATATTTATTCACTGATAGTTCAGTACCTATCAATAATTGATGAGTGAATAACTACCAATCCCTTGTATGTCAGATTTGATTATTTTCAAAAGTCAATTTGTAAATTTTTAATCTTAATTCTAAAAGTTTTACTTTTCAGATAGAACTTATAACTCAGAAATCTACTTTCTTTTAAATATACTATTGGGTAAATAAAGACAATATACACCAATAGTACCTATCATGTGCCAGAAATGATTCTAAGATTAACATATTTAATCACCACAATTAATTTATGAGGTAGATCCTTTTATTATCTCAATTTTTTTAAGTGGTGAAAATGAGATACTGAGAAATCACAAGTAATTTTCCAAGCTTCACACAGCAAGTGATGGAGTTAGGATAGCACCCCTCTCTCACCTAAATATACATTCAAGTTTCTGAAGAGTAAGTTTGCTTTTGAATGATTTCATAAGACCAAATTTTCTGTTCAGGATGAGAGGGTCTTGACTAATTCTACTTTCTGAATTATGGAAAGGACTAGAGACTAATACACAATCTTAGATGAAAACTTGATGCAAAAAAAAAATATATATATATATATCAACTTTGTTCATCAACACTTATTTAAAATCCCTCTGTTGCCACTGAGAGATAGTAAAGCACACGGTTAGTGTATATATGCTGTCTCTAGCTGGAATACATCAAGAACTTTCCCTGATTACATAAATAAATGCAGTAATTGAGCTCATGCCTCATGTGGAAACTCATGTTCTTAGCAATTATTCTCCCTTAGGAAGATAAGTTTATTTATCAATGTCTACTTGCTACATGGTTCAAATAAATCTTTTTCTAAGTGAAGCATCTGACTTGCAGTCCATGACTTTCTGGAAAACATGACCATTCAACCCAATCTAAGATTTATACCTTAGCTCAAAACATGCTCAAGTGCACTATTCAGCCTCAAGTCCTGGCTGAGAAAATGTTGATCTTTTATTTGACATTAAAATCAATTATTGGGAAAAGGGGGAGCAACAGCCCCATTAGGGAAATTGCTGCTGATTTTATATCTATCACATCAAAGTGAACTGGATATTAATATTCTCATAATTTATTGTTAAAACATTTTAATTTCTTCTAAGTGTGCATTTCAGGTTGTGAATCGTTGATGAGAAACCAGCTCAGTAGTTCCAATTTGCATATGAAAGCTACAATATTGTGACATCTACCTGTCAGCAGGTACTTTACCCTCACCTGCATAAAGTCTTTTAATGTTGGGATCTAACTAAAGAATTACAGAAATATACAATATGTAAATAATATGCCTAAAGCTTATTTAAAATCTCTCCTTGATTTTCTGATTATAAAAAAGCAAGGAAGAGATATTTTCACTTTCTGGAATGACTTAAGAATGTATTCAACTTTGTTGGGCCAAAATTTATAGAAAGCCATTGGACCTTCCCATATGGATATATATTTAAATACTCTCTGAGTCTATTCTTTTTACTTCAAGAAAAAAGAACCTCCAACCATAAGCAAACTCTGTGCCCTGCGATTGTATTGGATATACTGGGCTGAACAAAATTAAAATTAACCTGAAGTGCCACTAAAACCTAGCTCTGTGCCCCCATCTCTGAATTCTTCAAGTTAAAGGGTTTACAGAGAAAAACCAAATCATAGTAGCCAAGAAGTTAGGAATATTGATTCAAAGTCTCCAAAGTTTATTCAGGAGACTAAAGTCAAGAAAAGTAACCTCTCTGGTGATACAGCTCTCCTTCTCTTACTGAGGGATCCTCTTGACAAATACACATTGGTGAGCCTAAAGGACTTGGAGGAAATGTCTGACTCTGCATATCTTTCTTTCTTTTCCACCCGGCACAGCTACAGGATTTATACACACTCCCTTTGTTTTCCTCTCTCTGACTTCTCCACTAAGAAGAACACAGTGCTTTCGGCTAGTAGGTGTTTGTGCAAATAGACAATCTGACATTCAGTCATATATCCATCCATTTATTTTTTCCACCAACTATTATTGCTACAATAAAGTGATAAAATAATAAATCTCTTTAAAACCACTTTAAAATACAATAAAATAAAGGGTCAGATCTATGTGACTCTGATAAGTTATTAGCTATGTCAGTCAGTCAGTTCAGTTGCTCAGTTGTGTCCAACACTTTGCAATCCCATGAACCACAGCACACCAAGCCTCCCTGTCCATCACTAACTGCCAGAGTCTACCCAAACCCATGTCCACTGGGTCAGGGATGCCATCCAACCATCTCATCCTCTGTTGTCCCCTTCTCCTCCTGCCCTCAATCTTTCTCAGCATCAGTGTTTTTTTTAAACGAGTCAGCTCTTCACATGAGGCGGCCAAAGTATTGGAGTTTCAGCTTCAACATCAGTCCTTCCAATGAACACCCAGGACTGATATCCCTTAGGATGGACTGGTTGGATCTCCTTGCAGTCCAAGAGTCTTCTCCAACACCACAGTTAAAAAGTATCAATTCTTCTTGCTCAACTTTCTTTATAGTCCAATTCTCATATCCATACATGACTACTGGAAAAACCATAGCCTTGACTAGATGGACCTTTGTTGGCGAAGTAATGTCTCTGCTTTTTAATATGTTATATAGGTCTGTCATAACTTTCCTTCCAAGGAGTAAGCCTCTTTAATTTCATGGCTGCAGTCACCACCTGCAGTGATTTTGGAGCCCCCCCAAATAAACTCTCCCACTGTTTCCATTGTTTCTCCATCTATTTCCCATGAAATGATGGGACCAGATGCCACGATCTTCGTTTTCTGAATGTTGAGCTTTAAGCCAACTTTGTCACTCTCCTCTTTCACTTTCATCAAGAGGCTCTTTAGTTCTTCTTCACTTTCTGCCATAAGGGTGGTATCATCTGTGTATCTGAGGTTATTGATATTATTCCCAGCAATCTTGATTCCACTTTGTGCTTCCTCCAGCCCAGCATTTCTCATGATGTACTCTGCATATACGTTAAATAAGTAGGGTGACAATATTCAGCCTTGACGTATTCCTTTTCCTATTTGGAACCAGTCTGTTGTTCCACATCCAGTTCTAACTATTGCTTTCTGATCTGCATACTGGTTTCTCAAGAGGCAGGTCAGGTGATATGGTATTCCCATCTCCTTCAGAATTTTCCACAGTTTATTGTGATCCACACAAAGTCTATGTAAACAAAGGCAAATTATTATTAGCTATGTAGACATAGGCAAATGATCTAACCAGGTGAATGCCATCAACTTTCATCATAGAATAAAAGCATATTGCAAGGTTTAAAGGATATTGCATATGAAAAGTGCCTAGCACAGTGAGAGTCTTTATCACAACATGCACTCTTTAAATAGTAGCTTTAAAAATAAGAGAAAGACTTGCAAAACAGATAAATGAATAAGCTTTAGTCAAAGAAATGTAGAGTCGGACATGATTGAGCTGAACTGAGCTGAACTGATGCTGTCATTATTTTGTTTCTAAGTAGTGACAAATTCTTTGCAAATCTATAGACTGTAGCCCATCAGGTTCCTCTGTTCATGAGGTGGAGTGGGTTGCCATCCTTCTCCAACCCAGGGATTGAAGCCACATCTGCTGCATCTCCTGCACTGGCAGGTGGATTCTTTACCACTGGGCTACCTGGAAGCCCCATCTTTCCATTCAGTTCAGTTCAGTTGCTCAGTCATGTCCAACTCTTGGCAACCCCATGGACTGAGGATTCCCTGTCTATAACCAACTCCCAGAGCTTACTCAAACTCATGTCTGTTGAGTAAGTGATGCCATCCAACCATCTCATCCTGTTGTCCCCTTCTCCTCCTTCTGCCTCAATCTTTCCCAGCATCATGGTCTTTTCTAGTGAGTCAGTTCTCATCAGGTGGCCAAAGTATTGGAGCTTCAGCTTCAGCATCAGTCCTTCCAATGAATACTCAGGACTGATTTCCTTTAGGATGGACTGCTTGGATCTCCTTGCAGTCCAAAGGACTCTGAAGAGTCTTCTCCAATACCACAGTACAAAAGCATCACATCTTTGGTGCTCAGCTTTCTTTACAGTCCAACTCTCACATCCATACATGACTACTGGAAAAACCATAGTCTTGACTAGACAGACCTTTGTTGGCAAAGAAATGTTTCTGCTTTTTAATATACTGTCTAGGTTGGTCATAACTTTTCTTCCATGGAGCAAGCGTCTTTTAATTTCATAGCTGCAGTCACCATCTGCAGTGATTTAGAAGCTCCCCCGAAATAAAGTGTGCTTCTGTTTCCACTGTTTCCCCATCTATTTGCCATGAAGTGATAGGCCCAGATGCCAGGATCTTAGTTTTCTGAATGCTGAGTATTAAGCCAACTTTTTCACTCTCCTCTTTCACTTTCATCAAGAGGCTCTTTAGTTCTTATTTAACCTGGCTTTCTGCCATAAGGGTGGTATCATCTGCATATTTGAGGTTATTGACATTTCTCCCTGCAATCTTGATTCCAGCTTGTGCTTCATCCAGCCTGGCATTTCACATGACGTACTCTGCATATAAGTTAAATAAGCAGGGTGAAAATATGAAGCCTTTACATACTCCTTTCCCAATTTGGACCAAGCCATTGTTCCACGTTCAGTTCTAACTGTTGCTTCCTGACCTGCATACAGATTTCTCAGGAGGCAGGTCAGGTGGTCTGGTATTCCCATCTCTTGGAGAATTTTCCACAGTTTGTTGTGATCGACACAGTCAAAGGCTTTGGCGTAGTCAATACAGCAGATGTTTTTCAGGAACTCTCTTGCTTTTTCTATGATCCAATTGGCAATTTGATCTCTGGTTCCTCTGCCTTTTCTAAATCTAGCTTGAACATCTGGAAGTTCATGGTTCACGTCTGTTGAAGACTGTCTGGAAAAATTTGAGCATTACTTTGCTAGTGTGTGAGATAAGTACAATCGTGCGGTAGTTTGAACATTCTTTGGTATGGCCTTTCTTTAGGACTGGAATGAAAACTGACCTTTTGTTTGCCATTAGGTGTGTGAATTTGGTAAAAATAATCTCTCACAGGCTTTCTCTTGGGCTCTCATCATAGTATATATCTCCAAAAATAAGTGTGATATTTAAGTGAGATAAAGACAGCTAGGTCATCTAACACATTTCCCAGCACAAAGTTAGTATATGTAACACGGCTTTAATGCATAGAAATGCCCTGATTAGAATTGTATTTTCAAAAGTTAATTCTGATGGTAGTAAATCAGAAAAGAAGGTTTAGGAGGAAGTGGACACAAATGTGATGCCATTTGTTTCTTAAATAAGTATGTATTAACCACTTGCTAAATATGCCAGATAAATGCTATGAATTCAATAATAAACAGTAAGATGAAAGCCTTAGTCACCTCTTGCTCATGGCAACACAAGGGTTAAGAAAAAGGGCGAAGTATTTGTTTATTTGTTTGTTTTAACCTGGCATGATAATGCAGAAAACTGCTTATCAAACTTTTTCAATAAAATACCTGCAAAGGAAACAATGCATAGCCTCAAAGGAACTGGTCTGAGGGATAAATCTAATAATACACAAAATACATGGTTTATAGTGGATTTTGTTTTGTTATTGCTTTCAATGTCCTTGTTAGACTCATAAAGTATAGATACACGGAATCCTAAATCACTTTTTCTCTTACTAGTCTTATTTTCCATCCTTTGCGACTCTTGTCACTGGTTCTACAATCCTTTAATAGTACACTCACTATCTTAATTTCTTCCCTAGCCCTCCTCTCTTCTGCTATCAGACTGACTTCTTTATGTGTAGCTTTGAGACCTCCTCACTTCATTCTCAGATCAACACCTTTAGTCGATATCATTGTCATGGTCATCATTAGCTGCTGGTAAGATACCATCATTCTTAGTACAACTAAGACCTTCTATTTTAAATATACAATGAGCTGCCTGATTACTTAGCAGTCAGAGTTCCTTAAGTAAGTTATGACAGTTATCCCCAGAGAAAGCAAGTGTTCATGCAAAACATCATAATTAAGCTTAAAGTCAATTTTTCATTAATTATGGACCATTAGTTATTTTCAGTGATATTAGAATGGTATTTTTAAAATTGTTTTTAAATGTAAAAGAGTATAAAGTAAAAAGTTCCCCTCTGTTCCTGTCACCCAGCATCCATCCTCCTTTAAGGTTTGGGCTGGGGGAGCAGAGTGTTTGCAATTCCTCCATGCATCTTTCACAGAATATTTAATGCACTAGGAGTAAATACAGTATAAACTATTTTGCTTTCACTTTCTACACATAGGATTGTTTTGACTTCATTCATCAACTTGCTTTCTTCGCGTAATTATGTATCTTGAAGAGTGTCTTCGAACACTTTTTTTTTTAACAGCTGCATAATGTTCTGTTTATGCATGGATAATAAACATAACAGTTGGGTTATATTTAGTTACTGTAGTCAGAAAAAATATTCAAAAGTTTCTTCAGTGGTCATTTTTGAGTCCTAAGCTGACAGGTGTTAGACCTGGAACTCTAGAAGCAGACAACCTCTATCTTCTCCTGAGTACTACTATCAACTCGGGAAGCAGTGCTTCTAGTTTGATGTAGCAGTAGCACAGAAAATCAGTCTAATCTCACCTCCAAGATAGTTAAAATTGAATATATTGAAATACCAATGGAATTGTCTATGTCTTTAGGGAAAGGTGTGTTTTTACCCAGAAAACACTAAGCACAAATGAGTGAAAATAGAAAGTTACTGAATTTAGCATGTTATCTGATATTTTAAAAGTCAAATTCTTCAGGCTTATCTTCCCACTTCACGGAATGTTTTCAGTAACACCTGTTCTTAAGTTTTCCATTCTAAAAAGTTTCTGTTTAAAAGGGCATAACATAAGATACAATTATTACTAAAATTAGTCTCTATCACACACGCTAAAACTTAACTAGATATTTTCACATGCACTATTTAATTTTAAAATATGCACTTTTTCCATTCTTGTGCATTGATTTTCAAGGTTAATACTAAGCTAGATATATTAAGACCTATGGAAATCCCCAAGCCCACAAACCCTAAATAATTTTTAACACTGCTAAATATAATACCCATATTATAGCTCCTGATTTTCTAGGTCTCAGAACAGGATAGTTTTTTCATTAATTCCTTGCCTCCAGCTTATCTCAACCATAATTCTATTTTATTTAACTATATTTAAAAGAATCCCTTTAGCACTAGGGTAAACTTCATATAAACCAAGTAATTTTCAGTGGGGCTTACTTTTTAAAAAATAAAAAAAAAGTGTTCAATTGGCTTTTAATGTTAATATTTAACTACTTTAAATTAGAACATATCTGGATAAATAAAATAATTTTTCTGCCAATATTCAAATAAGTAGATGTTTATTGTGTCTAAACCAAATGGATTAGACATGGGTACAGTTGGGCTTTTTCATTTAGTTGAGCCATTACACTGGGGATCATGAATACAGCCATGTTAGTGCACTTTCCTGGGTGATTTGGGAAAAATAGGTTAGCTTTCTTTAATCTCCTCATCATCCATCAATACCTCTTACCACCGTTCCCACTCAGCAACCAAACATGTTTACATGAACAAACACACAGAGAAAGGGGCAAATTTGACAGCCCTTTTCTGTGTCTTGTAAACACTCTCTTTCAGTACACCCAGGGAAAGATGAGATACAGAAAAGCAAATTCAGATTATTTGAGCAGTAGCCTAAAACCCTANAAAGAGAAATTTGATTTACATTTTCTAAAAATTCACTTCATAAGCCCACTAGGTTAACAAAGTAAGGGAGATAACAAATGATGTCCTGAATTTGCTAATGTTCCCAGGTTCCTTAGCCTCAGTTTTACTCATTTCACTATTTTCCAACTTGTATATCAAAATGTTGCTTTGTACATAACTATGATTTTGCCTGATTAGAGAACTAGACGGGGAAGGCAATGGCACCCCACCCCAGTACTCTTGCCTGGAAAATCCAACGGACGGAGTAGCCTGGTGGGCTGCAGTCCATGGGGTCGCTAACAGTCGGACAGACTGAGCGACTTCACTTTCACTTTTCTCTTTCATGCATTGGAGAAGGAAATGGCAACCCACTCCAGTATTCTTGCCTGGAGAATCCCAGGGACGGGGGAGCCTGGTGGGCTGCTGTCTATGGGGTCACACAGAGTCGGACACGACTGAAGTGACTTAGCAGCAGCAGCAGCAGCAGCAGCAGCAGCCTAAAACCCAGAGAGTCACTGGAAACAAAAGCAAAACAGAAACAGTAACAAGGTTGTTGCATTCTGCATTTGGGCTCGGTTGCTTCAGTCATGTCGACCCTTCAGCCCACCAGGCTCCTCGGTCCAAAGGATTCTCCAGGCAAGAATACTCCAGTGGGTGGCCATCCCACCTCCAGGAGAGCTTCCCAACCCAGTGATCAAACCCACATCTTCTGTGTCTCTTGGATTTTAGGTGGATTCTTTACCCACTGAGCCACCTGGAAAGCCTGTATTCTGCATTTATACAGGAAGAATCTCAAGGATTTCATTTTCAGGAGAAACAGGTTGTGAGATTCATTTCGTTTTCCAAATATAGACATGAACTCCAGCAAGCCTGAACAAATAACTCTGGTGAAGAGAGAGCAGGCTAAATCCAGGATTTGAAGATGGGATTTAAACACTGGTGTTAGCACTCAAATATCATTTGAATCCATTGACCATTTTGATTTTCAATGTTCTTACCAGTAAGAGTTGGAACAGGGCTTCCCAGGTGACTCAGATGTTAAAGAATTTGCCTGTAAGGAGGGAAACCTGGCTTTGATCCCCGAGCAGGAAGATCCCCTGGAGAAGGGTATGGCTACCCACTCTAGTATTCTTGCCTGGAGAATTCCATGGACAGAGAAACCTGGTGGGCTACAGTCCATGGGGTTGCAAAGAGTCAGACATGACTGAGCCACTAACACACACACATACACACATGAGTTGCAATAATGGTTGGAGCAGCAGTTTTCAAACTGGTGCAAAAATGCTCTTGAATAGCTAGGTTTGAGATTTTCACCTCTACAACAACTATTATATCAAGCTCTAAACTGAAAACCAAAACCAAAATTGTACTAACATATTTGCCTTTAGGTAAGATTTCACTCGAATAATGAATCTGGTCCAGTGAGTGTGAAAATCACCATGCTAGGAAAACTTTCCTTAACTAGGGGGTGTGATTGTTCTCTAGTTCTCTGCTGCTGCTGCTGCTAAGTCACTTCAGTCGTGTCCGACTCTGTGTGACCCCATAGACGGCAGCCCACCAGGCTCCCCCATCCCTGGGATTCTCCAGGCAAGAATACTGGAGTGGGTTGCCATTTCCTTCTCCAATGCATGAAAGAGAAAAGTGAAAGTGAAGTCGCTCAGTCTGTCCGACTGTTAGCGACCCCATGGACTGCAGCCCACCAGGCTACTCCGTCCGTTGGATTTTCCAGGCAAGAGTACTGGGGTGGGGTGCCATTGCCTTCCCCGTCTAGTTCTCTAATCAGGCAAAATCATAGTTATGTACAAAGCAACATTTTGATATACAAGTTGGAAAATAGTGAAATGAGTAAAACTGAGGCTAAGGAACCTGGGAACGTTAGCAAATTCTGGACATCATTTGTTATCTCCCTTACTTTGTTAACCTAGTGGGCTTATGAAGTGAATTTTTAGAAAATGTAAATCAAATTTCTCTTTAAAATCTTTCAGAAACTACTTTGGTTATTTTGGTTACCCTTTGGTAAAATTTATATGCCATGGCAAAGCAAAAAGACATGTTGTGACATGGGTCATGCCTTTCTNCAGGACATCATTTGTTATCTCCCTTACTTTGTTAACCTAGTGGGCTTATGAAGTGAATTTTTAGAAAATGTAAATCAAATTTCTCTTTAAAATCTTTCAGAAACTACTTTGGTTATTTTGGTTACCCTTTGGTAAAATTTATATGCCATGGCAAAGCAAAAAGACATGTTGTGACATGGGTCATGCCTTTCTAACCTTAATACCCATCAAGTCTCACAAAGGACCCACTCTCCAACCGGTTCAAGCTACTGTACTTATAATTCCTGGAACTCACCAAGGTTTTTGTTCATCTTCATACCTTTATATATGCTCATACCTGCTGATGCTTCTTCTTAAACAGCTCACTTCAATGATTCCTCACCCTTTGATTAATGAAGAAATTTTTATTCTGCCTCAGTTAAGGTTGTGTTACTTTCAGAAGACATCCTCTGACCCTCTTCTCCACAGGCTGGATTAGATGCCGCTCAAAGTGGTGATCATAAAAAATCTTAATTTTCCTGGAAAAGTGCTTATTCTTTGAGTTGTGATTTTGTTAATATTGTCTTTCTCCACCACTATGATGGAACTCTTCAAGAAGAGAGACTTTGACTTTTATTATCTCTTTCATAACATGGAAATATAGCAGGTGATTATTAAATAAAAAATCTTAATTTTCCTGGAAAAGTGCTTATTCTTTGAGTTGTGATTTTGTTAATATTGTCTTTCTCCACCACTATGATGGAACTCTTCAAGAAGAGAGACTTTGACTTTTATTATCTCTTTCATAACATAGAAATATAGCAGGTGATTATTAAATGGTTCTTGATTAGATGAAATAGTTAATGACGACATATCCTGAATTTATTATATTATATCCAGTTGGCAAAAGAATAAATACTTTGTGAGGTTTTACCTTCACATCCCACTAACTACAATCATTTTCAACTGGAACATACCCATAAACCCATTAATTCTAAGCTACATCTTTTTTTTAACATTTTAACATTTCTAATATCTGGACATAATGTACCATTGGTATTATTGACTGCATTGTCCTTCAGTAAAAATAAAAATAACCACTTCAAAATTTCAGAATAAATGTCAGTGGCTTAAAAGAAAATTTCAGAGACCATATGAAGCACTGTTTTATCTCCTAGAAATAAGACAGTTGGGAGAGAGGGTTGGGAATGGGTGAATCAGAGGTATTTGTCATTAATGGTGAAGGTGGACTTGAAAGTTACCCAGTTTTAGATAACTACAAAGTTGGTTTAAGTCATGTCATGATGGCACTTAGTTCTTTCTGAAATATTTCCAAAAAGGACCTTGATGGGACAGAAGACTACATTGTATGGAAAAAAGCGGACAGCAGAATTCTCAACAGAAAAGAAATTCTAAATGTGAAGTTAAATTCCTTAACCAATTTATTTTTCTTACCTCTCTTATATACACCCAAAATAAATACTTAAGT
Source organism: Oreotragus oreotragus (assembly GCA_006410675.1). Classification (NCBI taxonomy): domain Eukaryota; kingdom Metazoa; phylum Chordata; class Mammalia; order Artiodactyla; family Bovidae; genus Oreotragus; species Oreotragus oreotragus. The sequence goes on from SJYX01020443.1 coordinate 368,417, forward strand.
TAAATTTAATATAAAATGATTCCTTCACTTAGTATAAAGTAAAAAATCTGCATTATAAGAAAATACTATGTGAAATCTAATTGGTGGTGTTTTCCTTTGTTAGTGGTATATGAAATAACGGTGGGATTTCCAATTAGTGGTGTTTTAGATTTAGTTTTGTGGAATCAAATATGGGACCAGGCAATGAATGAGACATAATCTAAAATTTGGCCAGTTTTGCCACTTAAGTAATTTAGTTCACAGCTTGAGTTTATTTAAAGTTATCCTATACTTTTAAAAATTACTTTATTCTAGTTCCTTGTATTTCAACAAAGTGATCAGTGAAACTGGAGGATAGCTCATGTGTTTATTACCACTCAAAAGAGATTGTAGAGATAAAATGTTATATATTTTTTTACCAGTATTTGAAGCTGTAGGGAAGGAATAAATATGCCAAAGTGGAGAGCTTACTAGGCACTAGCATTAAACAGAACGCTTGTATTTTAGTTATTAGTATTTCAAATCAATATATCTATCCACATGACAAATTCACTATACTTACCAAATCACTTTCATTTCCTGACCACCACTTGACTTGGACTTTTAATGCCTTTGTTTGTTTGTCTCTCAGTTCAGGGATAATTCTCTGGCAGTAAATAACTCAGATAGAAACCATGGTGTGTTTCTCTTCAGCATATGCTGCATGTGGTACAACACTTCATGTTGGGCCAGGGATAGAATAAATGGATGGTTCTTGCCATTTTTTTAATAAAAAGGAAAGAGTTTTTCTTTTAGGCATAAAGGATTTAAAATGAAATTTTAAAGAAAAAATAACATAAATATGTATATAACTTACTTGGCAAATATGCTTTAACATGCATATCACTGCTGTCTTGGTCTTTTCACTCTTAGACCTGTGTGTTTGATAACTCAAAGTCTGCATTAGGATTAATTTGGTTAAAAATATTTCTCAATAAAAATACTGTAAAAAAAAAAATTCAAGTCCCGCATTGTTGGTACCCTTGGTTATAAGAAGGTATAGCAAATAAAGTAATTGCTAAAATAGCTAAACCACAACCAAGATTGCAAAAATTCTCAAGGATTGTGTGTATGTGAGAGATTTTACAGCAGGAAAGATAGTTCATCTTCAACGGGAATTTAATTATTGAGAACAAGTTCTTTAGAGAGATCACCAGTGGACCAACTTGGCAGCCAGGAAATGGCCTTTCTTTCATGGAGACTGACTTTCTTCCCTCCTACCACGCCTTCCTTGTACCAACGTCAGCTTTCAGCTTGTATCCACACACTAACCTCAAACATCTTACTTAACTTCACACAGAGGAAGGATTTAATTAAATTTAAGAAATGTATTTTCCTCATTTTTACTATATTTCACATCCTGTATTTTAAATCCACTGCTTGTTTTTATTGCTAAATTTTTGATATTTATTATGNCTTGTATCCACACACTAACCTCAAACATCTTACTTAACTTCACACAGAGGAAGGATTTAATTAAATTTAAGAAATGTATTTTCCTCATTTTTACTATATTTCACATCCTGTATTTTAAATCCACTGCTTGTTTTTATTGCTAAATTTTTGATATTTATTATGTTTTGGACACATACTATTATTATTAACAGAAAACATTAATTTGATTATTTTTATTATTACAGGAAAGAAAAAAGTCCTTCCAAATGTTCCTTAGAAAAATTTAAATATATACATACATACATGTGAAATGTCTCAAAGTATATTATAGATCTCTTTTGAATGATAAAGAAAATTGTAAATCAATAGTGTGTAAATCCTATCTGACTTTTATCTTGAAAAATCAGTTATCCAAGGATAATCTTCTTCATTTAATATGTGTATTCTGAATGATCACTTACTGGTATTTACTATGTAAATATCACATACCATTCTAGAATGATTTCTTGTATGTATGTTAAATTATTTGATGCTGACAGCATATATATTTTATATTCAGGGAACTGAAATGCTGGGAAACACAAAGTTAATAAGTAGAAACCCTGGGATTTGAACATAGTCTGATGTGGAAGGTGAAAGGAAAGTGAAATCGCTCAGTTGTGTCCGACTCTTTGTGACCCCATGGACTGTAGACTACCAGGCTTCTCTGTCCATGGAATTTTCCAGGCAAGAATACTGGAGTGGGTTGCCATTTCCTTCTCCAGGAGATCTTCCCGACCCAGGGATTGAACCCAGGTCTCCCGCATTGTAGGCAGATGCTTTGCCATCTGAGCCACCAGGGAAGTCCAGTCTGACGTGGAGACNATGGAATTTTCCAGGCAAGGATACTGGAGTGGGTTGCCATTTCCTTCTCCAGGGGATCTTCCCGACCCAGGGATTGAACCCAGGTCTCCCGCATTGTAGGCAGATGCTTTGCCATCTGAGCCACCAGGGAAGTCCAGTCTGACGTGGAGACTTTGCTATTATCCCCTATATTATATGGCATCTTAGCCATTCTGTACCACGTCTCAATTTGTTTAGCTTTCGTTCAATTACTAAACAGCTTTTGTTCCACATTTTCACATCTGTAAAAATGAAAGTTAGTCCAGATACTAAGGACCTCTCCACGTTCCAGCTTTAAAACCCAGGGCTTGAGAAGTTGAGCAGAAGAAATAGCAAAAGTTTGAGTGCTCAAGAGCTCAGGAAAGGAAACACATTTGTCTGAGGAAAGATACTCCTGCACCATCATAGAATTTTCAAATAGACATTAACCAATTGAAGAATTACATATTGATGACTTCCAAGGGCTTGACCAGTTACAGATGAAAAGGAATATTGCACATTTCTAACCATTAAAATGTGTCATTCCAATATACAACAGACAATTAAAATATAGTATTAGAAGTTACTTCCCAGGCATAAACACTAAGCACAATGAGAATACCCGGGGCGGATACTCAGACTTGGGGGGAGGGTGAAGGCATTTGATTTATTTTCCTTGTTCTGATTTCAGGGAATATATTGTCCTGTATGACCTTGCTCTTGCCTCCATTTTTAATGTGCAAACTGTAGTGACTCAGAACAATGACTTTTGAAAAAATTAAGCTATATCCAAACCTAATAATCTACAGTTTTATTTCATAGTCAAAGAAGAGATGAACACTAAGTGTATATGGGAAACAAATGTAAACATTATTTGTCTTACATTGTCACATTTTTATTGGAAAAACTAATAGTTGTTATGTTTCAAATGTGATCCTTAATTTATTATAGCTATTACTGTGAGAACCAGAAAATGTTTGGGTCTAATGAATACATGTAAAGGTAGTATAATCACAGGCTTTACAAAATACAGGATTTAAAAGCCTATTGTACTTAGTACTTCTGTTGTTAACGTAAATTCTCAAAGGCAGGTAATTTCCAGATTTGAGGGGTCAAATTAACAGTACTTCCACTTTGGCCTTTGTTTTGTACCAGCTGAGAAACAGAATAGGGATGAAGAAGACAGAGAGAAAAGCGCCAGTATTACCACTAATGGAGATTTGGAACCTCATAGCTTATATAGATGAAAATGATGAGTTGCGTGGCTATTCAGAGATGTTATTCAAGAATTTGATGAGAATATAGACTAGACAACTTTAATATTTCTTCCAGCTATATTAATGAGTGATTCTAAGTGTAATATGTTCAGCGGACTCTTTGATAGTCTTCATATTCATAAATAAATTCAGTTCAGTTCAGTTCAGTCACTCAGTTGTGTCCGATTCTGCGACCGCCTGGACTGCAGCATGCCAGGCCTTCCTGTCCATCACCAACTTGCAGTTTACTCAGACTCATGTCCATTGAGTTGGTGATGCCATAAATTATTGGTGATGAATAAATTAGCATGACTTTATTGAACACTTGGGCACTTGGTAAAGTGAAAAATAATAACAGATACATAAACATCAACAAAATATCTCAAAATTATCAGCCTATATATAACCCTTACCATTTCGTAGTTTTCATTTAAGTTTTAGAGAATAATATATTAAAGAAGCAGTTAAAAATATTTGCTTCAGCCAAATGTACTGACTTGAGAGACAAAAGAATGTTAGTGAAGAGAGAAATTATAACGGTCTGCAGTAAATGGAGATGCCTCATATTGGGTAAGAGTTTTGATGTAAGGAATATAGATCTGAAAGGGAAACAGAAAATACTTAACAGTATAAGTAAACAACTACATATATATACATGTAGTGTGTGCCCAGTGTGTACTTGCTAAATGAGTCAAGGGACACGTTCAGAGGAGAGGGAGGGAATAATTTAAGGCTGGAACACAGAACCCATGATGAGGACAAACAGATGTAACCTAGATCATGAGAGGTGAAAATGAACTTACATATGCATAAGTGACAGAAAGAGAAAACCCCCTTGTGTTCCTAAATTAGATCTTACATTTAAAATTATTTAGTAATATTATTCCAGAGGGGAGAAACCAGATATGGAATAAACAACAGAAAGGCTACAACAGGAATGCAGGTGTAAAGCAAGGAAGACCTAGATTAGAAGGGCAGCAGTGGATATAGAAAAGAAAGGGTCAATCTGAGAGACACAACAGGATCAAGAGACTATCTACAAGGGGCGTAGAGCTTATGCTTGTAGAATAAGCTTTATCTTCACTAGAAAGTCTTTTTTATGACCCTAGTCTAAAACTCTGGGGAAAATAATAATGTATTAATTCATAAGAAAATCAGATAAATAGTTCTGGGTATTTTTCTTAGCTGTGAAATGTGAAATCCTGTTTAGAGGGGGAAAGAAAGGGAGTTCTCTGGACCAGGAATAGAACTAGTTTATTTTCTCACTCCTCTTTGCTTCCAACTAGTTTTAATATTATGAGTGCAATTATAACCAAACAGGGAAAGAAAGACACGCAGTGTGCCTGAATCCAGACTGAAAAGGGATCACAGGCTCTAGGATTAGCAGAAGGCTCTAATTGGCTTTTCCAAGCAGATGAAAAACTGAGGTACATGCCCTTTGTAAACTGGGTTGCCTATAATTAGTCAAAGGATGGTTAGACTGTTTCATTGGAAGAAAAAGTGTGGGAAGCAATAAACTGCCTTTTCACTGCAACTTAAATCAAGCAAGTGTAAATAGTACCTGATCATTTATAATTCTTTTTAAGTTGTCTCCTCACGATTCCACATTGTTCCCTATCATATAGTTACAGTATGATACCAATCCATGTTATCATCGCATTTACCTGACCCAAAATATTCACATTAGATCTGATTTTTTGTCTGTCAAAAATACATTGTAAGGTACTACCTCCTTTCCTAAATTCAATCTGGTTGTATTTATAAAGGAAGGATTCAATTTTATTCTTGGGTAGTCTTCACAAGTACTATATAATTCATTCCCGGTAGGCTCAGACAGTAAAGAATCTGCCTGCAATACAGGAGACCCAAGTTTGATACCGGGGTCTGGAAGATTACCTGGAGAAGTATATGGCTTACTCACTCCAGTATTCTTGCCTAGAGAATTCTATGGACAGAGGAGTCCTTGTATCGCAAAGAGTCAGACACAGCTAAGCAACCAACATACAACTTGTTAAAATATGATGCAATGGCTGAGTGTGCCAATGATTTTAATATTTTTAGCTTTCATTGAAGTGACCTCGCTCAGTTGTGTCTGACTCTTTGCGACCCCGTGGACTGTATTCATGGGATTCTCCAGGCAAGAATACTGGAGTGGGTTGCCATTAACAAAATTGAAACCTGGAGAAAAAGATCTGTAGTGCATATTTCTTTTCCTTGTTACATACAACAACGGATTAAATTATACTAATAAGACAGTGGTCCCTGTAAAACCAGCACTGGGCATCATTTTGCAATAAATGGAAACAAAAGTCTATCAATTTGGTACTTGTCAGTTTGTGTACTCGTGAACAACAGTAACAAAAGCAAGGAGTAAGAAGAGCAAAAGTGAAAAAATTGTGATTTCAAAATTGCCTTAGTTGGAGTGTTATTTTGGAGCTCATTGGTAAGGTCAGCTGATGCAGGATTTCAAAGGCAATTAGAGTAAATCAAACTGCAGAACATCCCCTTGGGCTAGTTTGAAGATACCTTGGAAAGACGCTCTTTTTTTCCCCTTAACCCTGGTTGCTGCCACATCTAGCAGCTGCTTTCTTTTTGACAATTCGTCACTCCTGAAAAATGTTTGCAAGCAGTTTGGATAATTTCCAATTCATTCTTGCAGGAAATGAGGATTTGCTTCCTCACTTGGGATACCTGCTGCTAGGTTTATTCACTAATAAGCATGATAAATGTTTTAGCCTTTGATCAGTGCTAATTTAACAAGTAAGCTCCCCAGAAAAAAAAAAAGTCTTTGAGGCTCAGGGGCTCAAGACAGCACATGAGTTGGAAATATGATTGATTGTGTTGCTGTGAGAAATTTCCATAAAAAACTTTTATCACACTGCTATGTTCTGAACAATTAAATAAAAAATGAAAGGTAGTTACCCTCCAAAGAAGGACAGAGGCAGCCCAGCAAACTTCACAAGATTTTTTACGAAACTGGCTCAGACCAATTTTCCAGAGAAATATCAGCCCTCTTTTTTATTAAATTTTGTCCACATTACCTTATCAATTTCCTCTTTTTCTCATCTTGACTTATCTTCTTTACACATGATTCCTGCCTTGCCAGACCTATAATTAATATTTTAAATAAATTTTAACATGAGATATATTATGAAAACTGAACAAATCAAATGGAAGAGAAATGGATATCTGCCACAAACGTCAGATATGACATTTGCATCAGCTATCCATTGTCAAAGGGGTTCACATGCAATCTAATGTCTAAATGTGGAAGCCGCTGCTGTTTGTTAAAGAGTAGTCCACACATCCAGTTACCAACGTAGACACCACTACAGAACAAACACAGTAAAAACCAAATTCCTTTCATTCCATACCAAATTTTTGAATTATCTTTAGCATTAGACTGTAATCTTTCTCCACTATACAAAGAAATTATGTTTGCAGTTTGCTGTGACAAATAGCACTGGACCTTAGATCAGTTCTTAGTACAGCAAAGGTTGTATAAATTGCACTTCCAGTCAACATTTCAAAATACCTAATCTGTGTTAAATAAAAGATACAGAAATAAATGAGTCACTCCCTACCATTAAATACACTCAACAAAATGCTCTCCATGGAGAAATAGCATATAGATACATAGGCATGGATAGAACCTAGTCACTAGTAATCATCATTTTCTGTTATTAAGGTTTATTTGAAAAAATTGAGAAGAAATTCCATATTAAAAATTAGAATATAATTGCTTTACAATGTTAGTTTCTGCTGTACAATCAAGTGAATCAGTCATATGCATACACATAATCCTTCTTGGACCTCCCTCTCACCTCACTCTCATCCCACCCCTCTAGGTCATCACAGAGCACTGAACTGAGCTTACTGTGCTTTATAGCAGCTTTCTTCCCGCTAGCTATCTATTTTACACATGGTAGTGTATATGAATCACATATATATGTATGTATATGTGTATACACACACACACACACACACACACACACACGTATACATCCCAATCTCCCAATTCCAGCCATGTTTCCCTTTCTCCCTGTGTCAACATGGCCATTTTAAAAGAAGAATCTGAAAAATAAAGATGAGAAAGAAAACTTTGCCAATGGTCCAATGATACTAGGGGAACTAAAAATATTAGTTAACACGTCATAGGTATCATTTACTATATATAGACCTAAGTGTGTGTGGTAAAAGTTTAACAACACAGAAGGATAGTGATTGCCTCATGTAATAAAGGATAGAAAAAGACAATAGGATTAGAAAAGGTTAAAAAGGGGGCTTCTCTTGTATCTCTGTTGTTTCATTTTCAGAAGAACATAAGAACATTTCAGTTCAGTTCAGTTCCGTTCAGTCACTAAGTCCTGTCTGACTCTTTGCAACCCCATGAATTGTAGCA
>SJYX01020444.1:0-28583 GCA_006410675.1 Oreotragus oreotragus
GCGCGCCGGCCTCGCCCTACCGTGGCCTTTCACCTCCGCCTCCTAACTCGGGGGCCTCCAGCTGGCCCGCGCGCAAGCTCCTGTCACCTCCCGCAGCAGCCCCTCCCCATTCCCCTGCGGGCCCCGCCCCCCGCACGTTTCTCCCTCCTCTCCTGTTTCTGCTTCCGACGCTCTGAGACCTTTCTTCCCGCAACCAGATTTCTGTTTCTCTTCTCAGAGGCTTTTATTCAAGGTTTGAAACCTTTTTATTTGCCCCATAGGTTTCTGTTTTTAATATGTCGCTTTAAAAAATGCTTTTTGCTTGTACACAGATATGCAGGAACATCCTTGTGAGTCTTTGGTGCATTAGCAAGAATTTCTAAAGGGCACGTACCTTCAATTTGGTTTCCTGTCCCAGGGCTTCGAAGAGTTTCAGCTCTGCCAGGTAGGGCCAGGTGGGTTTCCAGAGTGACTAGCAGACTGTCTAGGACTCTGGGAGTCCCTGTTTCTCAGGCCTTCGTGTGTTCAGTCTCCCAGTCGTGTCCCGACTCTTTGTGACCCTATGGACTATAGCCCACCAGACTCTTCTGTCCATGGAATTTTCCAGGCAAGAATACTAGAATGGGTTGCCATTTCCTTCTCCAGGGGATCTTCCCCACCCAGGAGTCAAACCCGTGTCTCCCGAGTCTCCTGCATTGCAGGCAGATTCTTTACCACTGAGCCATGGGGGGAAGCCCAGCGGTAGATATTGTGAAGCATTTTATGTATTTTCCCTTATCTGTGGTGATGAGAAGTCTTGTTCTAATTTGCGTTTTCCTAATTTTTAATTACACTGAAAATCATCAGATGTTTATTGGACAGTTTGATTTCTTTATCTGATTTACTAGGTTTCATCTTGTGCTTACTTTGTGTGTGCTGAATGGCCTTATTTTTTTATTTTTAAATAATTATTATTTTTGGCAGCATCTAGTCTTCGTTGTGGCGTGCATGATCTCCCTTGAGACCAGCCGACTTCTTTTTAGTTGAAGCGAGTGCTCGGTAGTTGCGATGCTTGGCCTCAGTTGGGCAGCGAATGTGGGCAGAATTGAACCCAGGCCCTCGGCAGTGAAAGCACAGAGTCCTAACCACTGGACCATCAGGGAATTCTGGTTTAAATATTGATTTTTGTTTGTTTCTTTTTGCATTTTTAAATATATTCTATGTATATCTTTTATTGTTGCTGCTGGTTAGTTGCTTCGTCGTTTCCAACTCTTTGCGAACTGCTAGACCGTAGCCCATGAGGCTTCTCTGTCCATGAGATTTACTAGGCAAGAATACTGGAGTGGGTAGCCATGTCCTTCTCCAGGGGATATTCCTGACCTGGATCAAACCTGCTATATCCTGCATTGACAGGCAAATTCTTTACTGCAGAGCCACCTGGGAAGCCCATAACTTTTCTTAAGTATGTTTGAAAATATCTAATCTGGTGGCTCAGAGGTTAAAGCGTCTGCCTCCAATGAGGGAGACCCGGGTTCGATCCCTGGGTCAGGAAGATCCCCTGGAGAAGGAAATGGCAATCCACTCCAGTATTCTTGCCTGGAGAATCCCATGGACGGAGAAGCCTAGTAGGTTACAGTCCACGGGGTCACAAAGAGTCGGATGACTGAGCGACTTCACCTCACCTCATGCCATTTGCTTTTAATTTTGTGGTGTCTCATACAGAAGTTTTTTTTGAAAGAGTAAAATTCAGCAATTTTTTCTGTTTGGATAGTGTGTTTTCCATATTATTTTCTTATACCAGCCATAAACATTTTTAAGAAACAGGCCTTCAACCTGTCTGAGATACATTTTTGTGTGCCGTGGAAGGCAGGATCTAATTTTACTTGCCTGTGGAAAATCAGTTGTGCCAGTCCCATTTATTGAATGGTGCATTGCTGTTAACATTGCAAGTGTGTCGTAGTATATGCATGGAGCTTATATAGGAGAGTTGAGCATCTTTGGATTTTGATAACCAGTTGAACATGATCCTGGAATCAGTTCCCTATGGACAGTTAGGGACAGCTGTATTTCACTTTTATGACCACAGCCCTATGATAAGACTTGCTATCTGGTAGGGCATGGCTCTGCCTGAGTTCTTTGGCATTTCCTTGGTTAATCTTAGGTCATGACTCATGATAGTTAGTCATTGTGCTCAGATATCATGATATGTTCTGGTTTTTTTTTTGCTGCACTGGGTCTTCCTTGCTGCTTGGACTTTCTCTAGTTTCGGTGTTTAGTCTTCTCCTTGCAGTGGCTTCTCGTTGTGGAGCCTGGGCTCTAGGGCTTGTGGGCTCAGTAACTGCAGCTCTTGGGGTATAGACTGAGCAGGCCCAGTAGTTGTGACACATGGGATCAGTTGCCCCTTGGCATGTGGGATCTTCCCAGGCTAGGGATTGAAGCCATGTCTCCTGCAGGTGGATTCCTAATGACTGGATCACCAGGAAAGTCCTATTGCAATTTTGATTGTATAGAATTAATAGATTCATTTGGGGAAAATTGACACTTTTATATTGAGTCCTCCTGTTTATGAACACTATCTGCTTCTCCATAGGTGTTTTTTTTTTTTTTTTTTTAGTGTCCTTCAGTAAAGTTTTGTTCATAAACATGTAGTTTTTATAGGTGTTGTGAAAGCTGTTTTTTGGTTGCTGATTACTAGTACACAGGAGTGATATTAACTAGCCTGTTGACCTTCTATATGGCAGTCCTGTTGAACTTACCATCCCAACACTTGGCTAACACTCTTGCATTTTTTATGTAGATGGTCTTATCATTCTCAAATAATGATGATTTTGTCTATTCTCTTCCAATCTTTATGGCTTGTGTTTCTTTTCTTTTCTGGTCAAGCGATAGCATTCAGGATCTCAGTTCCCCGACCCAAGATTGGGCCAGTGCTCCCTAACCACTGAACTATGGCATCTGCTTCGTTTTCTGTGACTTAATGCATTGACTGGGGTCTTTGGTGCATTGTTACAGCAGCGGAGTGAGGAATCAAGCATCCCCATCTTGTCACTGACCAATGCAGACGCTTCTGTTGTGTTACCTTAGGGTTGCTACCAACCAGACTTGAGTGCTGGGACTGCCAGGGGCTAGGCTTGCACTCTGAAAACCACTGCTGTATGCGTGATATGTAGAGTTGTGTTCCCCTTTTTGTTTTTTAAAATACTGTCCCCTTTTCCATCTCTCCCCCTTCCCCACATTGGACTTGCCAGATGTTATTAGCATTTTCAAAGAACCAAGGTTGAGATTATTTTCTGTTTCTTTAAATCATGTTTATTTTCTTCATCATCTTTCCTTGAGTTGCTTTCTTATTCTGTGTCTGGTTTCTTGTTTAATGCTTAGATTATTCTTTCAATCCCTTTGTTAAAATAAATGTGTTAAGGGTGCCCATTTTTCCTCAGGTAAGCTTTATTTCCATTTTCCCTTCAGTCTCTGTTCTTATGTTTTTCTTGAAAGGGTACTTTTAAAAAATTAATCAGATAGTAGAACCACAATATGAATGTTTGCCAGTCTTTGGAATTTTTTGAAACTTTCTTTTTTTGCTTGGTATGTGGTATTTCTTATAATATTCAGTGTACATTTTGAAAAAAAAAATGTGTATATTCTCTGTGCTTCAAGTAGGTATTCTCTGCTTGATCCACTCTCTTCTGAGGAAAGTGTGTTAAGATCTCTCATTGCAGGGGAGGGTTTGTATGTTTCTTATCGGCACTGCACTTAGCTCTGACTATCTATACTTTGAGGATTTGTTGGTAGACATATGTGTTTATAATTACAGCTTTTTGATGGATTTTTCCTATTATTAACATGCTGTGTCTGCTTTTGTTCCTAATAATGATTATTGGTTTGAATTTTGTTTTGATTGGTATAAATATTGCTAAACCACATGCAGCAATGCATATTAAGTTTGCAAATAGTGTGCCAAAGGGAGGAAGCCAGCACAGAATGTGGAAGGCATAGCTAGTCTGATGGAGTCCCCAGGGCCCTGGTCTGTGCTGGTGAGAGGAGGGTAGCAGCTCTCCCTTGGGAGGTCGGGAAGCAAGCAGAGCCCGCAGCTGCCAGAGGGCTGACAGCTGGTTCTGTGGGCTGAGCCCCTTGACCAGTGTGGTCAGGATTTGTTGACTTTCCTGTATAAATGTTTTGCTCCAATAAAGAGCTTTAAAAATACAGAGAAGGTAAATATAGCTATTGTAGCTTTATTTTAGTTACTGTTTCTTTGGTTTGCCTTATGTTTAGCCTTTCTGTGTATTTTAGGTTATATAGGTGCACTTTGTGTATCTACTTGGGGAGTTTTTTGCGTCCAGTAGGTGAGTTTAATCCTTTTGCTTCAGTTACCCATCCATTGGATTTCTGCTCATTTTGTGTCTTTTGGGTCCTAATCTTTGTCTTTGCTCTTCACCTTCTGTTGAATTTGTTTAACTTCCCTTTCCTTCTCAGCCCTTAATGCATTATCTTTATTCTTTCATATAAAGTGAATGACTCTCCATTTTCCACCTGAATGAGACAACTCTGTGCCTGGGAGGAGGTAGGGGCAGATGATCTGAAATGTTGCACGTGTCTGCAGGGAGCAGAGTCTGCCTGGGAGGCCAAGTGCTGAGGCCAACTGCGGGAGGGGCCAGGCAGTGACTGGCCCCTGCATCCATCCCAGGAAGCCCAGGGTACCAGGGGATGGCAGCTTTGCATCTGTGTGCCCTGCCTCAGGTGAGCATCTATCCTCCCTGGGAGGCGGGAGGTCTTTTCCCAGGGCTTCCCTGTCTGCTCAGCCTTAGCAACTGTCAGGCTTCTCTGGTGTGGGATGCTGAGGGCTGCTGAGCAGAGGAAGGGTGACCTTGGAGTTGCCTAGCCTCCCTGAATGGGTTGGCTCAGCAGCCAAAGGGTCAGGGCCCACTCCTCCCTCCACTACTCCAGGCCACACATGGAGGGTCAGGCCTGTAGTCACCTCTGTGCTACTTCTCTAGCCCAAGGCCCAGCCTGAGCCATGCCTGGGCCTCAGCAGCTCCTGTTGTTACAGGCTGAAGTGACCTTCGAGGACGTGGCCGTGTTCCTTTCGCAGGAGGAGTGGGGCCTTCTGGGTCCTGCTCAGAAGGGCCTCTACAGGGAAGTGATGCTGGAGACTTACAGGAACCTGGTATCGCTGGGTGAGGCCCCTCGCTGGGATGCAACCCAAGGAACAGCCCTGGGGGCTGAGGGCTGAGCAGGGGCTGGGCTGGGGGCCTCATCCCCTGAGTTCAGAGACGTATTACTGACTCTGGTCCCAGGCAGGCCTGGTCTGCACAGCAGAGGGCCCCCGGTGGGGCTTGGTTAGGTGGCCCCAGATGAACTGCCTCCCTTCCCTAGGCCCAAGGCAGATGCGCCTCCTGATGGAGAGAGCCCTTGTGCTCAGATCTTCAACTGCATGCCCACGCCTACCCCTACAGGGAGTATCCAGACTTCCTGTCACCCGTGCACGTGTATGTCCTCTCCCTTGGCAGTCCCAGGTGAGCCCTCACTGTGTCCGTGGCACCCACCCCAGGCCCCGTCTCCTTCCCAGGAGCTGGACTTGCAGGTCCCAAGCCGGAGGTGATTGTACATTTGGAGCGAGGGGATGAGCTGTGGGTCCTGGACATGCATGGGGCAGAGCAACCAAGCGTCGATGGCTCAGGTGCGTGGGGGGCTGCCACCCCAACTCACCTGCTGAACAAGCGTGTGTGGAGGCCCACAGAATGTGGTACCGAACTGACTCATGGGTTTGGAGGAAGGTGGTCAGTACAGCGGCTCTGGGAGCGGCCTCTGCCAAAACCTGGGTGCTCTTTCTTTTAATTGAAATATAGTTGATTTACAGCATTCTGTTAGTTTCAGGTGTACAATTTAGTGATTCAGTATTTTTACAGATTATATGCCTTTTATTTATTTTTTTTAGGTTATATGCCTTTTAAAATTGTTACAAAATAATGGCTGTTTCCCCCATGTGGTACAGTATCTTTGTTGTTATGGGATAATTCTTGAACTGAATCTTGTAGAAGGGTGAGAGGGGGCTGTTTTGATGGAGGAGAAGAGGGGAGGACACTTGGGCATGCCCTGAGGGACCCCGTGGAGCCCTGCCCTTCAGAGTCCTGCCTTCCAAGAAGCATCAGGTGGTCAGACGGGGCCGCAGGGAAGAACATCACTTCATCACCCTCCTCTAAGTTAACCTACTGGATGGTTATAGACTTCTACAGGAAAAGGAGGGGGTACACATCACCCTGGATTTCAGCACCCAGATACAGATATGTGCTGGTGTGCGCCTGCTGTCCCTTTTCCAGTGGAATCTGGTCCACGCCCACACACAGACATCACTTCCTAGCAGGAATGCAGTGATCTGTGTGCATTGCTGGGTTGCTGATTTTTCACTGAATGCATTTCTGTTTCTGTGTCCCTGTGCTCACTGGAGGTACTTGGGAAGGGTGTTCTTTAGACTCACTCCTGCGGATGACCTGAGGGTGTTGTCCTGCAGGTGTCTTCCTGGTGTCCCTGGAAGGAACTGTTGGCTCAAAGGACTTGAATTTCTCTTTTGTAAATTTGTTTCTTCAGATTATAAATACTTATAGAAATGAGACAAATCCTATTTACAGCTCAGTGAATTTGTACAGTCTACCCACCAGATTAAAATAGGGAACATTCCTAGTTTCCTGTGAGACCACAGGGCCTCCTCTGTCATCTCCCATAGCTTCCCTGGGCCTTCTCTCTGACTCCTGCAGGGCCAGGCTGCTGTGTTGTACGGAGTTTGTTTGGTCTGACCACCATTTGCTGTTCTGTCATGAATATACCGCAGAGTATTTTCCACTATACTTCTACAGGGCATTTGGTTGTCCCCACCTTGGGCCTGTTGTGTGTGTGTGTGTGTCCTGGCTCACAGAGAACAAGTTTCTGATGAGCATGTTCCTGCATGTGGAGTCACTGTGTGCCTTGTCAGGGAAGGAAGGGTGGAGACAAGGCCTCAGATGAGGGCATCCTCTGTGGCGTCTGGAGTGTAAGTGCTGGTGGCTCATGGGTGGTCTCTCAGGTCCCTGGGGAGAGCCCTGAGAATGGACGTGGCCTGTGTGCCTGTCACCCTAATCCTCAGTTAGCACAGGCTGTGCTCTCTGTGCTCCTGGGGAGGCAGCCGGTTTCCCACCGTGGATGTTGGGGTGGATCAGCTGCTGTCAGGTAGCCGTAGACTCGTTCAGCTTTCCCTTCTTCATCAGGCATTCTTAGTGTCCTCTGGGGCCCCTCCTTGCTCTGGTTTCGGTGATGCTGTGAAGCTTCCATCTTCCGTCCTTCTGGGACGAGGACGGGTATCCTGCAGTCCCACCCAGCGGGCTCTGTGTTCAGGAAAGGTTGGGTATTAAGAGTTGGGCGGATGCTTGCACTGCCCTGTGATTGCAGCCCTGGGCAAGGCTTCTAGCCTCTGACTGCCAGGCTCTCGTGTCTGCATGACGTTGGAGATGGTGGAGCTGGTAGTCCACAGGTGGTTGGCAGCATCTTTTACCTTTGAGAGTCAGAACAGGCAACCTCGAGGTGTTCTGTTTGTTGTTTCAGCTCATCGGACCAGGACTGAGAACCAGGAGGTCACTTCAGGTGAAATGCTGTTTGGGAGAGAACTGGACCCACACAGGGGGAGTGTTCTCCAGGGACCTGAGCCAGGAGAAGCCCGTGCGCGTGTCAGGGAGCCAGAGGGGTGCCTGGACAGGCCTGGGGAGCAGAGAGGCCCCAGGCTTGTCACACTGGTCAATGAGGAGTGTGGCCTGGAGTCTGGAGGAAACCTCAGGTCGGGGTCAAGGCCTATCCCTGATCAAAGACCTCACAAATGTGATATATGTGAACAGAGTTTTGAACAGAGATCATACCTTAATAACCATAAACGTGTACACAGGTACAAAAAAACAAATATAGTTCACGATTCAGGGGAAATTTTCCCTGCGAATTTAGTTGTTAAAGAAGATCAGAAAATTCCTGTTGGGAAAAGATTGCATTATTGTGGTTGTTGTGGGAAGGCCTTCAGGTACAGCGCTAACCTTGTCAAGCACCAGCGACTGCACAGTGAAGAGAAACCCTACAAGTGTGAAGAGTGCGGGAAGGCCTTCCACCAGAGCTGTGAACTCATCAGTCACCGGAGGATGCACTCTGGAGAGATCCCCTACCGTTGCGACGAGTGCGGGAAGACGTTCAACCAGAGGCCCAACCTCATGAAGCATCAGAGGATCCACACCGGGGAGAAGCCCTACAAGTGCAGCGAGTGCGGGAAGCACTTCAGTGCCTACTCCTCCCTCATTTACCACCAGAGGATCCACACGGGGGAGAAGCCCTACAAGTGCAGCGACTGCGGGAAGGCCTTCAGTGACGGCTCAATCCTCATCCGGCACCGTCGGACCCATACTGGAGAGAAGCCGTACGAATGCAAAGAGTGTGGCAAAGGCTTTACCCAGAGCTCCAATCTGATCCAGCATCAAAGAATTCACACTGGGGAAAAACCCTATAAATGTAATGAATGTGAGAAAGCCTTCATCCAAAAAACCAAGCTTGTTGAACATCAGAGAAGCCACACCGGAGAGAAGCCCTATGAGTGTAATGACTGTGGCAAAGTCTTCAGCCAGAGCACCCACCTCATCCAGCACCAGAGGATCCACACGGGAGAGAAGCCCTACAAGTGCAGTGAGTGTGGGAAGGCTTTCCACAACAGTTCCAGACTCATCCACCATCAGAGGTCACACCATGGAGAGAAGCCATATACGTGTGCTGATTGCAAGAAGGCCTTCAGCCAGGGCACGTACCTCCTGCAGCACCGGAGGATCCACACTGGGGAGAAGCCTTACACGTGTGGCGAGTGTGGCAAGGCCTTCCGGCACAGCTCCAACATGTCCCAGCACCAGAGGATTCACCTCCGGGAAGACTTCTCCCTGTGACAGCCGGGGGGCCCAGGGTCTGTGGTGCGCTTCCCCCACGTGACCACCCTCTCTTTACTTACTGTCCACATGGTGTCACAGGTGAACAGGCACTTCTAATTTTAAAAAACCTCTTTTCTTAAAAGCAGTGCATGTTCATTTTAGAGAAATTGAGTGGAAAAAGGTAAGCAAAAGGGAGAAGCCCCGTGGCCTACCCTTAGAAAGAGAACTCACCACTATCGCGATCAGCGTAGCTTGTGTCCAGACACTCAGATCGCAGCCACAAGAGAAGTACGGTGGAACTTGTGAGTGCAGCTCCTGTCTCCTCAGTCCTGGAAAACTCACACTGGAGAGTTCCACGTGTTTATGTGGTTTTACACCTTGTAAATTTTAAAACAGCATGTTGTTCATACTTTCCTGTGTCAAAATAGAGTTGATACTGCCTTTTTTATTGTGGCAATAACATTGTGTTTTAGCCACTCAGTTGTGTCCGATTCTTTGTGACCCCATGGGTTGTAGCCCGTCAGGCTCCTCTGTCTATAGGATTCTCCAGGCAAAAATACTGGAGTGGGTTGCCCTTTCCTTCTCCAGTGAAAACATTACATTTACCATTTTAACTTCACTCTTTGGAACTGGATCCAGGAACTCCTTTTGCAGAGATGACATAGATTTTGGGCCTAATCAACTTGGTGGGCAGTTGTGGAATTCACTGGAAAGCAGAAGAAAGATTTAGGGACTAATCAGATGTTGTGAAAGATTTAGGGACTAATCAGATGTTGTGAACATGTCAAGTGTGAAATATCTGCAAAACACCAAAGCAGAGATGCTGAGTAGGCAGGTGGGCTCTGGGTATCTGTCTAGTCTGCAAGTTTGGGAGACACTACCAAAGATGGCATCACAGTCACAAGAGAATTAAGCCACCGTGAAAACCCAACTTAATGCAGAAGTCCTGGGACTATCACCTGGAGTAGCTGACATCAGAGCTTGCCCAGAGATTGAATGCTGGTGTTTGGCTGGGATTCTTAGGGCAAGAAAGTACCTGCTCCTCAGAACAAAGCCTGGGCTGCTGGGGGATACACTGGCTCCCTGAGGATGACACCTGCTCAGAAATGAAGGCAATACAAAGGACCAATCCCTGGGGTGAGAGCCTGGACCCAGCAGTGCCTGACACCACCTCATCTACATTTCCTGTAACAGCACAGTTAGCACATGCTTTTGCTTATCCACATTTATAAAAAACAGTTTTATTACAGCAATGGGACTCAATGGTATGGAGTGCCATACCACTTGAGAGGACATCCTTCCATAAGTGAGCACCAGTGAACAACTATACAGCCTCCTCACTAACCCTTATTAACAATACCTACTNTTTCCTGTAACAGCACAGTTAGCACATGCTTTTGCTTATCCACATTTATAAGAAACAGTTTTATTACAGCAATGGGACTCAATGGTATGGAGTGCCATACCACTTGAGAGGACATCCTTCCATAAGTGAGCACCAGTGTACAACTATACAGCCTCCTCACTAACCCTTATTAACAATACCTACTTAGTCTGCTCCTGAGACTGTACTGGGCCAGTACTGGTCTATGGCCTGTTAGGAACCAGGCCACACAGCAGATGAAAAGACAGCAAACAAGGAAAGATTCATCTATATTTATATCCACTCCCCATTGCTTGCATTACAACCTGAGTTTCACCTCCCACCCTCTCTGTGGAAAAACTGTTTTCCATGAAATCTGTCCCTGGTATCAAAAAGGTTGGGGACAGCTGTTTTACAACACAGTGTGAACACTCACTTCAGTCTACTGTAGAACCATCTAAAGGAACCTCCCTCTTCTGGCAGGAGGGACATCTCAGCTGAAAACCTACAAATGGGGTCCTGGGCTTGTCAGCACCCAACATGTAGTTCTGCCATCTGCCCCACAGCATTCCTGGAAAATTGCTCACTCCAGCGAAACCCTGCCCCACTGCAGAGGTGGCCACTCTAGAGAAGAGGCTAAAAGAAATTAAACCTAAACTCTTCATCACGAGTATCAGAGGTGCCCTTGGACCTTCCTTCTGGACGAGGTCTGCAGACCCTTCGGCTCTTCTTTCTGGCAGCCTCACCTACAGGCTGCACCTGGGCTGAGTGGGCAGCTATAAGCAAAGAGAGTGGCAGTATCAGAATTTAATAATAGCAAACATTAACTGCCCATACAACTCTAACCTCATTGTAAAAATTAACTTCCTGGCTTCTCAAAATTATAAGGTAAGTACTGTCATCACACACCCTTAAGAATCACAGAGAGATTCACTAACTGCTCCCCTTGCCTCCCTAGTCCAAGCCGGAGTTCTGTGACCGCCCCAGGCTTTCTCCCCGTGGCTTTCTGGAGTTCCCTCCTACTGTGGGAGCCCCGCTGCTCGAGGCTTCCCCCTTTCACTGCCCAGGCTTTTCCTTCTGCCTCCTTGAACTAGGCAGTTCTTCATCAACCAGTTCTCAGCTTCTCACCAGTCCTGAGAGCCTGCAGGGCCTCGCGCCACTCGGCTTCTATCTGAGCCCTGTAGTCCCCAAACAAAGAGCGCATCAGCTGCCTCTTCCGGGGCAGAGGGGTTCTCTGGCTGCGCAAGGTTCGGATTGCTCCAAGAGCTTGTTCTTCTGCAAACGAAAACAAAGGATTAGTAACCTCTATCTTCACTTCCAACTGTCCTATCGCAGAGGCAACAATTCCATCCCTTGGCAGCACCTGAGTCCATAGGATTGTCACCGTTTCCCTCCCCCAACTCTACAGACGGGCCCTCACTCTGCTTAGGGGTGGGTCTCTGCATCTTCAGTCCCAGCTCCAGCTTTTCCACGCACCAGGCCAGTTCCCGAGCCAGCTGGTCAGCCTATGATGGATTGTGGTTAGTGACGGTAAGCGGGCATCGGAGCGCTGGGGCCTCCAGCCTCATCCCATAGGAACCCCAAACGCCGCATCTCATCCACTTCCCGCTGTAAATCCGGGACCACACCCACAGGCGGGCTCCCGCCCAGTACGCGCCCGGGACTTCACCCGTCCCGACTGAGGCCCGCCCTTGCCTGGGCCTCTGCGCTTAGGGGGACTTCCTCGGGGGCCTGCTTTTCTGAGGTCTTCCCGCTTCCATTGGCAACAGACGCCCCATCCCGGGTTTTCTTCTTTTGCTTCTTGGTCCTCGAGGCAGCGTCACGGCACGTAGGGCGCCCTAAGCAGACGGACTGGCTGAGGCCTTACAGTGAAAGGACTCGGGGCTTTAGGAAGCAGCCTGGAGAACCAGGGGACTGTAGGGTGCACGGGCAGTACCTGGGCCTGGGGCTGCCGCTGTCTCCCGAGCAGGATGTCCTGGAGCCTGGGGAAAGGGGGAAAGAACGAGGGTCATGAGGAGCCGCCGACCGCCCGAAGGCGTTCCCCACTTGTATACCGCTCACCGCCATGCGCTGCCGCTGGAACCGAGGAGGGCTGGTTTTTTTTTTTTTTTTAGATATTTTAGATTTTAGCACATTATTTTTAACATAATTGTCGATCCTGTAAAAATTATTATTTCCACAAATATACAATTCTTAACGACTGCTCAGTGTTGAAGGCTATTTATATGATTCCAATGAAATGTTTCTACAAGTTGATAATTGGGAAATATAATTCCCATTATATAAGGGACTGTCAACTTTTCAAGAACACACTCAATATAGAAAAGAAGGTTCATGCAGAAAGTTCTTTTTAAATGAAAAACAACCAGTTTGTAAATCTCTGAACCTGTCAACTACTCGCTTTCATAGCAAGAGTGAGTCTAGTGATTTACATCTTTGTACACAGAGCTCTACATGCAGAATGCACAGAATTTGAAAATTGGATTTTCATTATAAAATCTCTCCACTATCTTGAAGCCATGTGTTTTATACTGCTCAGAACACACATTAACATTATGTATGCTTATTCATTAGTCTGGAAGAATGCAAAATGAAGGAAGAATCGTGAACTGGAAGCTGATCCTGCACGGGACCTCTTCCCAGCCAGAGCACATGAAAGAGCCCCGGGTATACACGTCCTATAACACTGTGCAGAACGACCGAAGAGGGGTGGAGAAGGTGGTGGATCCTGGGGAGGTCTGTGTGGCTCTGTTCTTCCTGGCATGCACTTCTCTGAACTGGGCTTCCCAGGTGGCGCTAGTGGTAAAGGACCTGCCTGCCAAGGCGGGAGACATAAGAGACGTGGGTTCAATCCCTGGGTCAGGAAGATCCCCTGGAGGAGGGCAGGGCAACCCACTCTAGGGTTCTTGCCCAGAGAATCCCATGGACAGAGGAGCCTGGTGGGCTACGGTCCATAGGGTCACAAAGACGTGGACATGCCTGAAGCAACTTAGCATGCACAGCAATCAACAATGTAGTGGGAGAACCTGCCCCTAACTTTTAGGCAGGACGTGAGTTAAAAAATGGGTTGGGAGGAAAGGGAGTAGAAGTGAACTTTATTTTTGATAGAAAATTGTCTCACTTCTTCTTTTATCCAAAATTTAGAAATTAAAAAGAATGAATTCAATATTATTCAATTCTCGAACATGAATTTTCTCCATTTACGACAGTATCAAATTTTAAAGAAAGCTATCTTTTTGTATGCTCACATATATCTAATGTTTGTATTGCACCTGGTTTTAAAGGATTTTCCACACTGTCTCATTTAACTTATAATGCTTATAATCTAAAAAGGCTAGATCTCAGTATGTCCATTTTACAGAAAGAAGACCAAGGGTCAAGTGACCAAATCATGCATGCTTCTCTTTACTAATTCCTTAACTGATGCTTCTTGGCAACTCCAAGGGGAGCTACAGAATCTCAGTTTTTCTCAGAAACTTGCTGAGGAAAGCTGAAGTCAGTCAGTTATATTCCCGGGTCTCCGCCAGAAGCCACTGGCTGGCTTCTCCCTTATCAGATGGTGGGCAGAAAACACATTTTCTTTATCTGTGTGTCCCCCAGGCCTCTGGCACTGTGCCTCAGATTGTAGCAGGTAGGTTATCAGAGTTTCCAGGACAACCTTCCCTGAACAGTCCTGGCTCTGTGACGGGTGTTTTGGAAGATACAAAGACATTCTTTATTCAAGAAATGTAAAAACTAGCTGTGTGAAGGCCTCAGCTCTTATTCTGGCCCCGTTTACATTCTGCAAAATAGCTTCTGCTGGGGCCCTATCCCGGAGGCCTCCTCGTCACAGTCCTGGAGGCAGGGGGCGCCCTGCAGGAACTTTTTCCTCCAAGACTCCCTAAGGGGTATTGACAGAACGCTTTGATTGTTTAGGACTTCCCTGGTGGCTTAGATGGTAAAACGTCTGCCTACAATGCAGGAGACCTGGGTTCAATCCCTGGGTCAGGAAGGTCCTCTGGAGAAGGAAATGGCAACCCACTCCAGTACTCTTGCCTGGAAAATCCCATGGATGAAGGAGCCTGGTGGGCTATAGTCCATGGGGGTCACAAGTCAGACACAACTGAGCAACTTCACTTTCACTTTTCTTTTGATTGTTAAAATAGTGAAGTACTTCCACAACAGGTGACCAAGAAACATTTCTCTGATCTCTCCAGTGTCCCCCTTTCCTGGACCACTGCCCGAGTCTTCCCAGACCCTTTCTGACAATTCAGCAGCTGAAAGGGCAGCTCCTAACAGAGCAAGAGGCCTCCAGAGAGCTGCCACACAACAGCAGTATTGGTGCCTCTGCAGGAAGTTCCTGCCTGTCTTATCAGCAGCTCCTTCCCAAAACATGGATGGGAGGAAAGGGAGTGGCAAACTGTTGATTTTCCACAGGATAAGACCATACTATCTTTTACAATTAACTTTTTCATCCAGAATTTAAGATATTAAAGTGAATGAATTCAATGTTATTAAATTCCCTAACATGCATTCTACTATAGCAGGCTAAAAAGCAAAGGAAACCAACAGGTATGCGCACTCATCTACATCATCCCATTCAGGCTTCAAAACCCACAAGAAATGGAAGAATTCTTCCTACCATATGACAGGGGAAGTTCAGGGAGGTTAAAAAGGTGCCAAAGCCCCTGGAGAAGGGAAAGGCTACCCACTCCAGTATGCTGGCCTGGAGAATTCCATAGACTGGATAGTCCATGTGGTCACAAAGAGTTGAATACGACTGAGTGACTTTCACTTTACTTCACTTCAAAGATGCATTAGTGACTGGAAAATGCAGACTGAAACCCCAGTTAGTGTGAGTCCAAGTTTTGCACTCTCTCTACTCCCCAGATGGCCTCGCGAGGGACAGGCAGTGGGTGTGTGTTGCAGCTGCCTTGCTGGTTCCTAAATAACGAGCTTTCTCCCCCTGGCCGGTGGCTTTCTGTGTTTCAGGAGCAGCCTACACAAGAGGGCCCGAAGGAGAACGCTCAGGCATCCCAAAGCCCCAGCGGCAGTGGAGTCGGGGGCAGAAGGGAGGAGTTGGCAGGGGGCGCCCCTTCCGAGGCCATGCTGAGACTCCTGCAGAGCGCTTTCAGCAAAAACTCACCCGCAAAGCAAGCACCAAAGAAGCCCCCAAGTGCCAAGCCCAACATCCCTTACGAAAATTTCTATGAAGCCCTGGAAAGGCTGAACAAGCCCTCCCAGCTTAAAGACTCTGAGGACAGTCTGTATAATGACTATGTCGATGGTTTCTACAACACGAAACCTTACAAGCACAGGGACGACCGGCTGCTCCAAGCTCTGGTGGACCTTCTGAGGGAGGAAAATTAAAACGCGTGCTGGTCCAAAGCTGGAGATAGTCACGCTTCCTCCTCCCCCGTGAGATTTTGCCTGTGTCTGAAGTGGGTGTTTTGTCCTTGATTCTTCTGCTTCTAATATCCTTTGCAGTACTTTTTCTTTTTCTCCCTAAACTGAATATTTGAAAGCTAGGAGCTCCAGCAGGAAATCCAACTTCCTGAACTGATTGCACAGAGCTCGTCTTCCCTGCTTGCACAAGTCAAATGTTTTGTTCTTTCTGGGGCCACAGTTCACACCTGGTTCTCATACCACATGAGAACGCCTACTCAGGCCTCCCATTTCATGTCTCAAAATAAAAGGTACATAGGGCAATAGATTACTTTGAAAAAGCAACCTGCAAAAAAAATGAGAGGAAGGAAGACAGTTTCTAATAGCTTGTTCCCTGTTTTTGCCATACAGTTCTTCAAATTTTGATGCCAAAGAAGGGCTTGGAAAGTCTAATGAAGGAGCTCTTAATTAGATTTATATCCCAGGCTTTTCTGCTCCAAAGTGCTGCTCATTCAGGAAGAGGCCGTTAGGTCATTTTGGGGAAAGGCTGGGTTATTCAGATCCAGGAACAGGCCTCAAACCCTGCACTGGCTGGTGTGAGCAGTTTCAGAATATTCTTTGCTTGGTGTACCATGGAGAGGCCTCCATGGATCCGAAGGTGACTGCGACTCAGGCTGTGAGCGCTGGCCTTCCCCTCTTCCCCCTCGCCTTCTCCTTTCTCAGCCACAAACTAAATACTGAGAGAGCTATTGATACTGCTTTCTTAGAACAAACTTGATTAGGGACTTGGCCAATTCCTAGTCATAACTTTTTTTTTTAAGTAGCCATAACAGGAAACCACCACTCATAACATGGAAAAGCAATGTACTAACCGGAACATGTTCATTATAGGGAGAGCCAATGGAAGGTTTTGTTGTGTTTTAAACTACATTCATTAGAGCAGTTTTTTCTGGATCTTTGAGTTTCCGTTCCCTAACACCGAAGGCGCTTCTCCAGTCTTACGGATGATAGTCTCCAAATTCTCAAACTGTTTCCAAGCTTCAACTCGGAGGACACAGGCTCACCGCCCACAGGCAGCACCTGACCCTCAGCTAGATTTCGTTTGGCACGTTAAATGTTTTAAAAATGGGAGTGATTATTGAAGCTATGAGATTTCACCTAAAACCTGACTGTCAGTGCACCTTCCCTCGCAGCAACAGCTGGCTGGAGCTGAGTAACAGCTGCCTAGCAGGTATAGACTTGGACACATGTCCCCATGGTGCCCTCTTCACCCATGATGCTTATCAACGGCCACCTGACCGGTGCGCGTTCAATAGGCATTTGATTTTGCCTATTCCTGCACTAAACAAACATGCACAGTGTAAAAGCATTAGGAAAAAAACATCCCCAACTTCTTTCAGATAGGAACTGTATGATAATAATTACAAGAATTTGTCATGATCTAATTTATTGGCCAAAAAAGAAAAAGTATTTTAGACCCTTGAGAATACCTCTGAAATCTTGTTTGACATACGTGTTTTATCTCACCTCACCCAGATGCTCACTTACTCTAATTCACGAATTGCCAAGCCCCTCGCTTCCCGCTCTCACAGAGGCTCCAGTCACTGACAGTACTGGCATTCTCCCACTTATTCGGCTGTTCGCGATCCTTCCATGAAGTCTGAACTTCCTTAGGCCACTGGACCAGGAAGAGAACTCCATTGAACTAGATCAGGAGAGCCCTAGGGTCTGTCACTTGCTTCAGAGTGAATTTGGTAAGACAGACTTTCACCCTCAACTGTGCAGAATGAGGGTATTTCTAGAGCAATACACACTATGTATTGAGGATGTCCCCCTGAAGGAATAGCGGTATCTCTCTATCATGGAGGTATCACGTGTTGTATGATTCACAGTGTTAAACAGAATTTTGGAAAATTGCAGCACATCAAAAGGTATTACATGAAGCTGAAAAGTACCAGAGAGTTACTATGAAAAAAAAAAACTGTTTTCAATGAGTTAAAAATAAATCAATGAAAAAATAAAGCTAAGGCCCAGAGAGGCCAATAAAAAAAAAAACAGATGAAAACTCCCCTGACCCCATTCCCAAACTAGTGCTAATTTGTATGAAGCTTTCTTTCTCATCCTTCTAACAGTATCTTTTTCTGGTTAAAACCCCAACCAACCATTGGACCAGAGCCAAAGGTTCAATCAAGAGAAGCTTTAATAGTTAAATAAAGTTATGTTTGAATGTTTCCAACCTGGAACATATTGTTCAGACTTGAAATATTTTCGTCAGTCTTTCTTAGTGCCTGTGTGGATTTTTGTGAAAATGTAAAAAGAGGAAACTTATATAATATTTCCCTCAGAATTTTAAACTATATTTTCTTTACAGGTATTTGTAATGCTTTACCAAATGCTTTTATCAAACAGAATTTTAAAAGGCATAATAAATTATATTAAAAACCAAAATTTTCCTGAGAGTAAGAACATTTCATCCAATAAAATATTTTTGAAAAGCATGTTCCTCTGTCAGTGAGAAAAAAAAAAGTGTAATATGTTTATGTTGTGGTATTAAAAGTGACATTTGTCTCATAACCTAATATAATGTGTAGCTGAGCTTAACATGTGTGGTCTTAGCATTTTTAAAGGAACTCCCACATTATACGCTTGATGTATTAACCAGAATATGTACAATATGCTTATAAATCTGAAGAATAAATGGTTCCTCACTAAGTCAAAAAGAAAATAGAAGCTTATGTTTCCAACAAAAACAGGATCTCCTTCTCTTATTATATTTCCTAAATGAACTATAAAAACTAAAAGGCGAAGGTTTACATTAAATTCAATGGGCTTTCTTAAAGGCAATTTAAGAATCTACTTTAATAGGTATATTTCACCTTGCTTTATAGGCCAGTCTTTCACTTTTTTTTTTGACAACACACAAAGTTGTGTGACTGAGCATTAACTGAAGTGCTGAGGGGAAAAAAAAAAAATAACTACAGGGACAGCATGTGAGAGCGGTCATTTGCAGCAGTTTACTAATTGTGACTTTGTTTATCGGCTGGATCACAGCAACTCAGCATTAAACTCTTCCCAGGGGCCCCTCGTCAGAAGCCCCCCCAATTTCTAATTCTGATCTCCTATTCTCAGCCCCTTTTGTCTCCTGCTCCAAACCCTTATTCCAGGATTTTCCACCCACCATTTCAGAATATGACGCCTTCCTACGCAGAGGTTGGTTCCCCCCAGGCTCCATTGCCCCTTCCTAAGCCATAAATACTCGGTAAAACCAAAACAATTTCTCAGGAATTTCAGAAGGGCTGTTCAACTGGTTTTTGTTCTCCACATCCAGCCACCTTCAAAGTCTTCCCACCAGGGGGATTAAAGATAGTTTGATTTCTTTGGAATGTCCACTTAGTAAGTCCTTGGTTAACCATGCGCAGGCTGGAAGTATAAACACAAATACACACACATGTCGCAAGGACAGACATTAATTCCTAAATATAAATTTAAACCCAGAAGAAGGAAGAGCATTTCCTAACTGCCTGATAATTTTGAAAGGCTATAACACTAATACACATGATGGTGATTATTATTCACGCTACTCTCTCTGCCCTGGTGGACAGTGTACTTTCGTGGTCTATGGATGCCAAGCTTGATCTGCTTTGGTCAGTGAAATATTAGCAGACAGGAGGCGATCAAGGATCTTAAATCTTGCTTTTCAGTGCATCAGTGCTATGAGAAGAGCATGTTTCTGGGAGCTACAGCCCCTTCTGCCTGTTTCCAGAACAAATGCATATGAGGCAAACTCACATTCTGCAACTAAATCCAGGCAACTCACAGCCTGAAGCAGAGCTGTCCAGATGATTGCAGCCTAAATAAACTGAACTTGTCACCTTGACAACAGTCTTCAAGTAGTTGGTTACACAGCCTTACTGTATCACAAAATAATGAAAAAAAAAGTTCCACGTGTTCATTCCACTACCAATTCTATCCCTTTCAAACTGTGCCTTCCTGAGCCTAGAGTACAAAAAAAAAAAAGAGCCAGTATTAAGCCATAAACCTCTTAATACTGATCCCAAGGATAAACAGAGGCCCTGCCCAAGCTCTGAAATTTTCATCTTTAAAGATCTTAGTTCAGCTCCGCCTAAAAGCAGAGCCTCAGACAATGAATGGCTGGGTACAGGTAGTTTATTTGGAGGCAAACAAAAGCAGAGAGAAAAAAATGACTCTCACATACGTGCAAGGAGTCACACAACGGAGCCACACTGATCATCAACACGAGACTTCCCAAAGACTAGAATGGATGCTTCAACTGACAATGGCTTCAGTAGAAGGTAGCTCAGAGCAGACATCCATGTTCCCCTCTCTCCCTCATCCAACACTGTCATGGTCCACCAACCTCTCTCAGAAGCTAGATGAAACCCCAGAGTAAGGGAAGAAAATGTGACTGGCTGAGATCAAGTTCATACCACTTATTAGAAAAGCAACTTTTAACAGAAATAAAGTTCTGTTACAAAATAATGAAGAAGCTTTTGCTCACTTTGGTTTTAGCTAAATTATGCAATTTGTACATTTGTATAATTTGTATTGCTTGTATATTGCTGCTGCTGCTGCTGCCAAGTCATTTCAGTCATGTCTGACTTTGTGCGACCCCATAGACAGCAGCCCACCAGGCTCTCCTGTCCCTGGGATTCTC
This sequence comes from Oreotragus oreotragus, assembly GCA_006410675.1. Taxonomy (NCBI): domain Eukaryota; kingdom Metazoa; phylum Chordata; class Mammalia; order Artiodactyla; family Bovidae; genus Oreotragus; species Oreotragus oreotragus. Next base: position 20,276 of record SJYX01020444.1, read on the forward strand.
CAGGCAAGAACACTGGAGTGGCTTGCCATTTCCTTCTCCAATGCAGGAAAGTGAAAGTGAAGTCACTCAGTTGTGTCTGACTCTTCGCGACCCCGTGGACTGCAGCCCACCAGGCTCCTCCGTCCATGGGAGTTTCCAGGCAAGAGGACTGGAGCGGGGCACCATTGCCTTCTCCTAAGTGACCACGATTCTTGGCTTCCCTAGGGGCTCCAGTAAAGAACCTGTCCGCAATGCAGGAGACCTGGGATTGATCCCTGGATCAGGAAGATCCCCTGGATCAGGAAATGGCAGTCCACTCCAGTATTCCTGCCTGGGAAATCCCATGGACAGAGGAGCCTGGCAGTCTACAGTCCATGGGATCACAGAGTCAGACACAACTGAGTGACTAACACACACATTCTTATCATCAGTGCATGACAAGAAGGTGACTATGGCCATTATGTGTCCACCATTCCCAGGGCATGTGCAAAGGAGGCAAAAATCACTTCCTGGTTTCTAAAACCGGCCTCCACTACTCCAAACAGTTTGCCTGAAACTCCACAAAGTACTTTCACTCTCATCCACAGCCACACACCCTCCACCTCCATAGAAGCCCATGTTGTAGGTATCTTCATTGAACATTTACCTACCTGGGGAAGGGCCCACAGGCTCAAAAAGAGTTCTTGTTCATAGGAGAAGGTAGGGGGAAACAATCTCAGATCTGTTCCTCCAAGGCCGTTGTGACTGTTCCCTTCTACCATTAGCTCTACCTCTGTCTCTTGCAGCCCCAGCAACAGATGACTGATAAATCTAGATGATGTTTTGATGTGAGGAGAGTAGCCTCCATGTCTGGTTCTGCCTTGTATCCTTGACACTTACTTCTTGCATCATTATTATTAAAGGGCAAAAAAAAAAAAAAAAAANCATCTTTGCATGAAATGTTCCCTTGGTATCTCTAATTTTCTTGAAGAGATCTCTAGTCTTTCCCATTCTATTGTTTTCCTCTATTTCTTTGCATTGATCACTGAGGAAGGCTTTCTTATCTCTCCTTGCTATTCTTCGGAACTCTGAATTCAGATGGGGATATCTTTCCTTTTCTCCTTTGCCTTTTGATTCTCTTCTTTACTCAGCTATTTGTAAGCTCTCCTCAGACAACCATTTTTCCTTTTTGCGTTTCTTTTTCTCATGGATGGTTTTGATAACATCCTGTACAGTTTTGATAACTTCTGTACAGTGTTGTGAACCTCCGTCCATAGTTCTTCAGGCACTCTATCAGATCTAATTCCTTGAATCTATTTGTCACTTCCATTGTATAATAGTAAAGGATTTGATTTAGGTCATACCTGAATGGCCTAGTGGGTTTCCTTACTTTCTTCAATTTAAGCCTGAATTTTGCAATAAGGAGTTCATGATCTGAGCCACAGTTAGCTCCTGGTCTTGTTTTTGCTGACTATATAGAGCTTCTCCATCTTCAGCTGCAAAGAATAGAATCAATATGATTTCAGTATTGACCATCTGGTCATGTCCATGTGTAGAGTCATCTTTTGTGTTGCTGGAAGAGGGTGCTTGCTATAACCAATGTGTTCTCTTGGCAAAACTCTAGTAGCCTTTGCCCTGCTTAATTTTGTACTCCAAGGCCAAATTTGCCTACTATTCCAGGTATCTCTTGACTTCCTACTTTTGCATTCCAGTCCCCTATGATGAAAAAGACATCTTTTTTTGGTATTAGTTCTAGAAGGTCACGTAGGTCTTCAGAGGACAGTTGAACTTCAGCTTCTTCGGCATTAGTAGTTAAGGCACAGACTTGGATTACTGTGATATTGAATGGTTTGCCTTGGAAATGAACAAAGATCATTCTGTCATTTTTGAGATTTGACCCAGGTACTGCATTTTGGACTCTTGAGGGTTACTCCCTTTCTTATAAGGGATTCTTGCCCACAGTAGTGGATATAATGGTCATCTGAATTAAATTTGCCCATTCTGGTCCATTTTAGTTCACTGATTCCTTAAATGTCGATGTTCACTCTTGCCATCTCCTGTTTGACCACTTCCAACTTACCTTGATTCATGGACCTAACATTCCAGGTTCCTACGCAATATTGTGCTTTACAGCATCAGACTTAATTTTACAGGAAGAGAAGGGGATGACAGAGGATGAGACAGTTGGATGGCATCACTAACTCGATGGGCATGAGTTTGAACAAGGCTTAGGCGCTGGTGATGGACAGGGAAGCCTGGTGTGCTGCAGTCCCTGGTGTTGCAAAGATTCAGACATGACTGAGCAACTGAACTGAACTGAACTTTACTTTCACCACCTATCAGTTTATCTGCTAACTAATCTCTACCCCTCTCCACCATGCAACACAGGCTGTCTCTGGCCTGAACTGCATTTGAGTTCTTATTCATCTCTCTGGCTACACTTGCCTCCCTCCTGTCTTTTCTGAGCCACCACGTGGTGGGAATGGTCTTTAGAAAACAAAACTGTGTTGCTCTCCTGCCTAGAAATCTTCTATTACTTCCAGCATAAAGTCCAAGCTCCTGACTTCCAGCCAGCACATGTCCNTTGTTCATCTCTCTGGCTACACTTGCCTCCCTCCTGTCTTTTCTGAGCCACCATGTGGTGGGAATGGTCTTTAGAAAACAAAACTGTGTTGCTGTCCTGCCTAGAAATCTTCTATTACTTCCAGCATAAAGTCCAAGCTCCGGACTTCCAGCCAGCACATGTTCCATAAATCACACGGAGGCAACTATTTCCAGACCTCACTCTGCTCTGGCCCTGCTGATCTGCCAGCCTTCTGAGCCTCACTCTCCACCTCTCTTTACAGGCCCCTGCAACCCCTACTGCCCTCTGCTTGACCAGCCACCTCATTTTTCTTTCCTGGCAATATGAGCACCTGTTCAAACCCCCCAGAATCAGGCAGTAGGTGTTTGCAGAACTTTGGCGAGGAAGAAGTAGAAAGTCTAGTCTTCCATGTCATCAAATATCCTCTCCATTGCCTCCCACCCTAGTATGTAATAAAGGCTCAGAAAATGGACGGCAAGCCTTCATCTAGCTGTGCCTGGCTGTCTGCACCCCCACAGACACTCCAGAAACCACTCCTAACGTTTCACTCTCAACCATCATGGCTGCTTCCTATCTGCTGAGACACACTAGTCTCCACTAACACAATCTTTCCTTGGCACATTCCCCTAGCCTGTTTAAGATATAAATATTTATGTACAGGCAATTTTCATCATTCCTGGTAGTTCTATAAAGTAGCTGAGAATTACAAATTATGGAATAAGAAACTGCTGCTCCTGGGAGAAATGCAGTTAGGATTCTAGGAGCCTTTGGTCACAACATCTTCATCAACCAATCAATACATGACCTTCTTTTATGTGTGTTTCTCTCTAAAGACATCTTATTTGCTATATACTATTGATTCCTAAACATTGAACTCAGCCAACAGCACTATGACTTGTATTGGGTGAAGTGTATCTAGCACATTGTTTGCTCCAAAAAGACATCACATCACAGTTCCCTTGCTCTTAGGGACATTGGATAGCACTTCAGCACTATGCTTGAGGCAATTTAAACAGTGAAATTCCCAACATAAGCATAAAGATTTTTTAAAAGTCTGGCAATTAAAATACAGGCACATCTTGGAGCTATGACAGGTTCAGTTCTGGACTCCCGCAATGAAGTGAGTGACACAATAAAAGTCACATATATTTTTTAGTTTTTCAGTGAATATAAAAGTTATTAGTCTGTTAAGTGTGCAACAGCATTATGTCTAAAAAAACAACATACGTACATTGATAAAAATAGTGCTAAAAATGCCAACCATAATCTGAGTCTTTAGCAAGTCATGTGGTATTAAAAACATCAATTATCATTGATTGTGCATTACCATAACAAATATAATAATGATAGGTTTGAAATATTGCAAGAATACAAAAATCAGACACCCAAACAGGACGTGAGCAAATGCTGTTGGTAAGTGTGCTATCAGTTTCTGTCTCAGGTATTTGATGTTCTTTTGTTAGCTGCCTACACGGCAAGGAGCCTTGTGTTTTCTTGTAGACACAATCCCTTTGTCATATTTAATACCCCCTCATTGTCCCTGATAATTTTATTTGCTCAGATGTCAGAAATCAATATAGATACTCCAACTTGCTTTTCATTAGTGTTAGCATGGTAAGCCTTTCTCCTCTCTTTGTTTTTAATCTGTGTTTTTGTATTTAAAGTGTGTTTCTTACAGACAATGTGTAGTTAGGTCTTCTATTTTATCTGCTTTGGCAGTCTCTGTCTTTCAATCGGTGTAGCGAGACATTCACTTTTAAAGTGATTATTAATATGGTAGTTAGTTTTTTATTCATTACACTTGTTTTCTTTTTAGAAATCTTACCCTCTTCTCCTGTCTTCTCTGGTTTAACTGAGCATTTTATCGGATTCAACTTTTTCTACTACTTAGAATGATACTTTTAAAAGAATTTTAAGGTTTGTTTTAGAGTGTGCAGTGTGTATTAGAATTAATGTAAGTCTACCTTCAAATAACACTGCATTGCCTCACAGGCAACACAGGTATTACAACCCAGGCCCGACTTCTCTCCTGTCCTCAGGACACTGCTACCATCCACCTTACACAGGCGATAGTTACCCAATACACTGTCAAGACTATTACTCTGAAAACCAGTGACCTTTCGTTTTAATTAGGAATAAGACAAGTAAAAGATTTTCTTTTACCTTCACTTGTTCCTTCTCAGATCTTCTCCCTTCTGTAGGTAGATCCAGGTTTCTTGTATCACTTGCTGTTTCTCTTGTTGTTCTTCAGTTGCTAAGTCATGTCTGACTCTTTTTGAGCCCATGGACGGCAGCACCCCTGTTCTTCTCTATCTCCTGGAGTGTGATCAGATTCATGTTTATTGAGTTGGTGATGCTATCTAACCATCTCATCCTCTGCCACCCCGCTTCTCCTTTTGGTTTCAATCCTTCCCAGCATTAGGGTCTTTTCCAATGAGTTGGCTCCTTGCATCAGGTGGCCAAAGTATTGTGACGGCAGCACCCCTGTTCTTCTCTATCTCCTGGAGTGTGATCAGATTCATGTTTATTGAGTTGGTGATGCTATCTAACCATCTCATCCTCTGCCACCCCGCTTCTCCTTTTGGTTTCAATCCTTCCCAGCATTAGGGTCTTTTCCAATGAGTTGGCTCCTTGCATCAGGTGGCCAAAGTATTGTAGCTTCAGCATCAGTCCTTCCAATGAATATTCAGGGCTGATTTCCTTTAGGATTGACTGGTTTGATCTCCTTGCTGTCCAAGAGACTCTTAAGAGTCTTCTCCAGCATCACAGTTCGAAAACATCACTTCTTCAGTGCTCAGCCTCCTTTATGGTCCAACTCTCACATCTGTACATGACTACTGGAAAAACCATAGCTTTGACTATATTGACCTTTGTTGGCAAGGTGGTGTTTTTGCTTTTTAACACACTGTCTAGATATATCATAGCTTTCCTTCCAAGGAGCAAGTGTCTTTTAATTTTGTGGCTGCAGTCACCATTCACAGTGATTTTGGAGCCCAAGAAAATAAAATCTGTCACTGCTCCCACTTTCCCCGCCTCCTATTTGCCATAAAGTAATGGGACCAGATACCATGATCTTAGTTCTTCTGGATATTGAGTTGCAAGCCAGCTTTTGCACTCTCCTTTTTCACCCTTATCAAGAGACTCTTTAGTTCCTCTTCATTTTCTGTCATTAGAATGGTATCATCTGCATGAGGTTGTTGATATTTCTCCTGGCAATCTTGATTCCAGCTTGATTCATCCAATCTGGCATTTCACATGATGTGCTCTGCATATAAGTTAAATAAGCAGAGTGACAATTTCCCAATTTTGAACCAGCCCATTGTTTCATGTCCAGTTCTAATTGTTGCTTCTTGACCCTCATACAGGTTTCCCTAGAGACAGGTAAGGTGATCTGGTATGCCCATCTCTTTAAGAATTTTCCAGTTTGTTGTGATCCACACTGTCAAAGGCTTTAGCATAGTCAATGAAGCAGAAGTAAATGTTTCTCTGGAAATCTCTTGCTTTCTTCATGATCCAGTGAATGTTGGCAAATTATCTCTGCTTCCTCTGCCTCTTTGAAATCTAGTTTTTACATCTGGAAGTTCTCAGTTCATGTATTGCTGAAGCCTACCCTGAGAATTTTGAGCAAAACCTTGATAGCATTTGAAATGAGCAAAACTGTACAGTACTTTGCTCATTCTTTGGCACTGCCTTTCTTTGGGACTGGGAAAATTGGCCTTTTCCAGTCCTGTGGCCATTGTTGAGTTTTCCAAATTTGCTGACATACTGAGTGCAGCACTTGGACAGCATCATCTTTTAGGATTTGAAATAGCTCAAGTGGAATTCCATCCTCTCCACTAGCTTTATTTGTAGTAATACTTCCTAAGGTCCACTTGACTTTGTATTCCAGGATGTCTGACTCTAGGTGAGTGACCACGCCATCATGGTTATCTGGGTCATTAAAACCATTTTTGTATAGTTCTTCTTTGTATACTTGCCACCTCTTTTTAATCTCCTCTGCTTCTGTTAGGTCCTTACCAATTCTGTCATTTATTGTGCCCATCCTTGCATGAAATGTTCAGTTGATATCTCCAATTTTCTTGAACAGATCTCTAGTGTTTCCCATTTAATTGGTTTCCTCTATTTCTTTGCTTTGCTGACTTAAGAAGGCTTTCTACTCTCTCATTGCTCTTCTCTGGAACTCTGCATTCAGTTGGGTGTATCTTTCCCTTTCTCCTTTGCCTTTTGCTTCTCTTCTTTCCTCAGCTATTATAAAGCCTTCTCAGATAACCACTCTGTCTTCTTATATATCTTTTTCCTTGAAATGAATTTGGTCACTGCTTCCTGTACAATGTTACAAACCTCCATCCATCGTTCTTCAGGCACCCTGTCTACCTGATCTAATCCCTTGAATCTATTTATCACCTCCACTGTATAATCATAAGAGATTTAACTTAGGTCATATCTGAATGGCCTAGCGGTTTTCCCTACTTTCTTCAATTTAAGCCTGAATTTTGCAATAAGGAGATCATGATCTGAGCAACAGTCAGCTCCAGGTCTTATTTTTGTCGACTGTATAGAGCTTCTCCATCTTCAGCTGCAAAGAACACAATCAATCTGACTTCATTATTGATCATCTGGTGATGTCCATGGGAAGAGTCATCATATTAGTGACTGGGGCATAGACTTGGATTACTGTGATGTTGAATGGGTCACCTTGGAAGCAAACTGAGATCATTCTGTCATGTTTGAGACTGCACCCAAGTATTACATTTTGGACTCTTCTATTGACTATGAGGGCTACTACATTTCTTCCAAGGGTTTCTTGCCACAGTAGTAGATATAATGGTCATCTGAATTAAATTCGCCCATTCCCATTCATTTTTTAGTTTTCATTCCAATCCCAAAGAAAGACAATGCCAAAGAATGCTCAAAATACTGCACATTGAACTCATCTCACATGCTAGCAAAGTAATGCTCAAAATTCTCCAAGCCAAGCTTCAATGGTATGTAAACCACAAACTTCCAGATGTTCAAGCTGGATTTAGAAAAGGTCAACATCCATTGGATTATTGATAAAGCAAGAGAATTCCAGAAAAACATCTACTTCTGCTTTACTGACTACACCAAAGCCTTTGACTGTGTGGATTGCAATAAACTGTGGAAAATTCTTCAAGAGATGGGAACACCAGACCATGTGACCTGCCTCCTGAGAAATCTATATGCAGATCGGGAAGCTACAGTGAGAACTGGACATGGAACAACAGACTGGTTCCAAATTGGAAAAGGAGGACATCAAGGCTGTATATTGTCACCCTGCTTATTTAACTTATATGGAGAGTACATTAAGCAAAACGCTGGGCTGGATGAAGCACAAGCTGGAATCAAGATTGCCAGGAGAAATACCAATAACCTCAGATATGCAGATGACACCATCCTTATGGCAGAAATCAAAGAACTAAAGAACCTCTTGATGAAAGTAAAAGAAGATCCAAAAGTCTGCAAGCAATAAATGCTGGAGAGGGTGTGGAGAAAAGGGAACCCTCTTACACTGTTGGTGGGAATGCAAACTAGTACAGCCACTATGGAGAACAGTGTGGAGATTCCTTAAGAAATTGCAAATAGAACTGCCTTATGACCCAGCAATCCCACTGCTGGGCATACACACTGAGGAAACCAGAATAGAAAGAGACACATGTACCCCAATGTTCATTGCAGCACTGTTTATAATAGCCAGGACATGGAAACAACCTAGATGTCCATCAGCGGATGAATGGATAAGAAAGC
>SJYX01020444.1:42838-79014 GCA_006410675.1 Oreotragus oreotragus
ACTTTCACTTTTCTCTTTCATGCATTGGAGAAGGAAACGGCAACCCACTCCAGTATTCTTGCCTGGAGAATCCCAGGGATGGGGGAGCCTGGTGGGCTGCCGTCTATGGGGTCACACAGAGTCGGACATGACTGAAGTGACTTAGCAGCAGCATGCTGGTCTTGGCGTTCTCAAGGCAAGAATACTGAAGTGTTTTGCCATTCCCTTCTCCAGGGGACCATGTTTTGTCACAACTCTTCACCATGACCCATACATCTTGGGTGGCCGTACACATCATGGCTCATAGTTTCACTGAGTTGATCGGTTTGGTTAGTTTTCTGTGATTGTGGTTTTCATTCTGTCTGCCCTCTGACGGATAAGGATAAGAGGCTTATGGAAGCTTCCTGATGGGAGAGACTGGCTGAGGGAGAAACTGGGTCTTATTCTGATGGGTGAGGCCATGGTCAGTAACAGAGGAATGGTGACCTTCCATAATCTTGTCCTCCCCAGGATACCTGTGAAGAACATCAGACCACCATTTTGGCAAAGGGAGGGGGTGTTCTGACCCTCTTATTAGTTTCCCCAAGACAGAAATTCTAAGTTCATGGTGAAATTCAAAGACAACTTCCTTTTGCCTCCTTTGACATACAAAAGGACAGATGTCTCCCGCATCTGTCTGAATACTCTTAAGTCCAGCAATTGGATTCCTTAACCTGGCTTTGAAGTGGGGATTTAAGGCCCCATTTAGCATTTTTTCCCTGAGGATCCCTGTGACACCAGTGTCTTGGCATTGGCCTCCCTCATTCTGGCTGATTGTTGCACATCACCCCCTGAGTTGTCTGTGTTTTCAGGCCTCAAGTCCTTGATATCTTGGCAAAGGCTGCAACTCCCAACCTGCCCCACCCACTCATTTAGGGTTCCCAGGGCTGCCATCTGGAGCATGCCAGCCAGCCCAGACTAAGTCAACTCCATTTCCCTGAATGAGCAGAGCCAGTATGGGGTTGAACATGGTACATAGTGACCACTGCAGGTTCCTGCTAGAAAGTTTCTTATTTCTGGCACTTGGGTATTAGAGTAGACTTCAGGTGCCTGGGTTTCACTGGTGACTCAGACAGTAAATAATCTGCTGGCAACGCAGGAGACCTGGGTTAGATCCCTGGGTTGGGAAAATCCCCTGGAGAAGGGAATGACAACCCACTCCAGTATTCTTGCCTGGAGAATGCCATGGACTGAGGAACCTGGTGGGCTATAATCCATGGGGTCGCAAAGAGTCAGACATAACTGAGCTACTAACACTTTCACTTTTTGGGTGTCTAGATTCAAATACTTCCAGCTGGAAGCTTCTGGCCAGCAAAGTAACAGGAGCAGCCTGAAAAAACAGAGGAACCGATCCTCGCTGGAGGATCATCCAGGAACACTTCTCCTCCAACACACACACACACACATACACACACACACACACACACACACACACACAAACATACCCTAACCAGGCTTGTATAACCATCTGCCTTCACCCAACCCACCATCCCTTCTTCATTATCTGTCCTAGGTGGAGCCATTCAGCTCCCTCTTCCTTCTCTGTAGCCCAGGCTTACAGTGCTCCCAGTCCTAGGAATCTATCTCAGATTCTGTGTCCTGCTGCTGGAGGGTCAGAGTTGTCCTCCCAACAGGAGGTTTGGGCCAGAATTAAAGAACAAAACAAGAACATTAAAAACTGCACCATAATGCCAGGGGAAATATGTCATCACATTGGGAGTTGTTTTGTTCTAATAACTTCAAATCACTTAGCCCTTGCACGACCCTGAGAGCCAGCACCTCCTTCAAGTTGCGTCATAAGTGCCTCATATACGCCACCCTCACCCTGGCCCCGCTGTTAGGTTTGACCTATGACATTCAGAGAAGAGAGCACAGAAGAGGAAGAGGAAGACTTCCAGCTGGACGAATAAGGCCCAGAGAACAAAGGGCCCAGCATCCAAAGTCAGCAGTGGAGATCCTTGTAAGGAAGAGAGTGGATAAATCTCTTGAAATCCAGCAGTCCTTATCTCAATCCAGGTGTTAAATCTTAGGTATTAACATTGCTGTTTGGTTTTAGGTGGGCTTGAAACAGTGTGCTGGGCGTCTTCAGGACATCTTATCATAGTCCCAGTCCTGGTGGGGACACAAGGAAAAGTGTCACTGCCCCAGTGATGAGAACGATTCATCCAATCCTCCTTGATGAGTCCTTCCTTAAAAAAAAGGTTTTTAAAATTTATTTCATTTTTGGTTGTGGTGAGTCTTCATTGCTTGCTCTAGTTGTGGTGAGCAGGGGCTGCTCTCTGGTTGCCGTGCACAGGGTTTCTCACTGTGGTGCCTCTCCAGTTGCAGAGCGTAGACTCTCGGTGCACGAGCTTCCGTAGTTGTGGCCTGTGGGCCTCGTTGCTCTGTGGCATATGGACTCTCCCCAAATCAGGAATGGAAACTGCGTCCCCTGCATTGGCAAGCAGATGCCCATCCATTGTACCACCAGGGAAGTCCTGTTTGTTTATTTTGACTGCACTGGATCTTGGTTGTGGCAACACGGGATCTTGGATGCGGCATGTGAGGTTCCTAGTTTTGGTGTGTGGGATCTAGTTCCCTGACCGTGGATGGAGCCCAGACTGCCTGCACTGGGAACAGTCTTACTCACTGGACCTCCAGGAAAGTCACCCTGATGGGTCATTCTTAACCTGCCAGCTCTTGATGTCCATCCCTAACTTCTGGGTCACAGCTGGCCCCCTTTCCCTCCCCGCCTTCTCTCAGTCCCAGTGGCCCCCTTTTTGGGAGAAATACAGTGTGTGATGGAAGTGACCACTCTTGGACCATGTCTTGGCAACTGCTAGGTCTCCACTTGGGTCCCTGCTCCTGGGGAAAACAACTGAGACAAACTATGTGAGCTGCAAAAGCTCCGGTCAGTGACCAAAGCTCAGTCCTCGTACAGGGCCCCTCCCTCCCTACTCACACCGCTGACTGGAAACCAGGCTTTCCTCCCGCCTCACCCAAGATTCCCACATCAAATGTGGGGTATTACTCCTCATTGGCTTAACTGCTTTTTCCACGTTTGTGGCTGGCAGTGGCTAATGCGTTCAATCTTGCATTTGTTTTCTTAAAACAGGACTTTCAGCACAATAACGTATTTGGCATCTCTTCTCCTTTCCTCATTTCCCAAGATGAGATCATCACAACACAACTTCTAAAGAAATCTCTACAACCAGACTTTTCAAGGAAACCCGACACCTCCACAGACAAATGGTGATCAGCCTCAGGTTTTCAATAGGGAGCTTTAGCAGCAGCAAGGACTGTCCATTCAGGGAGAGGGGTGATACCTCTGAGGAATGACACCAGCCGACAAGTTCCTCCCCTCACCCTAGAAGTTTCCCCACCAGCCCTTCATCATTCTGATGGGGTCAGCATTGCTGTCAAAATGGGTTCCTCTCCATCACTCCACACCCTCCACCCTAAGTACTCCCTCCCCTCAGGGAAAGGAAGTCTATCAGAAAAGGTTCTCTCAAACTGGACTTCCTCCTTACTCACCCTCAGGATGCAGGTGCCAACTTCAACCCTGATTGGATCTGACGTGCCTTGCCCACAGTGTTCTCCGCTTGTCTCATGCTTTATCTCCATAAGCATTTGAGAGCTCCCTCAGGGCAGGGACCCAGGCTTATTCACCTCCAGGTTCCTCACCCCTGCTCCTCCTGCACCCGCTCTACATCTTGTAGCTGAAAGAATAATTGAACTCTGGAGCAAATGCCTTAACCCTGGCTGGCAGGACTGAGGTGTAGACAGTACAATAGGCTGGAAGCCAGGACACCAAGGCTCACCTCCCAGCCCTGCCAGGGACTGGCCATGTGGTGGCGGGGGTGGGGGAAGAGTGGGTCATCTGTTCAGGGTCTCTGTCTCTTTTTCCTCCAAAAGAATCCACCTCAGGCTCCCCTGCAGCCAGCTACTTCTGAGAGCATCAGGAGAGTTTAGCCCTGTAGCCCTTAGCCCTGTAGCAGGCAGGACTAATGAAGCTATTGCCACAAACAAATGGTCTGCAAAGCCAAGAAGGGACTAATGGTGGTGGTTGTTAAGTCGTGTCAGACTCTTGCAACCCCATGGACTGTAGCCTGCAGGTTGCTTTGTCCATGGGATTCTCCAGGCAAGAATACTGGCGTGGGTTGCCATTTCCTCCTTCAGGGGAATTTTCCCTATCCAGGAATCAAATCCCGGTCTCCTGAATTGCAGGCAGATTCTTTACCAACAGAGCTACGCGGGAAGCCCTAGGAAGGAACTAAGTTTGCCTCCAAATTCCCTGCTTCCCCCGCAACCCCAAGTTTTTCCCTCCATGGTTGACATAGCATTTGCTACCCTGCGCCCCCTTCTGGTGATAAGTGGAAAGATCCCACGCACCCCACCACCACCCTGCCCACGCCTCCCCCCCACCTCCACCCCGCCGCCATGGAAGGGTCTGGAGTAATCCTTTTAAACACAGGCAAATTAAGTCATTCCTTTGCTCAGAATTCTCCAGGGTAAAAGCTGAGTCTGACCCACGGTTTCTGAGTCTTTGACTAGGCTGTCTCTAGTTTCAGGGAGGGGGGCTATTCTCTGTTGTGGTGCATGGGCTTCTCATTGTGGTGGCTTCTCTTGTTGTGGAGCATAAGCTGTAGGCGCATCAGCTCAACAGTTGTGGCACACGGGCTCAGTTGCTCCTCTGCAGCATGTGGAATCTTCCTGGATCAAACCCATGTTCCCTGCATTGGCAGGCAGATTCCTAATCACTGGGCCGCCAGGAAGTCCAGTATGGTTTTTAAACAGGGAAGAAAGATGAAAGTTTGGAACAGCAATAATCACATATACTCTTCCCCTCCCTTATCTATTTAGGGGTTTGCAGGCAAGATTACAGCAGGGCAGATGGCTGCTAGGGGGAGGCAGGACGCCAGATCTCCAGGTTCAGAGTCTGTGCCTTACCTCCTGACCCATCTTGTTTCAGCTGCTCCCCCGACATGACTGAAGCCACCTGACCTCAGCTCCTTCTCAAGATCTGGCTTCTTGATTATGACTGTAATTCAACCCAAGTGTGACAGGACAGATTCCTGGGAAGCAGACTCTAATATGGAGATTAGCACCCAGGAAGTTCCTTAGGGATGCTTTTGTGCTCAGCACCTGAAGAAGAAAAGAACTGGGCAGAGAGAGAGGTTGGGCCACAATATAGGCTCAAAATGGCCTCAGCCAGCCCCATGGGGCACTCTGAAGCTGGGATGACCTCTTTAGCATTGTCTTGTGTTAGGGCCAGGGCTGGTCTTTTGTACCCAAGCACTGTTCAACCACTGGATGCAGGTCTCCTGGGAAGGGGGAATGGCCTGATCCAGGTTACTCTCTTTGGCAAAAACAATTCCCAAAGAAGACTTAAAACTGAGAGCTTTCTTCCTGCAGAAATGCTATGAGTGTTGGGAACAAGCTCTTCAGTCATGAATGAGGATTCCTGCAGCCCAGCGCAGCATCCATGTAGTAGTAGCGATACATGTTTAATCAGCCCTTGTTCTAGGCCTGACTCAGGGTCTCCCTCAAACTCAGTGGGGTCTTAGAAACTTAGGAACTTACCTAAGGCACCTAGGTACAGGTATCGGACTCCTGAATGGGAGTAAGAGGCCTTGAGTTCTAAGTCAGCTACTGACTCTCTTTTTGACATCAGGCAAGTCCCTGACCTCTCTTAGCCTCAGTTTTTCCCCATATGTATATGAGGGTTGAGCTGAGGTCCTTGGTCAATAGTTTGTGGCCTTATGATACCTAAAATCATGGATGGCAAGGAGTGAAGCCTGCCTGTGCCTCATTCTTGGACCTCAAAGCCCACACCACCACCCCAGCCCTCTCACTTTTTGAACTGTCAGACTCATGTCTTAATGGGCATGAGTCTGGGTATGGGACTCATGGGACTACAGGCTGAATAACCAAATACAAGTCAAAATTAGATCTAAGAGAGAGTGAGCTCTTCCCAACTCCCCCAAACCTTCCCAGAATGGATTTAGCTCTTCCCAATATTCATGGTTTCTGCCCTTACAAAGGGACACCACTGCGTATTTGACAGGAGAGATACTTGGAGGTCATTCAAGTTACCACCCTGTTTTCTGACATCACAGGTCACACAGAGACATCTATCTCCTAGGGAGTTATGATCTCACATTAGTTATTAGCAGCTCCTAGGGGCTCTCAGTGGGGCTTTTGGAAAAAAAGATAAAAGGTAATTTGGAAGTCTGCTTTTGCTTTGGGAATAATAAATCCTTAAATTATCTCCTTGCCATCAGTTCTACATTTCTCAGGATAGTCCTCTGTTCATCTAGCTTGGTGGTTCATTTTGGAATTGTTTTTGTAGATGGTTCATGCTTTTCTTCTAAGAGGAAACTGCCTTCGTTTCTCAGCTCTCCATTTTGACTTCTCATGACCAGAGTGAGATCTGTCTCTTATACACATCTCCCCCCACCTCCACCCCGCCGCCAACCCCCGCCCTAGGTCTACAAGGATACTCCTCGATACTTGAAGCTGGAGGAGGAAGTGGGAGGAGAGGAGGGGAAAGCAGTGTGGACTGGGGCTGTGGAGGTCAGGGAAGGGTCTGGAGTAATCCTTTTAAACACAGGCAAATTAAGTCATTCCTTTGCTCAGAATTCTCCAGGGTAAAAGCTGAGTCTGACCCACGGTTTCTGAGTCTTTGACTAGGCTGTCTCTAGTTTCAGGGAGGGGGGCTATTCTCTGTTGTGGTGCATGGGCTTCTCATTGTGGTGGCTTCTCTTGTTGTGGAGCATAAGCTGTAGGCGCATCAGCTCAACAGTTGTGGCACACGGGCTCAGTTGCTCCTCTGCAGCATGTGGAATCTTCCTGGATCAAACCCATGTTCCCTGCATTGGCAGGCAGATTCCTAATCACTGGGCCGCCAGGAAGTCCAGTATGGTTTTTAAACAGGGAAGAAAGATGAAAGTTTGGAACAGCAATAATCACATATACTCTTCCCCTCCCTTATCTATTTAGGGGTTTGCAGGCAAGATTACAGCAGGGCAGATGGCTGCTAGGGGGAGGCAGGACGCCAGATCTCCAGGTTCAGAGTCTGTGCCTTACCTCCTGACCCATCTTGTTTCAGCTGCTCCCCCGACATGACTGAAGCCACCTGACCTCAGCTCCTTCTCAAGATCTGGCTTCTTGATTATGACTGTAATTCAACCCAAGTGTGACAGGACAGATTCCTGGGAAGCAGACTCTAATATGGAGATTAGCACCCAGGAAGTTCCTTAGGGATGCTTTTGTGCTCAGCACCTGAAGAAGAAAAGAACTGGGCAGAGAGAGAGGTTGGGCCACAATATAGGCTCAAAATGGCCTCAGCCAGCCCCATGGGGCACTCTGAAGCTGGGATGACCTCTTTAGCATTGTCTTGTGTTAGGGCCAGGGCTGGTCTTTTGTACCCAAGCACTGTTCAACCACTGGATGCAGGTCTCCTGGGAAGGGGGAATGGCCTGATCCAGGTTACTCTCTTTGGCAAAAACAATTCCCAAAGAAGACTTAAAACTGAGAGCTTTCTTCCTGCAGAAATGCTATGAGTGTTGGGAACAAGCTCTTCAGTCATGAATGAGGATTCCTGCAGCCCAGCGCAGCATCCATGTAGTAGTAGCGATACATGTTTAATCAGCCCTTGTTCTAGGCCTGACTCAGGGTCTCCCTCAAACTCAGTGGGGTCTTAGAAACTTAGGAACTTACCTAAGGCACCTAGGTACAGGTATCGGACTCCTGAATGGGAGTAAGAGGCCTTGAGTTCTAAGTCAGCTACTGACTCTCTTTTTGACATCAGGCAAGTCCCTGACCTCTCTTAGCCTCAGTTTTTCCCCATATGTATATGAGGGTTGAGCTGAGGTCCTTGGTCAATAGTTTGTGGCCTTATGATACCTAAAATCATGGATGGCAAGGAGTGAAGCCTGCCTGTGCCTCATTCTTGGACCTCAAAGCCCACACCACCACCCCAGCCCTCTCACTTTTTGAACTGTCAGACTCATGTCTTAATGGGCATGAGTCTGGGTATGGGACTCATGGGACTACAGGCTGAATAACCAAATACAAGTCAAAATTAGATCTAAGAGAGAGTGAGCTCTTCCCAACTCCCCCAAACCTTCCCAGAATGGATTTAGCTCTTCCCAATATTCATGGTTTCTGCCCTTACAAAGGGACACCACTGCGTATTTGACAGGAGAGATACTTGGAGGTCATTCAAGTTACCACCCTGTTTTCTGACATCACAGGTCACACAGAGACATCTATCTCCTAGGGAGTTATGATCTCACATTAGTTATTAGCAGCTCCTAGGGGCTCTCAGTGGGGCTTTTGGAAAAAAAGATAAAAGGTAATTTGGAAGTCTGCTTTTGCTTTGGGAATAATAAATCCTTAAATTATCTCCTTGCCATCAGTTCTACATTTCTCAGGATAGTCCTCTGTTCATCTAGCTTGGTGGTTCATTTTGGAATTGTTTTTGTAGATGGTTCATGCTTTTCTTCTAAGAGGAAACTGCCTTCGTTTCTCAGCTCTCCATTTTGACTTCTCATGACCAGAGTGAGATCTGTCTCTTATACACATCTCCCCCCACCTCCACCCCGCCGCCAACCCCCGCCCTAGGTCTACAAGGATACTCCTCGATACTTGAAGCTGGAGGAGGAAGTGGGAGGAGAGGAGGGGAAAGCAGTGTGGACTGGGGCTGTGGAGGTCAGGGAAGGGTCTGGAGTAATCCTTTTAAACACAGGCAAATTAAGTCATTCCTTTGCTCAGAATTCTCCAGGGTAAAAGCTGAGTCTGACCCACGGTTTCTGAGTCTTTGACTAGGCTGTCTCTAGTTTCAGGGAGGGGGGCTATTCTCTGTTGTGGTGCATGGGCTTCTCATTGTGGTGGCTTCTCTTGTTGTGGAGCATAAGCTGTAGGCGCATCAGCTCAACAGTTGTGGCACACGGGCTCAGTTGCTCCTCTGCAGCATGTGGAATCTTCCTGGATCAAACCCATGTTCCCTGCATTGGCAGGCAGATTCCTAATCACTGGGCCGCCAGGAAGTCCAGTATGGTTTTTAAACAGGGAAGAAAGATGAAAGTTTGGAACAGCAATAATCACATATACTCTTCCCCTCCCTTATCTATTTAGGGGTTTGCAGGCAAGATTACAGCAGGG
Source organism: Oreotragus oreotragus (assembly GCA_006410675.1). Taxonomy (NCBI): domain Eukaryota; kingdom Metazoa; phylum Chordata; class Mammalia; order Artiodactyla; family Bovidae; genus Oreotragus; species Oreotragus oreotragus. The sequence goes on from SJYX01020444.1 coordinate 52,004, forward strand.
CAGATGGCTGCTAGGGGGAGGCAGGACGCCAGATCTCCAGGTTCAGAGTCTGTGCCTTACCTCCTGACCCATCTTGTTTCAGCTGCTCCCCCGACATGACTGAAGCCACCTGACCTCAGCTCCTTCTCAAGATCTGGCTTCTTGATTATGACTGTAATTCAACCCAAGTGTGACAGGACAGATTCCTGGGAAGCAGACTCTAATATGGAGATTAGCACCCAGGAAGTTCCTTAGGGATGCTTTTGTGCTCAGCACCTGAAGAAGAAAAGAACTGGGCAGAGAGAGAGGTTGGGCCACAATATAGGCTCAAAATGGCCTCAGCCAGCCCCATGGGGCACTCTGAAGCTGGGATGACCTCTTTAGCATTGTCTTGTGTTAGGGCCAGGGCTGGTCTTTTGTACCCAAGCACTGTTCAACCACTGGATGCAGGTCTCCTGGGAAGGGGGAATGGCCTGATCCAGGTTACTCTCTTTGGCAAAAACAATTCCCAAAGAAGACTTAAAACTGAGAGCTTTCTTCCTGCAGAAATGCTATGAGTGTTGGGAACAAGCTCTTCAGTCATGAATGAGGATTCCTGCAGCCCAGCGCAGCATCCATGTAGTAGTAGTGATACATGTTTAATCAGCCCTTGTTCTAGGCCTGACTCAGGGTCTCCCTCAAACTCAGTGGGGTCTTAGAAACTTAGGAACTTACCTAAGGCACCTAGGTACAGGTATCGGACTCCTGAATGGGAGTAAGAGGCCTTGAGTTCTAAGTCAGCTACTGACTCTCTTTTTGACATCAGGCAAGTCCCTGACCTCTCTTAGCCTCAGTTTTTCCCCATATGTATATGAGGGTTGAGCTGAGGTCCTTGGTCAATAGTTTGTGGCCTTATGATACCTAAAATCATGGATGGCAAGGAGTGAAGCCTGCCTGTGCCTCATTCTTGGACCTCAAAGCCCACACCACCACCCCAGCCCTCTCACTTTTTGAACTGTCAGACTCATGTCTTAATGGGCATGAGTCTGGGTATGGGACTCATGGGACTACAGGCTGAATAACCAAATACAAGTCAAAATTAGATCTAAGAGAGAGTGAGCTCTTCCCAACTCCCCCAAACCTTCCCAGAATGGATTTAGCTCTTCCCAATATTCATGGTTTCTGCCCTTACAAAGGGACACCACTGCGTATTTGACAGGAGAGATACTTGGAGGTCATTCAAGTTACCACCCTGTTTTCTGACATCACAGGTCACACAGAGACATCTATCTCCTAGGGAGTTATGATCTCACATTAGTTATTAGCAGCTCCTAGGGGCTCTCAGTGGGGCTTTTGGAAAAAAAGATAAAAGGTAATTTGGAAGTCTGCTTTTGCTTTGGGAATAATAAATCCTTAAATTATCTCCTTGCCATCAGTTCTACATTTCTCAGGATAGTCCTCTGTTCATCTAGCTTGGTGGTTCATTTTGGAATTGTTTTTGTAGATGGTTCATGCTTTTCTTCTAAGAGGAAACTGCCTTCGTTTCTCAGCTCTCCATTTTGACTTCTCATGACCAGAGTGAGATCTGTCTCTTATACACATCTCCCCCCACCTCCACCCCGCCGCCAACCCCCGCCCTAGGTCTACAAGGATACTCCTCGATACTTGAAGCTGGAGGAGGAAGTGGGAGGAGAGGAGGGGAAAGCAGTGTGGACTGGGGCTGTGGAGGTCAGGGAAGGGTCTGGAGTAATCCTTTTAAACACAGGCAAATTAAGTCATTCCTTTGCTCAGAATTCTCCAGGGTAAAAGCTGAGTCTGACCCACGGTTTCTGAGTCTTTGACTAGGCTGTCTCTAGTTTCAGGGAGGGGGGCTATTCTCTGTTGTGGTGCATGGGCTTCTCATTGTGGTGGCTTCTCTTGTTGTGGAGCATAAGCTGTAGGCGCATCAGCTCAACAGTTGTGGCACACGGGCTCAGTTGCTCCTCTGCAGCATGTGGAATCTTCCTGGATCAAACCCATGTTCCCTGCATTGGCAGGCAGATTCCTAATCACTGGGCCGCCAGGAAGTCCAGTATGGTTTTTAAACAGGGAAGAAAGACGAAAGTTTGGAACAGCAATAATCACATATACTCTTCCCCTCCCTTATCTATTTAGGGGTTTGCAGGCAAGATTACAGCAGGGCAGATGGCTGCTAGGGGGAGGCAGGACGCCAGATCTCCAGGTTCAGAGTCTGTGCCTTACCTCCTGACCCATCTTGTTTCAGCTGCTCCCCCGACATGACTGAAGCCACCTGACCTCAGCTCCTTCTCAAGATCTGGCTTCTTGATTATGACTGTAATTCAACCCAAGTGTGACAGGACAGATTCCTGGGAAGCAGACTCTAATATGGAGATTAGCACCCAGGAAGTTCCTTAGGGATGCTTTTGTGCTCAGCACCTGAAGAAGAAAAGAACTGGGCAGAGAGAGAGGTTGGGCCACAATATAGGCTCAAAATGGCCTCAGCCAGCCCCATGGGGCACTCTGAAGCTGGGATGACCTCTTTAGCATTGTCTTGTGTTAGGGCCAGGGCTGGTCTTTTGTACCCAAGCACTGTTCAACCACTGGATGCAGGTCTCCTGGGAAGGGGGAATGGCCTGATCCAGGTTACTCTCTTTGGCAAAAACAATTCCCAAAGAAGACTTAAAACTGAGAGCTTTCTTCCTGCAGAAATGCTATGAGTGTTGGGAACAAGCTCTTCAGTCATGAATGAGGATTCCTGCAGCCCAGCGCAGCATCCATGTAGTAGTAGTGATACATGTTTAATCAGCCCTTGTTCTAGGCCTGACTCAGGGTCTCCCTCAAACTCAGTGGGGTCTTAGAAACTTAGGAACTTACCTAAGGCACCTAGGTACAGGTATCGGACTCCTGAATGGGAGTAAGAGGCCTTGAGTTCTAAGTCAGCTACTGACTCTCTTTTTGACATCAGGCAAGTCCCTGACCTCTCTTAGCCTCAGTTTTTCCCCATATGTATATGAGGGTTGAGCTGAGGTCCTTGGTCAATAGTTTGTGGCCTTATGATACCTAAAATCATGGATGGCAAGGAGTGAAGCCTGCCTGTGCCTCATTCTTGGACCTCAAAGCCCACACCACCACCCCAGCCCTCTCACTTTTTGAACTGTCAGACTCATGTCTTAATGGGCATGAGTCTGGGTATGGGACTCATGGGACTACAGGCTGAATAACCAAATACAAGTCAAAATTAGATCTAAGAGAGAGTGAGCTCTTCCCAACTCCCCCAAACCTTCCCAGAATGGATTTAGCTCTTCCCAATATTCATGGTTTCTGCCCTTACAAAGGGACACCACTGCGTATTTGACAGGAGAGATACTTGGAGGTCATTCAAGTTACCACCCTGTTTTCTGACATCACAGGTCACACAGAGACATCTATCTCCTAGGGAGTTATGATCTCACATTAGTTATTAGCAGCTCCTAGGGGCTCTCAGTGGGGCTTTTGGAAAAAAAGATAAAAGGTAATTTGGAAGTCTGCTTTTGCTTTGGGAATAATAAATCCTTAAATTATCTCCTTGCCATCAGTTCTACATTTCTCAGGATAGTCCTCTGTTCATCTAGCTTGGTGGTTCATTTTGGAATTGTTTTTGTAGATGGTTCATGCTTTTCTTCTAAGAGGAAACTGCCTTCGTTTCTCAGCTCTCCATTTTGACTTCTCATGACCAGAGTGAGATCAGGGAGAATGTGGTGCCCCCACCCCCATTTCTAAAGAATGTGGAATGTAAAGAAGGAAACAAGCCAAACAATAGCCGGGCGTGATCCTTGAAGTCATGGCACAAGAGAAGGGAAAGGCCCGCAAATACCACCTAGTCCATTTGCTCCCATGTTACAGTTGGGAAAGCTAGGGAGCGGGAAGATGAGACCCCAGCTTCTTAACAAGTCGGGGATCCTTCAAAATAAGGGGAGGAAGACTTAGAATATGGCCTTGCATTTGAAGTGACAGAGCAGATATACAATCAACTTTTAAAGTGACCGATACATAACAGAAATAGAAAATAAGATGAAGAGCCGTTGGGAGACCAGAAATATTGGGAAATTTCTAGATAATGGAAAGCAGGAGGTTTCAGCTTTCCATCCTGATGCTGAATTAAGTAAACCGAGGATTTCCTCCCCCGAATTCAGCCCTGAAGACACTGTCTAATGAAAGAGGAGTGATGTATCCCAGAACCAAAGTTGGAGAAACAGAAGTCAAGACAGGTCCCAGTCTGCGTGGATATGCAAATTAGAGGTGGAGAAAGTCAGATATCATGGATGGATGAGAATCTAGGGGAAGACTTTCTAGTTGTGGATTTTTTCTCCTCCACGATAATCTGCCTTTCCGCTTCTATGGGCAGAAAACACCAATATAACACCAGCTGCAAATGGCAAGGTAACCTCAAAGGTAGTTTTGGAGCCAGCTAGGGTGAGAAATGGGCTTCCCTGGCAGCTCGGTGGTAAAGAATCCACCTGCCAACGCAGGGGATGGGTCAGGAAGATCCCCTGGAGAAGGGAATGGCAACCCACTTCAGTACTCTCGCCTAGAAAATCCCATGGACAGAGGAGCCTGGCAGGCTACTGTCAATGGGGTTCCAAAGAGTTGGACACAACTTAATGCCTAAACAACAACAGGGGCGAGAAATAGATTCAACAAACAAAGGCTGGCAGGCAGCCACTTTACAGTCTCTCCTTCTTCCCCCACACCTTGGTTGGGAAAAATGACTACACAGAGAGGCAGCTCTTAGGAAAGAGGAGTGACTAGGGCAGAGTTCAAACACGTTCTTTGAAAGGCAGGGTTCTGTGGTCAGTGACAAACAGGAAACAGATGCTTAGAGGCTCTGCACCCTGAGGCGCTCCCCTCATAACTTCAGCAGGAGGAGTCAAAGCAGGAATTTTGTCTTTAATCTCACTCCTCCTTCCAAAGTACACATTATTGGCTGAGAGAGCTGACACTTCCAAGGACACATGAGCTCTGAGCCAAAAACAACCAACAAAGGAATGACTATCACAGAAGTGAAATGAACAGACTGGGTAGAAGAAGAATTTACATTAAGAACAATACATATATCCTTTCAAGGCATAAGAGAAGCATTGTAAATATAAAGCAAGATGAGCAATTATTAAAAAAAAAATAACTAGGAATACTGGGAATGACAAGTGTAATCATTGAAGGAAATAACTGGGGTAAACAGCAGAATGTATTTGGCCAAAGAACAGATGAGAGTGTTAGAAGATTAGGCAGAAGACAAAAGTCAAAATAAAATATATCACAGAGGATACAGAGAAGTTAAGAGGTATGGATGCCAAAAGTGGAGTGGATGACATGCATTCAACTGGAGTCTCAGAAAAAGAAGCAAGAGAAAGTATTTTAAGACACAATGTCAAATTATTTTCCTTAATTAAAAATATGGGGCCTTTGATTGAAAAGCACCTTTGCAGCATAGCCAGTCTTCTTTCACAGAACATTTTCTGCAGGAGACCCGGGCTAGATCCCTGGGTCAGGAAGATCCCCTGGCGAAGAGAATGGCTATCCACGCCAGTATTCTTGCCTGGAGAACTCCAGGGTCAGAGGAGCCTTGCAGGCTACAGCCCATGGGGTCGCAAAGAGTCAGACATGACTGAGCGACTAACATTTTCACTTTTCAGTGAGTGACACAGGAGGATGGGGGAAGTGTGTGTAGCAGGAAGGGTGTAGAATAAGAAAGTGAAATTTCCCCACAGATTCACAGTGCTTAGGAGACAAAATCCTGCTAGAGGAAGGCGGTGGTTGTGTCGAACACAGAGCTAGTCTCGATATTTGCCAAATTTTGAAGCTGTATTGATTTGGAGGCTAATCAAATCTCTTAAAGGCATAAACAAACTCCCCACGATGTCTTCTGATGATGGAAATAAAGACATGACTAGCTCTCAATCAAACCAGAGGGAGACTGAGTCAAAAAGAACTAGAACGCAACCTCAACCTAATTTATTTTCTAATCACACTGTTGTGATTGGCACCATATATTATCTACATAATATAGAAAGGGTAAGACCTATCTAGGGAAAATTCTTCCGTCTTAGTTTATATATGTAAGATCTCTGCATGGGTGCTAAGTTGCTACTGTCCTGTCCAACTCTTCGCGACTCTATGGACTGTATCCCACCAGGCTCCTCTGTCCCTGGGATTCTTCAGGCAAGAATATTGGAGTGGGTTGCCATGCCCTCCTCCAGGGGATCTTCCCCATCCAGGAATTGAACCCGCATCTTCTAGGTCTTTTGGATTGGCAGGTGGGTTCTTTACCACTAGTGCCACCTGGCAGATCTCTAGTGTACAATAAAGAATTATAAGGCATGTGAAAAGGCAGGAAAATGTGATCATATGTGATCAGGAGAAAAAAAGATAATAGAAGAAGACCCACAGTTGACCCATATTTTCAAGTTACACAAGATTTTTATTATTTTTTTCTTTGAGAACAACACCCCTGATTCAACGCCAGTGAGGCAATGCATACAGCACTAAGGGTCTCCTGATTCACTCCATCACTGAAGTAGCCCCGTGCATCCCCCTAGTGATGGTGCTGTCTGCACCATGGTCCACAGAAGCTACATGTTGCCACCTTTGTTTCTTTGTCCAAGTTGATGTACACTGTGGCTGGCCTTGGATCCCTTCATTCCTGTCACAAGATACCACTTGCCTTCTGACTTCACTCACAGGCTGCTCTGCTATCAGATCAATGGTAGAGTTTTCATTTACTTCTTTCTGACAACCCACAAATGGAAGTTGCCTATAGTTGTTATGGTCATAAAACTGGCCAGTGTGCATGACCTCCTCACCAGCTAGTGAGGACTGCACACTGAAGCACCTGGTGCCCCTGGGCAGGCTCCATGCCACCAGGCTGCCCTGGTCTAGCAGCCAGAGGAAGGTCACTGCTGCCACCATCTTGCCAGATATGGGGATACAGAGTCCCAGTCACTGGACCACCAGGGAAGTTGCTGCCCATTTTTTGCTTGTTTTTTTTTTGTTTGTTTTGTTTGTTTGTTATTGAAATGTATGAGCTGCTTGTATGTTTTGGAAATTAAGCATTTATTGGTTTCATCATTAGAAAATATTTTCTCCCAGTCTGTAGGTCATCTTTTCATTTTGTTTATGGTTTCCTTTGTTGTACAAAAGCATGTAAGTTTGATTAGGCCCCATTTGTTTATTTTTGCATGTATTTCAATTGCCTCAGACAAGGCATTTTTAAAGAAATATTTCAAATATGTTGAAGGGGAAAATGGAAAGTATGACAAAATTGTTAAAAAGAATATTTTAGCAGAGAATTGTAATCTGTAAAAATATCAAATGGACTTTTTCTGGAGCTGTAAAGTATAATTTCTGAAATTACAAACTCACCAATGGATTTAACAGCAACAAACAGAATTGGTAAACGCAAAGGTCAATATAAATTATCCAAACTGAAGCCCACAGAGAAAAAACAATGGAAAGAAGAGACACGCAAGACACAGTCAAAGGTTTAAACATAGTGAAAGTGGAATCCAAGCAAAGAGTATGGAGAGAATGAGTTAGAGGCAAAGTTGGAAGACAGAAAGATCAAGAACTTTCCAAAACTGATCAAAGATATCAATGTATAGATTCAAGATATTTGGTAAAACCCAAGTAGGACAGATACAAAGAAAATAACGCCTAAATACTTAGTCAAATGGCTGAAAACCAAAGCTAAGTAACCAGTACCCAGAGAATAAGTAAGTAGCCAAGTAGCTAAGTAAAAAGTAGCCAGAGAATAAAGACACATTATGCACTCATCTCACACGCTAGTAGAGTAATGCTCAAAATTCTCCAAGCCAGGCTTCAGCAATATGTGAACTGTGAACTTCCAGATGTTCAAGCTGGTTTTAGCAAAGGCAGAGGAACCAGAGATCAAATTGCCAATATCTGCTGGATCATTAAAAAAGCAAGAGAGTTCCAGAAAAACATTTGTTTCTGCTTTATTGACTATGCCAAAGCCTTTGACTGTGTGGATCACAATAAACTCTGGAAAATTTTGAAAGAGATGGGAATACCAGACCACCTGACCTGCCTCTTGAGAAACCTATATGCAGGTCAGGAATCAACAGAACTGGATATGAACAACAGACTGAGGCTGTATATTGTCACCCTACTTATTTAACTTACATGCAGAGTACATCATGAGAAATGTTGGGCTGGAGGAAGCACAAGCTGGAATCAAGATTGCCGGGAGAAATATCAATAACCTCAGATATGCAGATGACACCACCCTTACGGCAGAAAGTGAAGAGGAACTAAAAAGCCTCTTGATGAAAGTGAAAGAGGAGAGTGAAAAAGTTGGCTTAAAGCTCAACATTCAGAAAACTAAGACCATGGCATCCGGTCCCATCACTTCATGGGAAATAGGTGGGGAAATAGTGGAAACAGTGTCAGACTTTATTTTTGGGGGCTCCAAAATCACTGCAGATGGTGACTGCAGCCATGAAATTAAAAAATGCTTACTCCTTGGAAGGAAAGTTATGACCAACCTAGATAGCATATTCGAAAGCAGAGACATTACTTTGCTAACAAAGGTCCGTCTAGTCAAGGCTATGGTTTTTCCAGTGGTCATGTATGGATTTGAAAGTTGGACTGTGAGGAAAGCTGAGCACCGAAGAATTGATGCTTTTGAACTGTGGTGTTGGAGAAGACTCTTGAGAGTCCCTTGGACTGCAAGGAGATCCAACCAGTCCATTCTGAAGATCAGCCCTGGGTGTTCATTGGAAGGAATGATGCTAAAGCTGAAACTCCAATACTTTGGCCACCTCATGCGAAGAGTTGACTCATTGGAAAAGACTCTGATGCTGGGAGGGATTAGGGGCAGGAGAAGAAGGGGATGACAGATGACGAGATGGCTGGATGGCATCACCGACTCAATGGACATAAGTTTGAGTAAACTCCGGGAGTTGGTGATGGATAGGGAGGCCTGGCATGCTGCGATTCATGGGGTCACAAAGAATCAGACACGACTGAGTGACTGAATTGAACTGCACTGAACTGAACTGATATACTTTCAAAGGAGCAACAGTAAGATTTGATCATTTTACATCAAAATTTTGGAAGCTGCAGAAATTGAATGACCTTTCTTAAGGTGCTGAAAGGAAAAAAAAACAACCCTGCAAATGTAATTCTATCTCCAACAAAAATACCCTTTAAAATATGAAAGCAGGGAGGGTAACTTGGGAGACAGGGATTGATGTATACACACTGTTATATATAGAATAGATAATTAATGAGATTCTACTGTATAACACAGGGAACTCTACTCAAAACTTTGTAATGGCCTATATGGGAAAAGAATCTTAAAATGAATGGACATATGTATATGTATAACTGATTCACTTTGCTCTACACCCAAAACTAACACAACATTGTAAATCAACTATACTCCAGTAAAAACTTTTAAAAATATGAAAGCAAAATAATGACATTTTTCAGACAAAAAAAGGAAAAAAGAAAAACCCAAAGTGTGGCCAAAATAATATGCTACTGGAGAATGGATGGTCAAATAAACTAATGGAATCAAATAAGAGAGTCCAGATATAGATCCACATATATACAAACAAATGATTTTTTATTAAAATGACAAAGCAAATTCAATGGGGAAAGGAAAACATCCTTAATAAATGGTGCTAGAAAAATTGGATATCCATATGAGAAGTAAAGGACCTCAACCTATACACAAAACCCAATTTGAGTCAGATTATAGGCTGAAACATAAGAGCTAAAATAATAAAGCTGCTAGAAGTGCTAGGGGAATATTTTTGTGACCTCTCGGTAGGCAGAGAATTCTTTGCAAGGATCCAGAAAGTATAAACCATAAAAGATTGATTAATTGGACTTCATCAAAATTAAAAATTTTCTATTCATCAGAAAGCACCATCAAGAAAATAGGCAAGGGACCTCCATGGTGGTGCAGAGACTAGGACTCCAAGCTCCCAATGCAGGGGGCCTGAGTTTGATTCCCTGGACAGGGAACTAGGCTCCCACATGCTGAAACTAAGAGTCCACATGCCACAATGAAGACTGAAGATCCTTCATGCTGCAACTAAAACCTGATCCAGCCAAATAAAATAAAATAAATATTAGGGGGAAAAAAGCCAAGGGGAGATCAAGAGGCCAGTCTTCAAGATGGTACTGAAGAAAGACAAGAAGCCCAAGAAAGTCAACCTGGAAATTTAATTTGAACCTTACTCACAGAGTCAGAAGATAGAACTTTTGACTCAGGGAATTTTGAACGGTTTCTATAGGAGAAGGTTAAAGTGAATGGAAAGACTAGAGATCTTGGGAATGTTACTCACATTGAATCCTTCAAGAATAAAATTACAGTTGTTTCTCAGAAACAGTTCTCTAAAAGGTATTTATAATACCTTACCAAGAAATACCTTAAAAAGAACAATCTTTGTGATTGGCTTCATGTGGTTCCATCTGAGAAGCAGACTTATGAACTTTGTTACTTCCAGATTAGTCAAGATGAAGATGAATCTGACTATGAGGAATAGATAAAGCCATCCTGTATAGGACTTTGCTTAATAAAAAAACAAATGAAGGATACAAGAGAAGCATCTTGAAATGGACCTTTAGTTTATCAGTGAATAAAAAAACATGACTCTGTATGTTAAGCATTCAGCTCCTTAAGTGTATGCTGTTTATATGGTGCTGGCTTTCCTTTAATACTTTTAAAATTTTTATTGGAGTATATTTGACTTACAATGTTGTGTTAGCTTCAGGTGTACAGCAAAGTGAATCAGTTATATATATGTCCACTTTTTTTTTTATTTTAAAGATTCTTTTCCCATACAGGCCATTACAGAGAATTGAGTGGAGTTCTCTGTGCTATATAGCAGGTTCTTATTAGTTACCTATTTTATATGTAATAGTGTGTATGTATCAGTCCCAGCCTCCCAATTTATCCCTCCACCCTGATCACCTGGTAACCATAAGTCTGCTTTCTACATCTACAACTCTACTTTGGTTTTGTAAACTTTTGTAGCACCCCCACCCCTGTTTAAATACTTTCTATAAGCAATATTTAAATAGCTTATAGCTACTGGAATTTTTCAGGATTTCTGAAATGTACTGATTTTACAGATTTCCTTAAAGTATATAGTGAAAAAATGAAGCAAAATTTTGGGTACAACTTTGTATAATGAAATATTTAAATATCTTGACAGTCTCAAAAAAAAGCTGGGGGAGGTGGACAACAAAAATTAAAGAAAAAATAGGCAAGCCAAATTGGGAGTAATATTCACAATACATATATATGATGAAGGGCTTTTTTATCCACAGTATACAAAAAATTCTTACAACACAAGGATAAAAATAAAAGCAGCAGCACAATTTTTTTTAATGGGTAAAAAATTCAAAACATTTCACCAAAGATAGGGAAATACAGCTAGTCAACTTAGATTTAAAAAGTGCTCAAAAGCATTAGTCATCATGGAAATGCTAATTAAAGCAATTAGGCACCACTACAATAAGTGAAATCATACATACCTGATATAATGGGTGAAACGAAATAGATTTACAATAGTTTACAATACTAAATGTTGTATAAGATGTGGATCAACTGGGTCTCTCACATATTGCTGCTGGAAGTCTAAAATGTAGCAATAACATTGGAAAACTGATGGCTTCCTAAAAAGTTAAGGATACAATTACCTTATAACTAACAATTCTACTCCTAGAAAAATAAAAAAGCCTGTGTCCACAAAAAGTCTAGTATAAGAATGTTCATAGCAGTTTTATTCTTAATAGTCCCAAATTGAAAATAACCCAGATGCCCATCAAAAAGAGAATAAACAAACTGTGGTATAGTCATACTATGAAATACTATTAAACACTAAAAAGGATACAAGTGATAACACAGATGAATCTCAAAAATATTATTCTGATTGAAAGAAGCCAGGTGCATAAAAATATATTCTATTATTATTCCTGGAATGTCAGGTCCATGAATCAAGGCAAATTGGAAGTGGTCAAACAAGAGATGGCAAGAGTGAACGTCGACATTCTAGGAATCAGTGAACTAAAATGGACTGGAATGGGTGAATTTAACTCAGANCCACTTCAGTATTCTTGCCTTGAGAACCCCATGAACAGTATGAAAAGGCAAAATGATAGGATATCAAAAGAGAATCTCCCCAGGTCGTTAGGTGCCCAATATGCTACTGGAGATCAATGGGGAAGTAACTTCAGAAAGAATGAAGGGATGGAGCCAAAGCAAAAACAATACCCATTTATGCATGTGACTGGTGATAGAAGCAAGATCCGATGCTGTAAAGAACAATATTGCATAGGAACTTGGAATGTCAGGTCCAAGAATCAAGGCAAATTGAAAGTGGTCAAACAAGAGATGGCAAGGGTGAACGTCGACATTCTAGGAATCAGCGAACTAAAATGGACTGGAATGGGTGAATTTAACTCAGATGACCATTATATCTACTACTGTGGGCAGGAATCCCTCAGAAGAAATGGAGTAGCCATCATGGTCAACAAAAGAGTCCGAAATGCAGTACTTGGATGCAGTCTCAAAAATGACAGAATGATCTCTGTTTGTTTCCAAGGCAAACCATTCAATATCACAGTTATCCAAGTCTATGTCCCAACCAGTAATGCTGAAGAAGCTGAAGTTGAATGGTTTTATGAAGACCTACAAGACCTTTTAGAACTAACACCCCCCCAAAAAAGCATGGATAGATGCACATTTCACAGCCAGTTCCTTACCATTGGCAAACTCACCATGAATATAATGTTGGGTGTTCCCTCCACTGGAGCTTCCCAGGTGGCGCTAGTGGTAAAGAATCTGCCAGCCAATACAGGAGATACAAGAGACCTGGGTTCGATTCCTGGGTCAGGAAGATCTCCTCGAGAAGGGAAAGGCAACCCACTCCAGTATTCTTGCCTCGAGAATCCCATGGACAGAGGAGCCTGGAGGGCTACGGTCCATCCATAGTGTCTCACAGAGTTGGACCGATGTGACTAAACACGTCCCTCCACTGCCACCTATGGGTTTGAACCTAAGGGATAAGTGATGTGTTCTTGCGCAGTTTCTGAAGTCCAGCTTTCAGCTGACCCTCATTCTTTATCTGTTGACAGATTGACATTTTGAATTATGGCATGCTGGTGGTGCCTGCTAGCTACTGGTTCGGTTTTGGCAAGGTCTGCAGTTTTGTCCCTAATGCAGTGTTGATGCTGTCATTTGACTGTTTCCTTCCGCTTTCACCCTTAATATTTTACAAAGAGTGGAAAACAGGCAAATTAAAATGCCCATATGAGTGATCAAAAGCAGGGACCTCAAGTACAATTGAGACAAAAGTAGAGAGTATTTAGCTTTAATTGGATACTTACTAGATTCAAACTAATTAATCATTTTAAATTGCAAAGGGGGAAAAACAAAACCAGAGAACTTGCCCAAAATGCTAAATATTCATTATGAAACACCTAAGTGTGGAGGATGCATAGCCATCCCTTTTGTGATTGGGTGCAAGCCAGGATGTTTTCAGTGACAGACACAACTTCAAATCGTTTAAGCCAAGGGACGTGTATTGGCTTACATAGGTGGGAAGGAACCTAGGTCATCTGGAGAGTTAAGGAGGAACTGTAGGGCACGGGGGGTTGGGGTGGAGCCAGGAGTCAGGGCCACCAGGCTCTTTGCATCTGTCTCTCCTGTCTGCTCATTTCTGATTGGCTTTGTTCTGCAGACAGACTCTTGCAGAGAATGCAGCCACAGCTGCTTGGCTTTGTAACTTCGTGTTTATCAACACCAGAGGAAAGGGGATCTTTCACTCAGAGCATTTACAGGTCACTCCCACGACAGAGTCCGATGGGCTGTCCTTGGATGCTGCATCCACGCATTCCCTGGTCACTGTGTCCAGTAGAAAGAGTTGCCATGCTTGGTCAGGGAGTGGGTCACATGATCATCCGTGTGATCTGGAAGCCCCAGAGTCTATTACTGGAAGAGGGAGAATGGAGGAAAAAGATGCCAAACCCTACCATCACTGGATACCATCCGTCCATCACTGAACCACACTCCCTCCCTATCTTTCTTTAATATTTCACTTTTGACTTTGGTGCACAGTTTCATCACATTTAAAAGAAAAGGACTGATTGTATTGGTGGTCAGCCATCTGACAGAGTCCCAAGCCATTCAGGTGTATCAACCTCCCTGCATAAATTGAATAAATAATTTACATTCTGTACAAGGATCATACAAATAGTTTTGGCATGGTGGGAATTTGCATCCTCTCAGCCCAGCCCTCTCTCTCGGCATGTGGTTCCCTAGGCAGCAAAGCAGCGGCCTCTGTTTTGAACACCTGGTGGCCTCCATCCCTCAAGGAGGTAAGCTGAAGGCGAAAGAGAATGAAAATGGGGCCAGGGACTTGAGGGACTTTGTCAAGTAGAGCCTTCTGGCTTTGAGTGACAAATGTGTTGAGATGTGAAGGAGAGAAATACGTATTCCATACAGATTTGTTTTTCATGTAAATAAGTGTTTTAGCCTCAAACTTTCTGGCATTTCATTATGCAGGTGACTTAGTCATTGACATGCATGCAATTTGCATTTCCCCCCTTCTCTGCCAAAAGTGCAGAGGCTGTAACTTGGCCAAATTACACACCCTGGGTGCACAGACTGCCATCCTGGGTGCATCTGTAAATACTGAGGGACAGGCTCAGCCAGAACAGGACTGAGATCCTGTTGATTTGGACTAATAGGTTTTTCTTGAGGATTTTATCTGATTTCTAGCATGTAGCCTATTTCTCACGTGAAGGATATGGCTCTACCAGACCTGTCCGGGGCTGGGTATGGAGGCAGGGGTGATATTAAAAATAGTTAACAGGGACTTCCTCAGCAGTCCAGTGGTTAAGAATCCATCTTCTAGTGCAGGGGCCGTGAGTTCAATCCCTGGTCCGGGAGCTAAGGTCCTGCGTGCTGTGGGGCAGCTAAGCCCGCCCTGCAACTGAGCCCGTGCTCTGCACTGAGAAGCCTTGCGCCACCTCAGAAGACAGTGCAGCCAAGAAAAGAAGGGAAGAAAAAAGAGGCTAACAACCAGTTAGGTGTGGACACCAACAGATCCGAATGGATTTGGGCCAAAGTGTTGGAATCGAATTTGAGGACCTTCAAGGTGCTAAACACTAGCCCTTCCACTGCTGGGTCTTAGAGAGGGTGGGAGGATGAGCCCAGGCCATTTCACAAGGCCAGGGAAACCATTCGTTACTAACTGGTATGGCAAGATGGTTTTTCCAGTAGTCATGTATGGATGTGAGAGTTTTACCATAAAGAAGGCTGAGCACTAAAGAACTGATGCTTTCAAACTGTGGTGCTGGAGAAGACTCTTGAGAGTCCCTTGGACTGCAAGGAGGTCAATCCAGTCTCTAGTCAATCCTAAAGGAAATCGACCCTGAATATTCATTGAGAGGACTGATGCTGAAGCTGAATCTCCAATACTTTGGCTACCTGATGTGAAGAACTGACTCATTGGAAAGGACCCTGATGCTGGGAAAGGTTGAGGGCATGAGGAGAAGGGGGTGGCAGAGGGTCAGATGGTTGGATGGCATCACCAGCTTGGTAAGTTCGGCATGAGTTTGAGTAAACTCTGGGAGATAGTGAAGGATAGGGAAGCCTGGTGCCTGGTGTGCTGTAGCCTATGGGAACGCAAAGAGTCAGACCTGACTGAGCAACTGAACGACAGTGGCAAGATGCCCGTGACTTCCCAGCTGGCCTCACCTCTCTGGTGCCTATGGGCCGCAGGCAGGCGTGCAGGCTTATGGACCTATTGAAGTTCTTGGTAGACCTGAGATCAAACCCCGGGAGAGCTGCCTGAGGTGCCCTGGGCAGCGGACCAGGCAGGACCGGCGAGGCCTCCTTCCAGAACTGCTGTTGGCTTGTTCTCATTTTCAAATGGGAGTTTGATTTAGGACCGGCCTTTGGTTTCTCTCAGACCTAGGAAGTAAACATTTCTCATTCTCAAAACCCACAAATTAATCATCTTTGCAAATCAGAGCTGAGCTCTGAGCCCCTGACCGGGAGGCCTGAGCCTGCTGGCCCCAGGAGCCTGGGTCTGCCAGCGTGCGCTGCTAATGCATATGCATTTGTTCTTCTTGTGGGAGCTGGGGCCTGCAGGCTTCAAGGGGTGAAGCTCCGCTCACTAATCATAATGCAATATCAGTGTTTTCTGCAAATCCCCTTATTATCTCTGCATCATTAGCAGTTTCTGAGCTTGTCTACAACTAATTTCACAGCGAATCTTATTTCTACCCGATATTTTAAATAAGCTATCATGCCGGGCAGCAGCTGACACGCCGCTGAGAAAGAAGCAAATCAACCTAAAGCAAGCTTTCAAACTGCCTCCGACAATTAAGCACTGGGTCACCATCCAGGGTGGGAAAGGGTAGCCGGCTTCGTGGAACCCCTGTCTCTGACCACAGTGTATTCAGTCATACCTCACTCATTAGAGAGGTGATCTCCAGAGCCTGGTGTCCAGGGGTCTCTTTTCTGCTCTGCTATTTCCTCCAGGTGGCCCTTAGGATGTAATTTAATGTCTCTGAGCCTCAGATGATAAAATAATATCTACTCATAATAGTCGTATAGACTTACTGAGTGAATGTCTGTAACACGTTTCATGTAATGTACCTAGTATATTGAGCACCTCGTGTGGTCCATAAATACGGCTTTTATTATTTTTCATTCCCTTATGAACTGTTTAGGGAGTGATCCCTTTCTGCCCTGCTCTGCACGAGGCTCTGATGGCACGTGTCTAGTTCCACTTCCGGTCATTTCAGTAGTTCACTGAGGAAGCTGGTAGGGACGAGCCCCCTGAGGGTGGAGAAAGATTCCTACACCCAGGCTGTAATAAGAAAGAACTCATGTTCCATGTTGAAAGCTTTCTGTCCCTGGTTGAAAGATGAGGAAGGAGGGCTTATCCCACTCTGGTTCCAGGGACCTCTCCCACCTGCTCAGCTATGGATGACAGCCATCCCCCAGGGGAAATGCCACCTTTTCCTTGGCTGAGCACCAAGCCTCTTTGAAAAATGCTGAGGAATCCAATTTTATGCAATGTTTCCTCTCTGAAGATGTAGGAAGTCCATGGCTAATCTGTCCTTTGGGTAAAATAAGTCAAATAAGCAGGGTGGCAATATGCAGCCTTGATGTCCTCCTTTCCCAGTGGTGAGACCCCTACACCCCTCTAGCCTAGAGACTGAGCTAAATCTGAGGCAGAACGGATTTTGACTACACGCTTGGTCCTTTCCTTGCCTTCCTATCACAGATGTTCTAGAATTGTGTGTGTATGCACATGCATGTGTGTATAGGAGGTGCCCACAATTGCACTGATGAGGAACTACATGAAGGCTGGAAATCCTCATGAGGACAACCTATGAGTGTGTCTCACCCACAGATGTACTTTATTTGCTTGCAGAGTTGTTAAAAGTTTGTATCTACATCTCAGTGTTTCAAAACAAAGAGGTTTAAAAAAAAGTCTGAAGAGGATCTGGTAACACTGGGTCCAGATCCCAAAATAACACCGGTCAGCTGGTCAGCAGCTGCCCCCTTGACCCTGGTCAAGAGCATGACCCCGTTGCCACAGTACCCACCACTCTCTATTGCCCCAAGCATCAGGGGGAGTGTCCATTCATCATCACTCTAATGACGCCGTCTTCATCTGAACCGCTTCACTTATTTACAGGTTCTATCAGGCTGTCTGTCCTGAGGCAGGAGCTTGATCAACACATGACTGCAGCCAGAGGACTGTGTTTACTTGGGTGTCGGCAGAGAGTAGTAATGGTGTCCAGCGCCCTGGGTCAGCACCACTTTGTCCTCCTTGTTATGACTGAGGATTCATTCACTTGTGCCTTTGAAACCCTGCAGAGTTTGGTGATGAGCTCTCTCCTGCTAATGTAGGAACCATTATGCTAACCAGACAAATGAAGCATCTCTTTGGCCCTCCCTGCACAGAGCCTCACTTCCATCAGTGGTGCTCACCGAACACTTGACTGTCTTTCCTTGGTGCTGGGCGTCGCATTTGACTGGAGTCATGTGGGTCACCTTTGCCTTATGTGCAGCCAAGGGACCGTGGGAGAATATAGAGAGGCTTCCGTAGCAGCCGAGGAACAGAAGTGGCCTCTTGCCCAGGTGTGGGGGCCCTTTCCTCAGCACTGAGCCAGACCATGTGACTCTCTGAAAGATCTGCAGAAATGAAGGGGTTTAGTTTACACGAAAGTTCACTATATCCATCAGTCCCAAGTGATTGTGAACCAGGGGAGAGAGACTACTTAACCTTATACATGCATATACATGTGTACACATACATCTTCACACATGCGCACACACATTATGTACCAGTTATGAGAAGGGCTCTGTTCTAGGTGCTGAAAGTTCTGTGTGTGTGTATGTGTGTGTGTGTGTGTGTGTGTGGCGGCAAATACAAAGTCCCTGATGTCACAGAGAATGAATCCTACCGGAGAAAGACAGGCAGTAAACTTACATAACGAAACGGATATATGATGTGTGTCAGGCAGTGGTGAGTGCTATGGAGTGGGGTGGGGTGGACAGAATCGCAGTTTTCTTTAGCTAATGGTGAGCAGGGAGTCTTCCTCGAAGGGTGGGAACTGACCCAGATCCTTGCACAGGGCAGCTGAGCCGCCCAGCTCCAGGGACACTGCTCATATGGTAGACTGCAGTTGGCCCATGGGTGGTGCCATTTATGTCTGTGGCCACATGAAGGGCACCCCCTAGATGTGTTCGCAGGTGTGGCTTGACGGATCAACCTGGGCAGAGGGAAGAGCCAGAGTAAGTGTCTTGAGACTGGGCATGCGCGCTGAGTTTGAGGAACAACAAGGAGGCCCATGAAGTAGAGCGAGGGGACTGGTGCCATGCCTGGAGGTGGTCAAGGATCAGTTCATGAAGGGCTTCTAACACCAGAGCATCTTGAGTCACCTGAGAATTTGGCTAAAATGCAGATTCTGGCCTAGTAGGTCTGAGGTGGGGTTCCCAATTTTGCATTTCTAGTAAGCTCCCAGTTATGCTGCCTCAACCACACTTTGAGGAGCAAGGCTAGAGCCTGCGGTCTGGATTCGGGGGAGCTGCCGGAGAGTCTCAGGCTGGTAGTTTATTCTGCTTGGCTGAAGCATCCTTCACTTTAGAGTCCGAGTGTTCATCGACTGAGTCCATGAGGGAGCATTTTTGATCCCTTCGCTGCCCAAGCAGGCAGAGGGAGGCTGCCGGGAGAGATAAGGAAAAGATTTATTTATGTAGCTACTCGAACTTGAGGCTGTTTATAGTTGATGAATATCTGTCTTTAAGCAGCTGTGTGAATTATCTGAAAGACATGAAAGCAATCCATTCAAGATCAAAATCCTTAATTCCAGACCTTTCCAGGTTGATACATCTTAAAAGAGGGAGGTTTGGTAACATTGTTGAACATTAATTAGGTAACACTTGTGCGGGACTTGAAGAATGAAAAGCCTTCTGTGCGTAAGTGCTCGGGGAGCATGGCTGTGAAATGGTGCAATCTGAGGCTGGGATTGAAATGAAAATTTCACATAAGCAAATGCTCATCCCATCAGGTGCGGTGATTGGAGATTGTGCAAGTTTGAATGTGCCTGGCCGCCCCCCCCAATAAGAGACAGATTTACTAGAGGTAATTACAGAAGGAGGGGAGGGAGGCCCCACGTGCTCCGGGGAGAGGAAGGGGTCTTTCTTTCTCTGTTACAAAAGACTGTTTGCTCAGATGCTGTTCTCATAAGCCCGTGTTCTACCCAGGACTTGGTTAAGAGAAGGTACCACAGGGAGGGTGCTCTTTGGTGCCACCTGTGGCCCCCGGAAGAGTGTGTATTCTAAAGCACACGCTCTGTGCCCATTTCACGCAGCCCTGCCCATGTACCCAGCTGGTCCTCCTCTCTAGTTCCACCCAGGGCTTCCAGTCCCAAGGGCAGCATTCATAGAACTCCAGGAGTGGGGTTCCTGTCCACCCTGGGGACCCATCATCCAGCAAAAAGCCCACTCCGGTGCCATCCCTTGACCCACCCCCTGATGCCCAAGGCAGGGCACCCACTGCCTTCTCTGGGAGGGACTTCTTGAAGCCCTGGCAGGCAGCAAAAGGATTACATCCTTACATTAGCGTTTGATCTGTCCCCTCTCCTACTAGTCAGGTGACATGGGGAGGTGTCTGCTCTGTGTTACTTCTGAAAAGGGCTTTGCAACAATACCCCACCCTGTGGGAGTTTGCCACGCCCAGTGGAGACATGAAATCAAGGCAAAATGACTCCCAGATCAGGATGGTGAAGAAATGGGGTCAAGGTTTTATGAACTGGGTGCCCCTCCGTCAACCCCAGACTGCCTCTTTGTAAAAATGTATGTGCTTTCGTTGCCACCCTTTTTTCTGGGGCACTGCTGGCCTCTGCTCCTTTCCTCAAGCGCTCAGGAAGGTGACTGAGCCTCTTGCAGCAACACTTTCTTCTCAGTGCTTCTGTGCATGAGGACCGGGCTCCATTTCCTCCTCCCCTGAGCCCCGTAAGGCTTCCTAAAAGCCCCGGGTAAGGTTGCTCTGCCCCGAGGGATGGAGATGCTGTGTATATCTGACTTCACGTGCTCAGCCCAAGGATATCCAGAAGTGGACCCCTGCTCCTGCCATCAACTGGGGTGGTGAACATCTCTCGACTCATAGTTGTCAGACACAGTTGAATCCCAGCAAGATATTTTTAAGTACAGGGGCCCCTGACAGCCCTTACATAACGATTTGATGTCCAATGTCTGCATTGCCCACACTCTGGGTCTCCTCAGATGAGGATGATGGCACCCTCTGTATCGGTTATTCTTTGGTTGACTTGAGACCCCCCCCCCCCATGCCATCAGTGCTTGTGGCAGGACCTTTCTGGTCACTGGTGTCCCCAGACCACAAGTTCAGCTGATAACGTGTCAGATATGAGAAGGGATTCACATGGAACCCAGCTCAGCCTGCACTCACGTAAACAACATGAATAAAAATTAACTTAAAAATCTTCCCTCCCTCCTTCCCAATGACATTATACCGATGGGGCCACTTAAATTCTTACATTTGTACCTTTTCAAAAGGGCCCGCTGTTTTACGATGTCAAATGTGACCTTTACAACAAAACGTGCAAACTGCGTCGTACACAGAGGACTCTTCGAAGCTAGTAATTTTCATGATGCAAATTTCTGAGCAGAATGAGCCCATTAGCCAAATTAGCAATTCATAAAAGCAAAAGTTCATGGTCAGGAAACAATCGCGTCTTCCTAAGGTATAATTTTAGCCCATTGTACGGTTAAGGTGTGTTTTTCCCCCCTTAAAAAAAAGTAAATTAGGACTCTAATTAAGTAGGTTAAAGCTATATATGAAAGAGAATGCAATTTATGTTCAGGAAAGTGAATTTGTGATTCATAAGAAGCCAGAGATCCTTGACGAGGGCCTAGTAATGTTACCCTGAATGTGAATGAGTGATTTTGGCCAGTGTGGGAGGGAAACACCCTTGGGGTGGTGGAGGAGGGAGAATTTTGTAAGGTCACATTAAAGGCTCTTGGGCCTTCCCGGATGGTGGTAAAGAATCTACTTGCCAATGCAGGAGACACAAGAGACACAGGTTCGATCCCTGGGCTGGGAGGATCCCCTGGAGGAGGGCGTGGAAACCCACTCCAGTGTTCTTGCCTAGAGAATCCTATGGACAGAGGAGCCTGGCGGGCTACAGTCCATGGGGTCACGAAGAGTCAGACACTACAGAGCACACCCACCATCATCAATGGCTCTTGGGTTAGATGCAGGCTGAGGCTGGACTGTGTGGAGGAGAGGCGAAACTCCACCTTACCCTCTGTAACCACCTGCATGGGCATGCTCCAGGGATGCGAGCCAGGGGTCAGCCTGCGATACCCATGTTTTCAGGGACATGGCCGACTTTGAAGCAGGTTCGGCCAGGAGACGTGAGGCTGACAGTGGGGCCGATAGTCTATCTTTTCCTCCAGAAACTGGGGAAGTAAAACACGATGCATTCTCCAGCCTCGATTCACTGAAGTCACGTGCACAAAGAGCCCCATGTTTGGCTGGATAATATTCCATTGTTGTTTTTGCCACATTTTGATTATGCATTCATAAGCTGATGGACATTTGGGTTGTTTCTATCTTTTGACTGCTGTGAACAATGCTGCCGCGAACATCCATGTGTAAGATTTTGTTCGAATCCGTGTTTCCAGTTGTTTTGGATATATACCCCGGAAGAAGAAAGTACCGATACATGTCACAGCGTGAATGAACCTTGGACATGTGACGCTCAGTGAAAGAGCCCAGACACAAAAGGCCACACATTCTATGGGTCCATTTCTATGGAGTGTCCACAACAGGCAAATCCACAGAGACAGGAAGTAGACTAGTGGTTTCCAGGCTCCGGGAGGTTGGAGCAGTGAAGAGTGATGGCTGAATGGGGACAGGGGCTTCTTTTCAAGACTGTGAATATTTTGGAATTAGAGATGATGCTTGTGTAACAACAGACGACACTAAATGCCACTGAACTGTTCACTTTAAAATGGTTGATTTTATGTGTAGGTAGATTTTTATGTTATGTGATTTTTGTTTCTCTCTCTCTTTCTTTTTTTTAAAACCCGTGTATATTGGAACAGGCTGTACAAGTTGGGCTGTTCATGTATTGAGCTTCCTTGGGACAGAATCCATGTTTGTTTATTTTGAAATCCTGGTTTCCAGCAGTGCTTGACAACTCGTAGGCTCTTGGTGAGAGCCAACCACTTTGATTGAGAACGTGTGACCTGCTGGATACTGGACCAGGCCCTTCCTAAGAGTGAGGAGAGGGAATTCCTTGGTGGTCCAGTGGTCAAGAATAGGCCTTCCTGCCAATGCAGGGGACACAGGTTCAATCCTTGGTCCAGGAAGATGCCACAGGCCGCAGAGCAATCTAAGCTGGCGGGCCACAAGTACCAGGCCTGCATGCCTGGAGCCCGCGCTCCACATCAAGAGATGCCACCGCAAAGAGAAGCCCATGGACCAGAGCTAGAAAGTCATCCCTGCTCACCGCGACTAGAGAAAGCCCATGCACAGCAACGAAGACCCAGTGCAGTCAAACATGAGTAAGTAACTAATATAAGAAACAATACGAGTGAGGAGATGAAGAGTTTGTTCCCCAGTTTCTGGGGGTGTTATTCAGGAGGAGAGAAGTGTGTGGAGGGAGCTCTGCCTTCCTGGAAGGTGGCATGGACATGGGAGGGGAGTGCCAGGGCTGGGCAGACGGAGGCGGGGAGACCAGGTGATGGCAGGAGGGCCAGCCTGGAGACTGGGAGGCGACCGCTGGGGCTCCGCAGAGGCTGCGAGGGAGCGGGCAGACGCAGGCGTCACTCTGCGGTGGCATACTGCCTATACCTGCGCTCCTCTTCCAGGGATCCTGCATTGTTCTTAACTGCTTCCCAGGTGGCATAGAGGGTAAAGAACCCGCCTGCAATGCGGGAGACACAAGAGACACAGCTTCGATCCCTGGGTCGGGAAGATCCCCTGGAGGAGGACAGGGCAACCCACTCCAGTATCCTTACCTGGAGAATCCCGTGGACAGAGGAGCCTGGCGGGCTGGAGTCCATAGGGTTGCAAAGAGTCAGACACGACTGAAAAGACTGATGTATATATCTCCCCTCCCTCTTGAGTCCCCCTCCCACCCGCTCCATTCCACCCTTCTAAGTCTCTGCAGAGCGCCAGGCTGGGCTCCCTGTGCTGTACAGCAGCTTCCCACTAGCTATCTATTTCACACATGGTGGTGTATGAATGTCATTCCTACTTTTAAAGGAGAGTCTCAGGTGGGTATGGGCAGGGGGGTGGGGGCTCTAAGCAGAAACCACACAGTCATGCTGAAATTGGTCCTGCCATGGTCTGATCAGTGTCATCTTGATGGTTGGAAATACAGTTAGACTTCGGTTCCAGGGTCAGCTTGTTCCCACTTCTTCAGGTCTGGTTCTCAGAACTGTGGCAGCTAATGCCATGGCTTCAGTCTGGTTACTGTGTAGTTAACTTCTACCTAGTGGAGGTTTCAGTATCTGCAAAACAGCTCACAGGACATGGCTCAGAACATTTATCTATAAGCCCTTGAGAAGGAACGAAAGGTTCTTGACTTTGTTTAGTGACTAAACTGTTATTATTTTGTCCTGTTTGACTGCTTTCCTTTGCTTATGCCTTTTCTCACTTCTCTGATTCAATTTATTCTAGTCAAGTTTTTCCACTGACAAAAGGCAGGCAGAGGACAAGGAGGGACAGGACCATAGGATCCTACGCTGCTTCACTCACGGCATATGGGTGTGGGCGTTTAGTGCATCAGTGGGCAGAAATGGACCTCAAGGCAGCCCAGTTATATTTTGGGTTACACACGCACCATTTCATTGAATGTGATCCTCTCTGGGTTTTTGGATAAAAACAGTGGGGCGTAGGGAGGTGAGGTCATTCACCCAGGGTCACGCAGCTTGTAAGCAGCACAGCTGGGATCTAATCATATTAAACTGCCTTGGAGGAAATTGGATTTTCAAAATACCAGAAGGCCCCTTTTACTCTTCAGTGTGCCTGCGATTGCCACAATTAAATATGATTCTTTGACTTTATGTTGTTTCCTCATCTGTGAAACATGAATACTGTTGTCTACTCTGCAAGATTATTATAGTCAACAGAGATAGATTATTGAAAGCTCAGGGGAAACAGTAGGTGCTCAGCAAGTGTTAGTCCTTTTCCCCAAACACCTCTCTTTCCTCTCCTCCCACATCCCCACCTCTCCTCTACTGGAGGGAGGGTGGAAGAAGGGCGAAAGTTAGTGAGAGTTGACTCTCTGGATTATCCAGGTAGGAACGATGACACACAGCTTAGCGTCATGAACCTGAAGGTCCAGGTCAAGAACACATCCTGCCCCTGCTCAGCTGCAGGGCCTGGCACAAGCTGCCTGGCTTCTCTGAGCCTCAATTTGCACATCTAGGCAATGGGATGATAACCCCACCTCCTCGGGTGGTACACCTCAAAACCAGCATAAGAAAATGAAGGCAACTGTCCTCAGGAAACACTGAGGGGCTATGTGGGTGCGGCGCCCTGCACCAGGAGGGGAAGTGGGGGTGCGGCAGAGGACTTTGTTTAGCCAGCGGCTCTCATCCAAGAGGACCCTAGTCCAGGGTCTGCAGACACCTTGGTCATCACGGTTGGCGGAGAGCTGCTGGCGATGTCTAGCAGGGGCAGAGATGCTGTTAACCTCATCGCAGTGCATAGGACAGCTCTCCACCCCGTCACAGTGGAGAATTATCCTGCCCAAAATGTCAGCAGTGCCGAGGAACTGGCCTAGAAGGAAGATGGTAACACATGGAGATTCGGACAGGAAACCATTGAGGAGGCAGAGAGGGTTTTCCTTTTCTCCATGCTCTCTTTTTTTTTCATATTAAAAATATCAATATAGTTTAAAGGTGCAGATAATGTTAAAAAATGGAAAATAAATCATCATGTTCTCATCACTTAAAATTGGCAGTTACACTTCTCTTCAGATATTTTTAATAAAGTAAAAAAAAAAAAAATCACAGACGAGCTACCCCATCATCTGCCTTTCTTATTTCCCTTCCCTCCTCCAGAGACACAGCCTCTATCATGAATTCATCCTCATCTTTTCCACTCAATTTTTTTTTTTTGTATTTTATAAACATCAGTCACCATGAACAAAGCATTCTGTACATTTACATTTTTTTCCCATCGAACACAGATGGAAGGGTATCACCTGCAACTTGCTCTTTTTATTCAACAGTGACTCATGTTGACAGCATGTAGGTGGGTTGGGTTTGATCTGGGTCCCTACAGTCTAGCTGATTGCTTTGGAGTGGAGCTTGTTAGTCCTGGACAATGTAGAGTGATTTTAACTGCTTCACTGGGGTGAGGAGGCACTCATGTTCCTGAGAACCGTCTCGGGTCTGGCACCTCCCACAGAGGGAGGGAGTCCATGAGATTAGCTGAGAGTAGAGGCCACGCACTTCCCCTCTCTCTCTCTGCATCCCCCGTTGACCCTCAGACTGCGTAAGCCAGCACAGGCTTTGAAGACACAAGTTGGGGTCCTTGTGAATGAGCTGCCACGTTACTTTTGCTCTCAGCAACCCCTGTGGTTTGGGCAGGAACTCCACAGCCTCCAGCCCTGTACTCCTGGTGAAATGACTTTAAGTCGAGACTCTTGGTCTTATCTGTACAAACAGACTCACGCTTTGGCCATAGAGGTTGTCGTGACGGCATCACGAGATGTCAGGTGCCCTTCCTGGGCTTTCTGGCCCCTCTCAACAGGCTCTTCAGAGACAGCTGTGGCCGCAGTGATTTGGGGGAGAGGCCAGCCACCCCACTGAGCGACCATCTTCATCATCCTGGCGTCCTGCACTCGGTGGAGGAGAGGCGAGGTGAATGCCCAGTCTGCATTTTTAGAGACAGAGATGGAAAATAAAGCAGCGCCTTCCTGCTATTAAACGGCAGTGTGATTAGTTATAGGAAAATCAATTCATTCTTTGGCTTTGGGGAAGGCTTTTAAGTGTGAAAGGGGATGCTAATCCCCTGGGAAATGATTTTTAAGCAAAACTGCCTTAGTTCTGCCAGCTGCTTAGATAAACACCAGAGGGGAGGGGACAGCTTGGCTATTCTCCCCAGATACCAGGGGTTCCAGAGGCACCTGCCTCTCTCTTACTTTCCTCCCTCTGTTTCTCTCTTCATCTCTCCCTCCTTCCCTCTCACATTTATCGAGTGCTGACTGTGTGCCTTGACTGCAGATAGGAACTGTCTTTGCTGTCATGGAGGCTGAGGCTGCAGGAGACAGAAACTCAGCAAACATATGAAATATTGAGAGCACCTCAGGGCAGTGTCAACTGCCATCTGCACCCCCCATCCCTCTTTCTTATCTTCTACCCCTTCCTTTCCTTGTGGGCCATTTCTCTCTCTTTCCTTCCCCCCCCCCCCGCCCCCCCCCCCCCCCCCCCCCACCCCCACCCCCCCCCCCCCCCCCTTCCCCCCCCC
>SJYX01020444.1:88489-126202 GCA_006410675.1 Oreotragus oreotragus
CCCCGGGCTCTGTAGTCGTGACCCCTGGCTCTGGGGCACAGGCTCTGCAGTCGTGACCCCTGGGCTCTGTAGTCGTGACCCTGGGCTCTGTAGTCATGACCCCGGGCTCTGTAGTCGTGACCCCTGGCTCTGGGGCACAGGCTCTGCAGTCGTGACCCCTGGGCTCCGTAGTCATGACCCCGGGCTCTGGGGCACAGACTCAGCAGTCGTGACCCCTGGGCTCTGTAGTCATGACCCTGGGCTCTGTAGTCATGACCCCGGGCTCTGTAGTCGTGACCCCCGGGCTCTGTAGTCATGACCCCTGGCTCTGGGGCATGGGCTCCGTGGTCGTCACCCCTGGGCTCTGTAGTCGTGACCCCTGGCTCTGGGGCATGGGCTCCGTGGTCGTCACCCCCGGGCTCTGTAGTCATGACACCTGGGCTCTGGGGCACAGGCTCCGCGGTCGTGATCCCTGGGCTCCGTAGTCATGACCCTGGGCTCTGGGGCATGGGCTCCGTGGTCGTCACCCCTGGGCTCTGTAGTCGTGACCCCTGGGCTCCATAGTCGTGACCCCGGGCTCTGGGGCACGGGCTTGGCGGTCATGACCCCCGGGCTCCATAGTCATGACCCTGGGCTCTGGGGCATGGGCTCCGCGGTCGTGACCCCCAGGCTCTGGGGCACAGGCTCGGCAGTCGTGACCCCTGGGCTCTGTAGTCATGACCCCGGGCTCTGTAGTCGTGACCCCCGGGCTCCGTAGTCGTGACCCCCGAGCTCTGGGGCACGGCCTCCATAGTCTTGACCCCGGGCTCTGGGGCACAGGCTCAGTAGTTGTGGCACATGGGCTTTGTTGCTTTGCAGCACGTGGAATCTTCCTGGACTGGTTATTAAACCCATGTCTCGTGCATTGGAAGGCAGATTCTTTACCACTGAGCCGCTAGGGAAGCCTGACTTGCAGATTCTTGATCATATTTCACATCTAGTCTGTTAGTCAGGGCTGGAGAGGATTCCTGCTGTGGGTTCCAAGTCAGTTATTCGTGCAAGCAACGCCAAGATTAACTGAGCAAGTGAGGTGGAGAGGGGATGAACGCATGCCAGCACACCCGGAGTGTTTTAGTCTCTTCAGCTGTTTGAGAACTTAGGCAAAACAGTCTGCTAGGAAACTTAGACCCCCAAGGCCAAGATGCCACTGAGGCTTGGAAATGTAGCCTGGTAGAAGCAGGGCAAAATTCTCATTGTAATCCAAGTTTGGGGCTGAAGCAAGCTGACAGGATGCAGGCTGTACTTCTGAATGTGAACCATGAATGGATAACATCTAGGGTCACCATCAACTTTTGATCATCACATTGGTACACTTGATTTACTTGACAAAACTTGGATTGGGGCTTGTTGATTCAGGACAATATGCTGTGAGTTTCCAGTTCAATCAGCCTGTTGAGGGGTCATCCATCTCTGCTATTCCTTCACTAGGACAGAGCTTGACTGTGGGTATTACACAGAGAGCAATTCTGGGCCTTGGTATCATACTGGGAAAGCTAACTGGATATTTTAGTTGAGGTGTAGTGGTACACCTGCAATGTGAATATCAAAAATACAAACACTAGTATGCCCATCCATCCATCCATTCATTCATCCATCCACCTGTTCCTCCATCCATCCTTCCACATACTTATTCCATACAAATATCCATCAATCCAGTAAATATTTATTGAGTATTTCTGTTTACTGAGCACTGTGGGTATGGAGTAAGAATCAAAGACATGGTTCTCTGACTGCAGAAATTTTACGGTCTTAGGATTAAGGTGGTTGGGAACTGTGTCTTCTTTATTGACTATGCCAAAGCCTTTGACTGTATGGGCCACAACAAACTCTGGAACATTCTTAAAGAGATGGGAATACCAGACCACCTGACCTGCCTCTTGAGAAATCTGTATGCAGGTCAAGAAGCAACAGTTAGAACTGGACATGGAACAACAGACTGGTTCCAAATAGGGAAAGGAGTCCATCAAGGCTATATACTGTCACCCTGCTTATTTAACTTATATACAGAGTACATTATGAGAAACGCTGGGCTGGATGAAGCACAGGCTGGAATCAAGGTTGCCGGGAGAAATATCAATAACTTCAGATATGCAGATGACATCACCCTTATGGCAGAAAGCCAAGGAGAACTAAAGAGCCTCTTGATGAAAGTGAAAGAGGACAGTGAAAAAGTTGGCTTAAAACTCATTATTCAGAAAACTAAGATTATGGCATCTGGTCCCATCACTTCATGGCAAATAGATGGGGAAACAACAGAAACAGTGAGAGACTTTATGTGTTTTGGGCTCCAAAATCACTGCAGATGGTGACTGCAGCCATAAAATTAAAAGAGACTTACTCCTTGGAAGAAAAGTTATGACCAACCTAGACAGCGTATTAAAAAGCAGAGATATTACTTTGCCAACAAAAGTCCATCTAGTGAAAGCTATTGTTTTTCTAGTAGTCATATATGGATGTGAGAGTTGGACTATAAAGAAAGCTGAGCACTGAAGAATTGATGCTTTTGAACTGTGGTGTTGGAGAAGACTCTTGAGAGTCCCTTGGACTGCAAGGAGATTCAACCTGTCCATCCTAAAGAAAACCAGTCCTGACTATTCATTGGAAGGACTGATGTTGAAGCTGAAATTCCAATATTTTGGCCACCTGATGTGAAGAACTGACTCATTTGAAAAGACCATGATGCTGGGAAAGATTGAAGGCAGGAGGAGAAGGGGATGACAGAGGATGAGATGGTTGGATGGTATTACTGACTCAATGGACATGAGTTTGAGTTAGCTCTGGGAGTTAGTGATGGACATGGAGGCCTGGCATGCTGCAGTCCATGGGGCCACAAAGAATTGGACATGACTAAGCAACTGAACTAAACTGTGTCTTTTATCTTTGTTTCAGGCTTCACACCCTCCTTGTTATATAATAAGCACAGAAGAAATGTATGATGGATGGATGAATGAAGAAACCACATAGACAGTGTTAAATGAATGCAAGGTCAGGAGAAGAGGAAGCTCAGTCCAGTTAGGGAGATAGGGCGTGAGGTTAGGACACCGTTTTAGAGCTTCCTAGCTGGTAGAGCTAGGAAGGCAGAGAAGAATTCAGAGGGTGAGCCAGAAATATCTTCCTTCAACTGGTTGTGATTTTCAGTAACCACTGCCTAGATTCCTGAAGGTTCTGGACCAGACATTGTAACCCTGGGATCTGAAAATAGGATTCAAGAAGTCTGTTAACTTGGATGTAGTTAACCTCCAATTAAAATAAGTAAATTTATATTTAAAAAAATGACATCTTCATTTACATTCACTCTAACTGCAAGCTAGCATTTCCTTTAATTATGAACATATTCAGCAAACTACAGTGGTTTTTTTTAGCAGAATCTGTGACTGTCATCAATCGAATCATGGATCTTTTCATATCACATTACAGTTGTTTCCATTATCCCCCAATATTATTTATGCCTATCACTCACTGCTTGGAAATTATGGTAGTTATTAGGTCTGCTGCTAGATCTTATTATTTGATGCATTAATAAAGAAAATGATCTCTTGCCAAATTATGAGTTTATTTAAAAAATATTTTGGTAACTCTTGCATAGTATCAATACCCTTTGTAGTCCTTTGTATTCTATTTTTACGAACTTAGAAACATCCTGAGAAGAGATTCATGGTCTTCATTAGGCCAGAAGGGTTCAAGTCATTACCACAAAGTGAAGAACATATGGTTTAGGATACAAACACCTTTTTCTGCATTTGGAGAGCATAAGGCTCAGGTTTATTGGGACTGTGGGAGGAATGAGGTCAGGGAGACAATGTTTACAGCTAAGGTCTTTTGGTTGACTGGCTGGTATTTTTTTTTAAAATTGTAGGATAGCATGTTTATTTTAGACAATTTAGAATGTACAGAGATGTACCAGGAAGAAAATAACAAATGCTGAGACCTGGTAAAGACTTAGGGGAGGGCACCTGGTGGCTCAGATGGTCAGGAGTCCACCTTTAGTGGAGGAGACCCGAGTTCAATTCCTGGGTCAGGAAGATCCTCTGGACATGGGAGTGGCTACCCACTCCAGTATTCTTGCCTAGGAAATCCCATCACCTGCCCACATTAGTAACTGATGGAGTACGGATCTGAGTTAGAGAGAGGCCACCACATGTGCCAAAATCTTCTCTTCACCTACCCACTCCTTCACTCAACTGATTGATTGGTATTAAATGGTATTCCCAAGTGCCCCCTTGAGAGAAGGTAATTTCATGCAATCTGTTGATTTCCTGTTGAGTTTTTATAACCAGATTTCCTTAGAACCAGAAAAACCTTCCCAAGCTTCCTTCACTGTCCCCTGGTGGGCCTCCCTGGCAAAGCCCATTGATTAGAAAGGAAATCTCAGCCCGTCATGTCACACCTGAAACCCAGAGGCGGGCACTACCCACCAGATGCTTGTACCAGACTTTCAAATTTGTTACTGTTTCAATATGAGTAATGAATGCCGCATGTTGTGCAATGTGTTCATGGTGTGTGTGGTTTATTAAAGTGCCCGGGTGCCATTCTGTTTGGGTGTTTTCATCATTTCTTTGAGAGATATGCAATTTATGGTAGCAGTTTTCTCTGTTTAGATAGTTTTGACATTTTTTTTCCTTCTGCACAGTTCATTATTTTTTGGGTAGTTGCCATAGAAGTAAAGTGCTTAAAGTAAGTAGTTTAGAACTAAACTGATAAAGCTAACAGGTCCATAAATGGGGCCGTAAACAATCCTTCGAGATGCCTGCTGTGCCTGAGAGATGGTCCTGAAGGGACAGAGCAGTAAATGTGGATGAGGGTCCCAACGCAGAGAAGTAAGGAACTGGCTTCAGTTGCTGCTGCAGCTGCTGTGTATGCAGATTGAAACGGAATATGTGTGTGCAGATTGTCTGCATCTAGGAGGCAGTCCTGTCCCTCCAGGAATGGCTTGAAGTAGGGTTGAGGAGGTGAGTGCCATGTTGGATTAGCCTTAAGTGGTGTCTTGGCCTGGCCAGTAGCTATGATTCAGTGATGGGTGCATATATAGTCAGTCACCTGCCCACTTTACCCTGCCACTTTTCCTGTGAGATTTCATTTTGGGAAACAGAAAAGCCTCCTGTCTTGCCTCACCATGTTTTTTCATGATTCGAAGTTGAGTCTATTTCTCCAACTTACTTATTATTAAACATGCATAGCATTTAAAAGAATATTATAATACATGAGGCATAGAATGTAGGCTCATACCCACTGGTCAGGTCCTGGTCTGATTCTTTGTGACCCCATGGACTGCAGCCCACCAGGCTCCTCTGTCCACGGGATTCTCCAGGCAAGAATACTGGAGTGGATTGTCATTTCCTCTTCCAGGGGATCTTCCCAACCCAGGGATTCCACCCGCATCTCCTGCATTGTAGGCAGATTCTTTACCAGTGAGCCACTCGCTACCCAAACCCAANGGACTGCAGCCCACCAGGCTCCTCTGTCCACGGGATTCTCCAGGCAAGAATACTGGAGTGGATTGTCATTTCCTCTTCCAGGGGATCTTCCCAACCCAGGGATTCCACCCGCATCTCCTGCATTGTAGGCAGATTCTTTACCAGTGAGCCACTCGCTACCCAAACCCAATTAACATTTTGCCACTTTTGCTTTGTCTAAACATACATGTGTATTAGTATGTGTGTGCATGTGTGAAACATATATGTGTATTGGTGTGTGCATGTGTACTGGTGTGTGTGCATGTGTGAAACACGTGTGTATTGGTGTGTGCATGTGTGTGAAACATGTATGTGTATTGGTGTGTGAAACATATATGTGTGTTGGTGTGTGCATGTGTGAGACATATGTGTGTGTTGGTGTGTGCATGTGTGTGAAACACATGCACATTGGCATGTGCATGTGTGAAACATGCGTGTGTTGGTGTGTGCATGTGTGAAGCATGTGTGTTGGCGTGTGCATGTGTGAACTGTGTGTGTTGGTGTGCGCATGTGTGAAACATATGTGTATTGGTGTGTGTGCACGTGTGTGAAACATGTATGTGTATTGGTGTGTGCATATGTTAAATATATGTGTGTATTGGTATGTATGTGTATGTGTTTGTGTGCATGTTCATGCGTGTGTGTGTGTGAGATACTGCTGTAAGCTTCAGGTTATCAACCCTAAAGTCTTCAGCCTGCACCTCCTAAGAATAAAAAACATTCTTCATAACACTGATTTTCATACACTCAAGAAAAAGTTAATGATGATTCCCTCATGATATCTAAAATATAATAAATATTCTGATTTTCCCAGTTACTCCCCTAAATATTCACTTAAACCCTCCTTTAAAAGCCAGGATCCCATCAAGGTTCACACATTCCATTGTGACCATTGTATCTTTGAGTTTCTTTCTTTCTGTTTTTTTTTTAAATATAAATTTATTTATTTTAATTGGAGGCTAATTACAATATTGTATTGGTTTTGCCATACATCAACATGAATCCACCATGGGTGTACACATGTTCCCCATCCTTAACCCCCTTCCCACCTCCCTCCCCATACCATCCCTTTGGGTCATCCCAGTGCACCAGCCCCGAGCATCCTGTATCATGCATCGAACCTGGACTGACGATTCATTTCACATATGATATTATACATGTTTCAATGCCATTCTCCCAAATCATCCCACCCTCGCCCTCTCCCACAGAGTCCAAAAGACTGTTCTGTACATCTGTGTCTCTTTTGGTGTCGCATACAGGTTTATCATTACCGTCTTTCTAAATTCCACGTATATGTATTAGTATACTGCATTGGTGTTGGAAAAACTGGTCAACCACTTGTAAAAGAATGAAACTAGAACACTTTCTAATGCCATACACAAAAATAAATTCAAAATGGATTAAAGATCTAAACATAAGACCAGAAACTATAAAACTCCTAGAGGAGAACATAGGCAAAACACTCTGACATAAATCACAACAGGATCCTCTATGACCCACCTCCCAGATACTGGAAATAAAAGCAAAAATAAACAAATGGGACCTAATTAAAATTAAAAGCTTCTGCACAACAAAGGAAACTATAAGCAAGGTGAAAAGACAGCCTTCTGAATGGGAGAAAATAATAGCAAATGAAGCAACTGACAAACAACTAATCTCAAAAATATACAAGCAACTTATGCAGCTCAATTCCAGAAAAATAAACAACCCAATCAAAAAATGGGCCAAAGAACTAAAGAGACATTTCTCCAAAGAAGACATACAGATGCCTAACAAACACATGAAAAGATGCTCAACATCACTCATTATCAGAGAAATGCAAATCAAGACCACAATGAGATACCACTTCACACCAGTCAGAATGGCTGCGATCCAAAAGTCTGCAAGCAATAAATGCTGGAGAGGGTGTGGAGAAAAGGGAACCCTCTTACACTGTTGGTGGGAATGCAAACTAGTACAGCCACTATGGAGAACAGTGTGGAGGTTCCTTAAAAAACTGGAAATAGAACTGCCTTATGACCCAGCAATCCCACTTCTGGGCATACACACCAAGGAAACTAGAATTGAAAGAGACACATGTACCCCAGTGTTCGTCGCAACACTGTTTATAATAGCCAGGACATGGAAGCAACCTAGATGTCCAACAGCAGACAAATGGATAAGAAAGCTGTGGTATATATACACAATGGAGTATTACTCAGCCATTAAAAAGAATGCATTTGAATCAGTTCTAATGAGGTGGATGAAACTGGAGCCTATTATACAGAGTGAAGTAAGCCAGAAAGAAAAACACCAATACAGTATACTTTGAGTCTCTTTAAATCTAGAGCAAAGATTCCCAGTCTTTTTGGTTTCAAGATCCCTTTACACTCTTAAACATATTGAAGAGCTTTTTGTTTAGGTGAGTGCTGTCTGTTGATGCTTACCATGTTAGAATTCAAAACTGAGGACTTAAAATGCAGGAATATGTGACCACA
Source organism: Oreotragus oreotragus (assembly GCA_006410675.1). NCBI lineage: Eukaryota > Metazoa > Chordata > Mammalia > Artiodactyla > Bovidae > Oreotragus > Oreotragus oreotragus. Next base: position 96,438 of record SJYX01020444.1, read on the forward strand.
GATTCCATTGTTTGTTACAGCAGTGACATCATCACATGCTCTGTGATCTCTTGGAAACTCCACTGTGCACTCATGAACGAGGACCGTGAGGCAGGCAGGTAACATCACAGTCTTCTTGAGAAAGGGCTTTGACCTAGAAGATCCCCAACAGGAGACTTGGGGGCTTGAGCACCCTTTGAGAACCAATGCCCTGGAGTCATCCCCTACAGCTTCTGTTTTCTGATAGTTTTGTTCTTTCTGTAAAAATTTGTTAAGGAAGTTTAAACACAGAAAAAGTAGAAAATTGCATGGAATTCTTTTACCTCTTTGTGATACACTAGTCCCTAGTCCCTGCCTCCTCATGTGAAGAATTGACTCATTGGAAAAGACTCAGATGCTGCGAAGGATTGGGGGCAGGAGGAGAAGGGGACGACAGAGGATGAGATGGCTGGATGGCATCACTGACTCGATGGATGTCTGAGTGAACTCCGGGAGCTGGTGATGGACAGGGAGGCCTGGCGTGCTGCGATTCATGGGGTCGCAAAGAGTCGGACATGACTGAGCGGCTGAAATGAACTGACTGAGTCCCTAGTGACACAGGAAGTGGTGGGTGGCAGCTGCTGCTGCTGCTAAGTTGCTTCAGTCGTGTCTGAGTGGTAACTTATTGAAGCTGGACAGTTAAGTTCAACATCTGGCTCTACCACCTCTGAGCCTCAGTTTTCTCATCTGTAAAATGAGCATAGTTGCACCTTTCTCACCACTGCATTGCAAGGATTAAGTAAAAAGTGTGTGTCACATGGCAAAGGCATAGAATAAATGCTGGATAAATGTTACTTGTCCATAGCAGTGGCTTTCAATGGGGTGTGGTTTTGTACCCCTCCCCCACCCAAGAATATATTGAGCGATGCCTGGAGATATTTTTGTTGTAAGTGGAGGGAGGGGATGTGCTATTGGGATAAAGTGAGGAGAGGCCAGATGTCCTAGTCTGTTCAGGCTGCTGTGATGGGACATCATACCATAGTTCTGGAGGCTGCAAGTCCAAGACCAAGGTCCTGACAGACTAGATGTCTGGGAGGGCCTGCTTCCTGGTTCATAGATGGCCGTCTTCCAGCTGTGCACATACATGATGAAAGGGCTGAGGGAGCTCTCTGGGGTCTCTTTTATAAGGGCACTCATCTCATTCATGGGGGCTCCACCTTTATGACTTAAATCCCGTCTCTCAGTCCCACTTCCTGATACTATCATGTTGGGGGTTTGCTTTCATCTTGGGTATTTTGGTGGGGGATGAAAGCACTCCATAACATCAGGGATATTGTTAAAAACATCAGGGATATTGTTAAACATCCACTAATACACAGGACAATTACGCTATGCAGCCCCAAATGCTAGTAGCCATTCCATTCTCTAGGGAATCTTTCCAGCCCAGGGATTGAACCCAGGTCTTCTGCATTTCAGGCAGATTCTTTACCGTCTGAGCCACCAGGGCTTCCCAGGTGGCACTAGTGGTCAGGAACCTGCCTGCCAACGCAAGAGACATAAGAGATGTGGGTTCGATCCCTGGGTCAGGAAGATCACTTGAAGGAGGGCATGGCAACCCACTCCAGCATTCTTGCCTGGAGAATCCCATGGATGGAGGAGCCTGGCAGGCAATAGTCCATGGGGTCACAAAGAATCAGACACAACTGAAGCGACATAGCATGCAAATGCTAGTATTGCTGAGGCTGAGAAATTGCTCTCTATAGCCAGCTATAATGGGCATAGTCAAGTTGATCATCAGTTGAGAGCTTGGGAGGTACAATCTGAGTTTTGATGTTAGCCTCCTCCCAAACTAGTTATATGCTGATTGTAGTCAGTCATGACAAAGTCCCCACGTAGTGCGAGCCTCTGTGCCCAGTGCTGTAGGGGATGCAGCTGCGGGTAGAACGCCCTGTGGCCAGCCAGCGTGAATGTGGTTGGAAAGTGGGAGGCACCGGGCCACACTCTGGGTCACCACTTGGGTCTGCACTTACCCTAACCTTCATGCTTTTCACATCAGAGATGATTAAGAGACACCTTTGTGTCTTAGCAGTCTTCAGGTCAGTAGTTGAAATTTGTCAGGGACTTGGATTCTTCTTCTGTTTCATTCCCAGTGAAGCAGGTGTTCATCAACAGGGTGGCAGCCTTCTCTTTAGGGACCAGCCAGTGCTCAAGATGTCCCAGAGGCTGTGGAATTTTTTTGGCATGTGGGCATCAGAAAGGTTCCCTGGGGCGCCTTTCACTGAGGAGACAGGTGTCTATGGCACCCTGTCTTCTCCCATGGATCCTGCCATTCTCGTGTTCACCTTCTCACCCTGGCTGTTTGCCTGCTTTGTGCTTGGTTTATTTACTGGCTGACTTGTCAATTGTAACACTTTAGAGAGACTGCGTGTCTTGGCTCAGGGATTGTCAAGCCAAGCTGTCCACCAGAATCAGTCACGACCTAGTTAAAGAACACAGAATCTGGTGCTTCCTCCTAGACATTCTGCAATGGGACTCTGTACTCTTAATGTTAACAAACTTCTCTAAGGATTCCTGTAGTCGAGGTCTTTGTCCCAGAAAGACCCATGGGACACGACTTTGTCCCAGAAAATGTGCTTTGCATGTCAGAAAATGAGAATTCTGCTCTTGGGAAATGCTGCTATGGGGTCCAAGTTCCTTTTCCTTTTTTCCTAATTCCTGGGACCCATAGAAGGATAATAGCTTCACAGGTGGTGCTAGTGGTGAAGAGCCCGCCTGAGAATTCAGGAGACATAGGAGATGCAGGTTTGATCCCTGGGCTGGGAAGACCCCCCTAGAGAAGGACTTGACAACCCACTCCAGTATTCTTGCCTGGAGGATTTCATGGACAGAGGAGCCTGGCGGGCTATGGTCCAGAGGGTCGCACAGTCAGGCACAACTGAAGGGGCTGAGTGCACATGGAAGGATAATGCTGCTTTCAGGTGAAAATCCTCCTCTGGTGTCTCAGCGTCTTCAGAGTGAAATGACCCCAGTCCTTTCCTGAAATACAAGCCCTATGCACTCTGCTCCTTGTCCACCCCTCTCATCCCCTCCGGCAGCTCTCTCCTTGTTCACGCTGCACCAGCTGCAGTGGCCTTCTTCCACTTCCCCCGGACAAGCTGTTTTCTGTCTGAGAACCTGTGCACCTCCGAGCCGTTCCTCTTGCTTTCCAGGCAGCTGGCTGCTTCTGCTTTAGTCTCAACTTTAAGGCCATCCCATCAGACAGGTTGTTTCTGAGCTCTTCACTGCTAAAAAAAAAAAAAAAAAAAAAAAAACCAAACCATACTTTGTTACCTTATATACCATCTTCTTCCTTCTATTTCTAGCAGCAGTCACAGTGACATAATATATGGGATTGTGTGTTTCTGCTGTGTCCCCAGCCAGCAAGTGCTACAGCAGGAGGGAGCTTTGGGTCCACACTGTGAACCCAGCACTAGGTTCAGTGTTGAGCATGTAGTTGGCACTCATTCAGCACTTAGAGGGTGAAGGAATGAATGAGGGGATGGGTGAGTAGCTAGTGTTTCTCTGGCTGTTCTCCTGTGTTTGTTTCCTGGCACCACTAATCTTAGAGCAGATCCCAGAAAATTCAGGCTGGGTAGGAGAGGTTCCCCTGCACCCACCTTGAGCCTTCACACAGGGTCCTGGCCCCATGTTCCAAGGCCTCCCAGGGCTCCTGTCCACATGCCTGTAGAGGCCAGACAGGGCCATGCCATGCCCTCAGAGCCCACAGAAGTAGGGGCAGGTGCCAGCAGGCCCCCACCTCTTGGAGGCGTCTGCTGAAAGCTGTCGTTGGCATGAGTGTTGGGAGAGAAGCAGAGCTGCGGAAATGTCAGAGGGTGAATGGGATAATCAGGCCCCGGCCGTCAAAACTGCCACCCACTCAAGCCTGCCAGACTCCACAGGAGAAATCCTCCAGACGTGTCAGCTTCTTCACGTGTCTAATGACCGAGAAAAGTGCGCACCCAAGCGTGGCTCACGGGGCTGGTGCCAATTGACTGGGGGCCTTCCCAAGTCCCAGCCGGGTAAATCCAATGTGGGTATGAAGGCCATGCAGAGGGGGCAGCGGCTGGGGAGGAAGGGGAGGGGGTTCTATCACTGCGGAGTCAGATTAAGTTCTCAACGTATTAAACAGATGCCTGAATGAGACTCGTTATCCCATTTCCGCTTCTCTCATTTCTTCCATGTCAGTGCCCATGAAACAAAGCAAAGGCCCGCAGTCCCTTGGCACAACAAACAGAGCTAAGGGGCATCTTCAGTTGTTGTTCAGTTGCTCAGCCGTGTCTGACTCTTTGCAACCCCGTGGAATGCAGCACACCAGCCTTTTCTGTCCTTCACTGTCTCTGGGAGTTTGCTCACATTTGTGTCTGTTGAGTCAGGGATGCCATCCAACCATCTCATCCTCCATCGCCCCTTCTCCTCTTACCCTCAACTTTTCTCAAGTCAGGGTCTTTTCCAGTGAGTCAGCTCTTCGGATTAGGTGGCCATAGTATTGGATCTTCAGCACCAGTCCTTCCAGTGAATGTTCAGGGTTAATTTCCTTTATGATTGATTGGTTTCATCTCCTTGCAGTCCAAAGAACTCTCAAGGATCTTCTCCAAAACCACAGTTCAAAAGCATCAATTCTTCGGTGCTCAGCCTTCTTTATGGTTCAACTCTCATATCCGTACATGACTACTGGAAAAACTATAGCTTTGACTATATGGACCTTTGTCAGCAAAGTGATGTCTCTGCCTTGGAATATGCTGTCTAGCTTTGTCATAGCTTTTCTTCCAAGGAACAAGCATCTTTTAAGGCAAGTCGTCAATAATATTGCATATTATTCCCATGACAAGGTACATGACTCCATTTAATTAATATTCCATGGATGTCTCAGGTATTATGGAGAGTCTGGGAGAGAGAAGAGCAAATAAGACAGAGCATATCCATCTCCTTGGAGCCTGAATTCCAGGAGGGACAGACATGAGGAAATAAGACACTTATAGACTATGACGAATTTCACAAAAGAAGGAAGCAGGTGATGTGACAAGAAGTGGCCTAGGGGTGGGGTGGGGTTGTCCACTTTAGGTGGATGAAGCTGGAAACCTGAAGGATGAGTTATGATCCATATTTGCCCTCTCCCTTGTACTTTTTTTCTGAATAGAGAAGAGATCTCTACTTCTGTTTAAAGAATCAAAGAGGAATCATGATTTGAAAATGTCAGGCTGAAAGGCAGAGATGTGATGTTTGTGAGCTATGCCAGGATTTTTCACTGAGCCCCTAGAGGACCAGATTTTACCATGGCTCATTCTGCATCAGCTTGTGGCCCTGAGTGTTTCATTCCATCTCCCAATCAAGTATATGGACAAAGTGGTGAAAAGCTTACAGATGTGTGACTCTGCGTGTCTGGCTTTTTCTTTGCGAGGCTGTCCAGGGTCCATCCCAGAATTAAGCTGAAGTCATTAAAGGTGCCTCCACCTACTTTTAGGAAAAATCATTACCTATTCTACTGATATTTACAAAGTAAAAGCATTTGACTGTTGGTATACCCCACTGTTTTCCTGGTGATCATTGCTTGTTTTGTTTTCTGGTTACATTAAGTTGCTTTTAACTTTAGTAATTATCTTCTTGATATTTTCTTTGGGTTTATTTCATCCCCTCCCCACCGCTTGCTATTTTTTTTTTTAGTTGAAAGCCTGGTTTAGTTAACTACTTTCTTGTTGTCTAACAGATCCATTTAAGGTTATACATTTTCCTCGGAGAACACCTTTGGCTGTATCCTATCACTTTTGCTCTGCAAAAACTTTAACACTCAGTTCTACATAGTTTACAATTTCTGTTTTGATTTTCTCTTTAAAAGTATGATTTTAAATTACCAAGTGTGCACACACATACACACACACACACATAGATAGGTAGTCTGGAGGCCAATTTGGGGTTATTTATGTCTAATTTCATAGGATTTAAGGAGTTAACGGTGGTTCATTAATTATCAACTTAAAATCATGAGACATCTTTTTTTTGCAGTCTGGTACATAGTAAATCAGAAGATGGTGGGAGAGGATGAGATGGTTGGATGGTATCACCAACTCAATGGACGTGAATTTGAGCAAACTCCGGGAGATAGTGAAGGATAGAGAAGCTTGATGAGCTGCAGTCCATGGGGTCCCAAAGAGTTATACACGACTTAGTGACCCAACAGCAACGACAATGTAGTCAGTAATAAAAATATCTACTTAAAGGTCATATGCAGCCTGTCTGTATTATTTAGATTGATCAGATACTCTAGTTTCCTGCTTCATCTTTTAATTTATCCTTTTTGGTTGGTGTTTCTGTGAGGGTGCTCTTTTAGGATTAGTTTTTTTTTTTTTTTTCTTGCTTATTTCTATCACCAAGGCAGAAATTCCAAAGTAACAAGAATAAAAAGAAATAACCCGTTCATCACCTCTCTGGATTAGTCAAGGGAGTGGGTCTGACAGTGAGACTTTATAATGAGCTGGTCGATGCAGTGAAACTGCCTGTGGCGGGGACGTTTCTGCAAAGGCAGAGGGTCTGCCTCTGGACTACTATCAGGGGATGGCGATGGTTGCGTTGGTTGGCTTCTTAATGAAGCATTTCTAGAAATGCTGCACTTTGTCCTCTGGGAGGGGAAAAACATTCCAGCAACCACATCATCAACCAGCACACTTTTAGAAAAGGACTTTTGAAAAGGACTGGGGGAAAATATATATAAAATTAAGGTCATCTCTGAGGTCTTTGGCTGAGCTGAATAAACCTTGAAGCAAAAATCGTATCTTTCTCAGAAGCTTATTGCAGAGCTGTGGAGGTCTGTGAGAAAGAACAGTACTTTGAACAGAAGGCTTGATTGGTAACATAAACACTCGAGGTGGTTCTAATAACTGCAGGGTCTGCTGGGAAGTACTTCTGGAGGGGTCTCTGACACAGTCCTAGACTCCCAGGCATCTCCACAACCCCTTATCTGGCTGGGAAGCATAAACAGGCTGGATCCTTTCTTTGCTCTTCAGATTAAACTGTAGCCTCTGAACGCTTTGGGGGAAGTGACAGGGAGGTGGGTGTGTATAACTCTTCACTTGACCGAACCAGCAGCCTCTTTCTCCCCCTTTCCACTGTCCTAAAGATGTCACTGCTTTTCCTTTGTGTGTGACAAAGCTTTTGACAGCAGGCTCCACCCTGTTCTCCCTAGCCCTTCTGTTTCATATGTCTCTTTTAACACAGTGAGGTCATGCCCTGTTACCTTAGAAATGCATCAACCTGGTCTAAAGTCACTGGACTGGTAGAAGGTGGGGCACACTTTTGACTCCCCTGAAATGTTATATACCCTCTGATTTGTTTGTTTGTTTGTTTGTTTTTTTCAAATCTCATTCAGTTGCTCTGGAGCTGGTTGTCCCATGTTTTAAGTAGAGGAACCATTAGCGTAATTAGATACTGTTGTTAGTATTCTTCAGAGAAATAGAACCTAAAGAATAGGTTATATAGGTGTGTAGATACACACACACACATTCATTTATTACAAAAAGTTGGCTTATACAGTGATGGAGACTCACAAGTCCCAAGAACTGCCCTTGACAAGCTGGAGGCCCAGGAGGGTCAATGTGGTAGAGTTCTAATCCAAGGCTACATGCTTGAGAACCAGGAGAACGGATGGTTTAAGTGCAGGATGAGTCTGTGTCCAAAGGCAGAAGACCAGTGTCCCTGCTGGAAGACTTTGAGGCAGAGAGACTAGAAATTCTCTCTCACTCAGCCTTTTTGTTCTATTAGGTCTTCAAGGACGTAGGGTTGGGGGGTTCCCTAGTGGCTCAAACAGTAAAGCATCTGTCTGGAGTGCAGGAGAGCCGGGTTCGATCCCTGGGTTTGGAAGATCCCCTGGAGAAGGAAATGGCAGCCCACTCCAGTATTCTTGCCTGAAAAATCCCATGGACCGCGGAACCTGGTAGGCTACCGTCCATGGGGTTGCAAAGAGTCGGACACGACTGAGCAACTTCACTTTCACTTTTTTTCATAGGGAAGACAGGTCTGCCTTACTCAGTCCACTGGTTCAGATATTAATCTCGTCTAGAAGCACTTCCATAGACACACCCAGAATAGTATTTAATCAGATATCAGGACACTCTCTTGCCCAGTCATGTTGATGCATAAAATAACCATCACAGCTGTGTATATAGTATTCATGCTACATTACAAACTTTAAGTTCAAATGACCCTTGCCTGCTCAATCTTAGCACCCATGTAAACAGCTGGACCAAGCAACAAGGAAGTTTCAACTTAAAACTAAGTGCTACAAAATGAAATGTTACTGTACAAACCTGAACACTCTAGAGGGCAGGGTTTTCCTGTTACCCTGATGGAATCTGGGTCCTCTAATGATGCCTTGAGGGATCTGTCTCATCCCACTCCTTTCCTTTGTTTTGCCTTCTTCTCAGACAGGCTGTCTCCTCTCAGTGGGATAATGGGCACCAGCAGCTCCAGATTTGAGTTTTACCATCTTCGCCCCACTCACCCCCAAGTGGGAGCTAAGTTCCTGCAAAAGCCCCAGGGTTTCTGTTCCTTGGGTTATCCCTGGTCAGATATCCATCCCTAAACCAGTCCTGTCAGAGTAAGAGTAAGCTGACTGCCTGAGGTCAAGCCACAGGATCATATAAGCTGAGTGCCTGAGGTCAAGGATCATGAGGAAAGGGTGATTCTTGAGTAGAAATGTACGGTATCAATGCTAGAAGTTAAACATATAATAACCATATGACCCAGAAATTCCATTCCTAGTTCATCAGTTCAATTCAGTTCAGTTGCTCAGTTGTGTCTGACTCTTTGTGACCCCATGAACTGCAGCATGCCAGGCCTCCCTGTCCATCACCAACTCCCAGAGTTTACCCAAACTTATGTCCATTGAGTCGGTGATGCCATCTAACCATCTCATCCTCTGTCATCCCCTTCTCTTCCTGCCTTCAATCCCTCCCAGCATCAGGGTCTTTTCAAATAAGTCAGCTCTTCGCATCAGGTGGCCAAAATATTGGAATTTCAGCTTCAACATCAGTCTTTCCAATGAACACCCAGGACTGATTTCCTTTAGGATGGACTGGTTGGATCTCCTTGCAGTCCAAGGGACTCACAAGAGTCTTCTCCAACACCACAGTTCAAAAGCAACAATTCTGTGCTCAGCTTTCTTTATAGTCCAACTCTCACATCCATACATGACTACTGGAAAAACCATAGCCTTGACTGGACGGACCTTTGTTGACAAAGTAATGTCTCTGCTTTTTAATATGCTGTCTAAGTTGATCATAACTTTCCTTCCAAGGAGTAAGCATCTTTTAATTTCATGGCTGCAATCACCATCTGCAGTGATTTTGGAGCCCCAAAAAACAAAGTCAGCCACTGTTTCCACTCCTAGTTCATAGACCCACACAAAGACTTGTGCACAAATGTCCATAGCAACACTACTCACAATAGCCAAAAGGCAGAAATAATAATGTCTATCAATGGATGAATGGATAAATAAATTTGGTATTATCCATACAATGGAATATTACTCAGCCATATAAAGAAATGAAGTACTGATACATGCTGCAAAGTAGATGAACCTTGAAAGCATTCTATTGAATGAAAGAAGCCAGACAGAAGGTCAAATATTGTATGTGTCTGTATCTGTTAAACAGAATAAAGTTCACAGAGACACAAAGCAGATTTATGATTGCTAGAGGCTGGAGGAGGGGAGGCTGGGTAGGACTTAATGGGTGTGGGGTTTCATTTTGGCATGTTGAGATGTTCTGGAACTAGATAGGGGTGATGGCTGCACAACACTGTGAATGCACTAAATGTTGCTAATGGTAAGGTTTTTTTTTTTTTTTTTGTATTTTGCCACAATAAGAAAATAATTATTAGTCCATCTTGAATTAGAAAAACTAGAGGAAGCAAGACAGAAATGCAAAGTGAGTGAAATCATGCTATTGCCTATATCCACAGGGAACTCATCAAGAGCAAAACCAGCACCAAAAAAAATGTGATCATGGAGTGAGATATGAAAGGTATGGAAACAACTGTGTATTCACTTCTGAAGCTGTGAGGTCTAATTTTCACTGGCAAGTTTCTGCTCTTTGATACTGTCCAAGGTCCTGGCCATCTGAGAAGAGGCAGCTGTCACTCTTTACAACGTGAGTCCTAGACTCACGCATGTTCCCTTCTTTTTAATTTAAATACAATTTAACGTCCTGGGCACTGCATAGAGATGTCTTTCTTGTCGGTTCAACCATATGAGTTTATTGAGTTCTTGTTAGGAGCCTGGTACTTTTCTTAGATGGGCTTCCCTGGTGGCTTAGATGGTGAAGAATCCACCTGCCAATCTAGGAGAGCTGAGTTCAATCCCTGGATTGGGAAGATCCCTTGGAGAAGGGAATGGCTACCCACTCCAGTATTCTTGCCTTGAGAATTCCACGGACAGAGGAGCCTGGCAGGCTACAGTCCATGGGCTCATAGAGTCAGATGCAACTGAGTGACTAACATCACCACTTTCCTGAGACTTACCTACCACACTTCAGTGTATGTTCCGAAGGAGATCAGCCCTGGGTGTTCTTTGGAAGGAATGATGCTAAAGCTGAAACTCCAGTGCTTTGGCCACCTCGTGCGAAGAGTTGACTCATTGGAGAAGACTCTGATGCTGGGAGGGATTGAGGGCAGGAGGAGAAGGGGACGACCGAGGATGAGATGGCTGGATGGCATCACGGACTCTATGGACGTGAGTCTGAGTGAACTCTGGGAGTTGGTGATGGACAGGGAGGCCTGGCGTGCTGCGATTCATGGGGTCGGAAAGAGTCGGACACGACTGAGCAACTGAACTGAACTGAACTGAACTGAATGGTAAATCTAATAACTAAGTTTAAGTAATCCTATGTGTCAGAGCCTCTGCCAAAGTCATTACTTACCTTTTCATTGGATTCTCAGAACAGCTCTCTGAAATAGGTACTGTCGGTAATTTGCATTTTACAGATGAGACAATTGAGGCTCAGAGAACTTAAGAAAATGGCCCAGCTGCTAGATGGCAGAGGCAGGATTCAAAACACGAAGGCTCGGAACGCCAAAGTCCCAGCTCTGAACCATCCCACATAGTAAATGAGAAGCGTCAGCAAATGCTGGGTGCTCTTAGCCCCACGCAAACCAGAAAAACATCCATTAGAAAGCACAGATTAGACCATCTTGCTCTCTTCTGCAGATCCCCTATTTATAGAGTGCCCAGTGGATGCTATTTCTAACTTAAGCTAGAAGGTTTTCTTTGAAAGTTTCAATCTGCAACTTAAAAGCAAAGCAAGAAAAGAGCTGGGAATGCACTTCACCAAAAGCTGTCCTGAAATCTCAGAGCAAGGACACAGGAGGAGAAAGATTACCATCTTATTAGCGTAGGAGGATAAAGATGATCAGGCAGGGGAGCTCCATTATTTATAGGAATCCAGCTCTTTTCTATACACTTCACTGAGGCATTTGATATATTTGTGCTGGAGATTAACACTGATGTTATTTTCTTTAATGTCTGTTTTTAGTGTATGCGATGCATGTTGGCATTCAGGAAATTCAGCCAGAGGAGAAAAACAATAGTATTAATTAGGAATGTCAGTCATGGGTGTTATGAAATTCAAAACTGCCAAGTTTCTGGAGTATTTAGTGGTAATTATAATAGACTGTGGAGACAAGCTGTTCTCCATTTCCTATACAGAAATGCACAGTTTGATGGGCAAGTGATCAAAGTGCTAATGCAAACCTTTGTGATAGGGGTGCCTCTTTCACCCTGTTATTTTTAGGACTCGAAGCTTTTGCTAATTCAGAGCTGCCCAGAGAGAGGAGACCATCCAGTGGATATAAGACTCCTTGTCTTTTTATAATTTAAAATTACTACTCAGTTTTTTCCCACTATATTCATATAAGCTGGAGTGTGTGTATTTGGTGGGGCGGGTGGTGTGGGCTGGTGAATGATACCACCCACCAGCCTGGCAGAATATTCAAATTTAAATCACAGCCATTGCATTTTTCCCAGGTAAAAGTCATACATATAATCAGTTTTCTCTCAAAGTGGTGAATAATAAAAGCCCATGCTGTGTTCTTTGGATAACCCAGTTAAATGGGTAGAGAGATTTGCATTTTTGAGAACTGAAATAAAAGAGGTGCTACTTCTCTGAATTTTCTCAGATTTCTAGTTAAAAGTTTATGGGTTTTTTTTTTTAATTTGTTTTGGAATATTTGCATCGATCTAGAGGCTGGAAATGGACCAGGTGGAACCTTAAGGATGTAAGGGTTCCATTGTCAGTACCGTAATTCCTTGTATCGCCTTGTATGAGCCTTAGAATGGCCCTTTGAGGCTATCTGGGCAGATCCAGCCCAGTTTCTGATGCAGAAACTTAGTTCCAGGGATCATGAAACTTGCCCAAGGGTGATTCAGACGCTAAGTGTCTGGAGGACTTCTGACTTCCTGCCTGTCACTGTCTGCACCTCACTGTACTGCTTCCTGCCCTTTCTGGACATGCCACAGGGCCTTTGCACATGCTGTAAGCTATATCTGTTATGCTGAACTTTTGGGGTCTGGCTTTGGGCATATTCTTTCTTAAAGGACATACATTCCTCCCTAGACCATAAAGGACCCAACTTACAGGAACGGGTAAGTGTGCTGTATTACCTACAAGACTGCATGTTCAGTTGCTAAATGATGTCCAACTCTGTGACTCCAGGGACTGCAGCATGCCAGGTTTCCCTGTCCTTCACATCTCCCGGAGTTTGCTCAAGCTCATGTCTGTTGAGTCTGTGATGCCGTCCAACCATCTCATCCTCTGTTGCCCTCTTCTCCTCCTGCCCTCAGTCTTTCCCAGTATCAGGGTCTTTTCCAATGAGTCAACTCTTTGTATCAGATGGCCAAAGTGTTGGAGCTTCAGCTTCAGCATCAGTGCTTCCAATGAATGTTCAGGGTTGATTTCCTTTAGGATTGACAGGTTTGATCTCCTTGCAGTCCAAGGGACTCTCCAGAATCTTCACTTGACTGCTACTTTACCTGATTATTATTTTTTTAAGTCAAACAGGGTACTAATAGTAAGTCATATTGTCCCAGGAAAAAGTATAGCCGTGAAAGAGCCAGAAACATCCATCTCTGAATTTTCTTTTTTTTTTTTCTGTAATCACTGCCTCCATTAGCTGGAGATAATGATATCAAGAGGGGAAAACTCAGGCTGTTTTGAGTTGCCAGTAATTTGTGTGACTTACAGGAAGCCTGGCTAAATACAGTGGTATCTGATGGTTCTGGCCAGATGTTTAAAATAAAGGAGGCATGATGAGAAGTCCTCTGCTATATGTGTGTGTCTCCGGGTTTTTGTTTTTAATAATTAATAGAAGGTCTTTCTTTATCCTGAACTTTTTCAGAAATAATTGGGGAACGTGGGGTTGGACCAGTAATTACAGAGGCGATGTGCTGGCCGTAGACAAGCCTCCACTCCAGGGCTGGCGCTTCGGTGGGTAGAACACCCCCACCCCCACCCTCTCGCAGCAGTTTGGAAGAACATCGAACAGTATCTCTGCATCCCTTGGAAAAGCAGGGCATGTTTTCCTGCTGACACACACAAGCCTTATAATTTAGCATTAGAAAAGAAAAATGGTTTAGAACAAGAAAATATATTTAGAGCTCATTATTCAAGTAGGAGCCGCAGAGAAGGGGCAAGGACGGAGCCAGTCAACGAGAAACAGCTCATATTACAGGGTCACAAGGAAGCAGGAGCCTGAAACTCAGAAGACAGGCAGGAAGGGTGACAGAGTCTCACTCAAGGTCAGCAGTCACTAAGGGAAGGTGCAGAAGGTTGCCGTCTCCCTAAGCAAAACCGTCCTGAAGACGCCATCCGGAACTAATCCCTTGCATGTCCCCTCCCCTCCCTGGCTCCCAGAAAAGGTCAGTTCACTGTGAATTTCCACGTTCCAGCCCCAGCGAGGCCTCTGCTTAGCATCCAGATATTGGCGTCACCATTATCAAGGCTGGAACTGGTTGTCTCATCAAACGGAAGGGGTCTGTGACACAGCAGTTCTGTCTCAGTGAAGTCACGTCTGCCTTCGGGTAGAAGGCACTCTCCCCCCGACCGATGCAAACCGCCCCCCCCCCACACCTATGACTTGCATTTCTTCACTCCCCTGCCCCAGCTACCTGCTGTGTCTACCTGCCAACTACCCTCTCCACCCACTCATTTTAAAAATTTTACCTTATTTTTAATTGGAGGATCATTGCTTTCCAATATTGGTTTGGTTTCTGCCACATATCAACATGGACCAGCCATAGGTGTGCATATGTCCCCTCCTGCTTGCACCTCCCTTCTGTCTCCCGCCCTTTCCCACCCCCTCTCCCAGGTCGTTATAGAGCCCCAGTTTGAGTTCCCTGAGTCACACAACAGATTTCCACTGGTGATCTGTGTTACATGTGGTTGTGAATATGTGCCACCCTCTCCATTCATCTCGCAGCCTGGCTTCCGTGTCCTGGCTGTTGTAAACAGTGCTGCAGTGAGCACTGGAGGACACATCTTTGGCAGTTTTGGTTTCCTCATGGTGTATGCCTAGAAGCAGTATTGCTGGGTCATCTGCTGGTCTTATTCCTAGTTTTTTAAAACAATCTCCATACTGTCTTCCATAGCGGCTGTATCAGTTTACACGCCCACAGCGGTGCAAGAGGGTTTCCTTTTCCCCACACCCTCTCCAGCACTTGCTGTTTCCCACGCACTCTTCTATCTTGTACATAAGGGCAGGGGAGTGAGGAAACCCAGGAGGCCTCAGTACATCCAGAGGAAGAGGGCAAAGAACTCATGCTTTTGGAAGACCTACTGTGTGCCAGGGACTGTGCTGGTTGCTTTGCAAATATTATCCATTCGGCTGGGCCAGCCACATCTCCATCCACACAGTGGGAACTGGTTGTCCTGTCCTCAGCTGCTCAGTTGTGTTTGACTCTTTGCAACCCCATGGACTGTGTAGCCCACCAGGCTTCTCTGCCCATGGAGTTTTTCAGACAAGAATACTGGAGTGGGTTGCCATTTCCTACTCCAAGTGGATTGCCATTTCCTACTCCCGACCCAGAGGTTGAACCTGCATCTCTTGCGTCTCCTGCATGGGCAGGTGGATTCTTTACCACCAGCACCACCTGGGAAGCCCTGAAACTGGCTATACAGACTCAAAGACATATGGGCTGGGCTGTGGCTCATGGTAGATATTTGAAAACAGCACGTCTTTGGGTCCTAAGGAAAGAGGAGAAGGATGAACAGCCCATAAGTGTGTTAGAGGCTTTTTACTACAGAATCATTTCTGGGCTTTGGACTAAACATGTTTGTGCTGGAAAAGAGACAAGCATCTCTTTGGGTTTTCAGCCAGGCAGCCACAGATGTGGACAATAGAGAACTCAGCTCACGTGCCCAATGGAAAAAAAGACAATGGCTTCCCAAACACAGCTGCCTCCTTCTCAGTTGGACCCAGCTTTTGCCAGATAATAGAAACGCAGAAAACAAGGCACGGGAAGAGCGAGCTGTTTATGTTTAAACACAGCAATCGAACCTCAACACCGATGCCTCCTTGGAAGGCGCCCGGGTGTCATCTCACGGCCCCTGTGGCTGCTGGGCACCAACGATGGATTCTAAGGCTGTGATGTGGCCCATCTGTCAGGGAGAGAAGGGTAATTAGTGGCATCTGCTCTCATGTCCTCTCTCCCTGGGGATGGTGTGTGTGGGATCGCTCTGCTCTGCCTGCCCCTGCCCCTGCCCCTTCGCCACATTTCCTCTAGTGGCTCCTGGAGATTACAGACATTCCTTGGAAGCAAAGGTGTGCGTACAGAGCTCCTGTGGGCTGCAGTTTCAGGAGACTTAACCCCCGTTTCTGGGAACATCATCATCTGAGCATGAAGGCTCCGTGGGCTAGTCCTTGCCTACAAAGGAGGCCGTGGTGGGGATCATTTCAAGGATAAAGAGGTCACACCTTTCTGCCCACCCATCCATCTCTCCACTCATCCACACACCCATCTGTTCATCTCTCTGTCCATCTACCTCTTATTTATTAAAATTGCATTTATTAAACAATTACTGTGTACCTGTCACCATACATCAGGTTTCCCTGTTGGCTCAGCAGTAAAGAATCTGCCTGCAATGCAGGAGATGATCCATGGGTTTGATCCCTGGGCTGAGAAGATCCCCAGGAGGAGGGCATGGCAACCCACTCCAGTATTCTTGTCTGGAGAATCCCACGGACAGAGGAGGCCATCAGGCTATAGTCCATGGGGCTGCAAAGAGTTGGACATAACTGAAGTGACTGAGCATGCGCCATACATTATATATATTACACATATAATTTAGGGAGATGTTAAAAGTTAAGGGGCTTCCCTAACTCAGATGGTAAAGAATCCACCTGCAATGTAGGGGACCTGGGCTCGATCCCCGGGTTGGGAAGATCCCCTGAAGAAGGAAATGGCAACCACTCCAGTATTCTTGCCTGGGAAATCCCATGGACAGAGGGGCCTGGTGGGCTACAGTCCTTGGGAATCATAAAGAGTCACACATGACCAAACAACTGAGCACACACACCTAATTGACATATAGCCTTACTTTAATTTCAGGTATACAGCATGCTTTGATAATTGTATATATTGCAAAATGATCACCACGATAAGTATAAAGTGTCCAGATACTCTTCCCCTCCTCTGGCAGCTTGATGTGGGACTGTGCATGCATGCTAAGTTGCTTCAGTGGTGTCTGACTCTTTGTGACCCCATGGATTGTAGCCCGCCAGGCTCCTCTGTCCATGGGATTCTCCAGTCAAGGATACTGGAGTGAGTTGTCATGCCCTCCTCCAGGTGGTGGAGGTTTAGTTGCTAAGTCATGTCCGACTCTTTTGACACCATGGACTGTAGCCTACCAGTCCCTTCTGTCCATGGGATTCTCCAGGCAAGAGAATCCAATCCAATCCACCCAACTGGAGTGGGTGGCCATTTCCTTCCTTCTTGATGTGGGACTGTGAGCGTGGGCCAATCCAGTGCTTCCTCTTGGCTCCAGAGGGAGAGCTCAGAGCCTGTTCTTGTGGTAGTACCAGCCAGTCAGCACCCTCTGCAGAGGGCAGTGTGGTTCAAACCAGTCTTTTCTGTGGTGGTTCTGGTTGTGGTGGCTGGTTTTATTTCCCAGTCTCTGTGGCAAGTTGGTTAGCAATCCAGTATCCTTCCCTAGAACTCCTTTCCTGATTAAACATATCCCTGCCTAATCAATATAGGAAGTGAAGAGGTCTGTGTGTGCTGGGGGTGGGTGGAGGGATGAGGATGAGGGAGTCATGTGTTTTTGACATTTGAAGTCAAACAAGCGTAAAGAGGGGGTCCTGTCCATGGTCCTGAATGGTGACCTGGTTAATCAGCACTTTCTTCTAGGTGTTTGAATCCCTCCCCCAGGGACCTGTTAACCACCAAAGGCGGGGGGAAACCTCAGCCTATGTGTCTTCTCTTCCTCCGCACTTCCTACTGCTTATTTTGTTTGGACATACACAGCATGGAGTTATCTACATTTGTGTTCTCAGAGGAAGGTGGTGACAAGATGTGCAGGGTGGTGGTCATTAATATCTACTTTGGGTCAGCCCCTGTTCCAGGACAATTAAATCTGCTTCTCAAAACTCTCTCTCTTCCCGTCCTTATTTGCAAACCCAGCCCACGAGTAAGGGTGGACAGATTCCTGGGAAAGAGCGATGGCTTAATTAATGGTAATGCAAAGGATGTAGGTGCTTCAGTGATTGGGGCTGTGTGAATGCAGAATTGGATGGAAGGCTGAGATGCAAAATGGGATAATTGAACTGTTAGCTGAACTGGAATTTAGCAGTTAATCACTTTTATGAAACCTGCATCTCAATTCATTACTCCATTTATGCCTTGTTGCAATACAGAGCTGTTCAACTAATTGGTAAACAGGAGCTCAGCTGTGGAGCCCAGAAAGGGCAAGGCCATCAAAGATACCGTGATATTTTCTGTGAGTGCACATCTCCATTCCGTCCAGCCAGGAATTGCCCATCAGCCTAGGTTCAGGTAGGCACTAATAGTGAATAGCACCTGGTAGTGAAGTTATGCTCATACATCCCAGACAGAACTGCTGATCATCAGTTCTGTTTTCTGAAGTCCTTTACCTAATTAATCCCTGGTAATGAACTTTTTAGTATGGTGATGAAGGTAATGGCTTTTGGCAGCAGAGCATTGCAAATTAGAGATAAGACTCTACTTAGATTTCCTGTGTAACACTGGACAAGCCAATCTCCCCTCTGAACCTCTGTTTCAGCTGCACCTACCTCAGGCATGCTGTGCTGAGGACTGTATGGGGTACCTTTCATAATGAGAGCAACGTGTCTATGATGGTGCCTGGTATAAAGTGTATGTGTTCAGTCAATGCTAGCTGTCACTGTTATCTATCATCTATAAATCCTTTTTGCTTGTTTATTTGTTTTAAGAAAAGGAGGAGTCAGGAAATAATCTCTCTTATATGTGTATTGAATCAAAGACAGAAACTGAAGGGGGAATTAGAGTAAATAGCTGATTGGTTTAGCAGAAGTTTATCAACAGGGACTTCAACAAAAAGGATGGGGCTTTTAAGGGACTGACTAGGAACAAAGTCAAGTGTAAGGGCATGAAGCTTGGATTGGAGGTATGGATACAGGACATCATCAATGAACCTTTCATTATTCTGAGGGGCAGTCTTACTGAAAACAGGGCCTTAGTCTCCTGAAGATCTGCTCATTTTGTTTGATGGAGGAATAAAGAGGCCCCATTTGAAAAAAAAAAAATCTTCATTTTGACAGCAAGACTGTTATACCCCAAAATCCTAGTGAACTTTCTCTTCCTATTTAATTTAAGAACTCTCTCCTTCTCTCTCTCTGTCTCCTAGAATGTAGACTTGAAACCATGGGGGCTAAGTTAGACACAGATGTAAGTGAAGGACTCAACTGTATATTTGGAATTGCCCTTAATGACTAAAGCTTTCACACTGAGTCAGGCTATAGGTTGTTGATTGCCTTGTAAACGCATTTCTATTACATCCCAGCAGGCAGGTCTGCTGGAGGCATGCAATTGACAACCAAGAGTGTAGGTGGTAGGAGTCACAGCAGGAGGAATGAGGGAGAAGGTGTTGAAAAGGAAGGAAATATCTGAGGTCACAACCTTGAGGAGCTATCAGAAGCATTAGACTCTTGTGAAAACATTTTTGGAGTTGGAAGATGCTTATATGAAGATGGCTCACCATTCATTCCCACATTCACCAGGTGTTTGTTGAGAACCTGCTGTGTTCCAGTCATAGTTCTAAATGCTTGATATGACAAGTAGACAAGGTCCCTCCCTGTAGGGCTTGCATTTGTAAGTGGAATTAGACTATACAGTTAGCAACCATAAGCCAGACAGACTTGAAATGTCATAATGGCACTGACCTGTGGTGCTGGAGGAGACTCGAGAGTCCCTCGGACAGCAAGAAGAGCAAACTAGTCAATCCAAAAGGAAACCAACCCTGGATATTCATTGGAAAGACTGATGCTGAAGGTGGAGCTCCAGTACTTTGGCCACCTGATGCGAAGAGCTGATTCATTGAAAAAGACCCCAATGCTGGGGAAGACGGAAGACGGGAGGAAAAGGGGACGACAGAGGATGAGATGGTTGGATGGCATCACTGACTCAATGGACATGACCTTGAGCGAACTCTAGAAGATAGTGGAGGGAAGGGAAACCTGGTGTGCTGCAGTCCATGGGGTCGCAAAGAGTCAGACATGACTGAGTGAATGAACAGCGACAACAACAGCAGAGGGCTCTGAGGCAAAGAAATTGGGTAAAGCAGTGTTTCTAGGGAGGACCTCTTAGATAAGGTGGTCAGGAAAGAGAGACCTTTCTGAGAAGAAAAAAAGATTTTATCAGAGACCCGTAGGATTAAAAGATCCAGTCATTAAAGAGCAGCGGGGAGGGGGGGATGTTTCAGGCAGTGCTACGGCATGTGCAAAGGCCCTGAGGTGGAAATAAGCCTCAAGTGTATGCAGAATACATAGAAAGACTCATCCAGCTGAAGAAGAGTTGAGTGCTCTGGGGTGAGTCTGGAGGAGGTAGAAGTTTCAAGGCCATGATAAGGAGGTGAATACTTTCCTGTGTGCGTTGGGTAGCACTCACACATCTTACCCTTGTTGAAATGCATGAGCACTGGGTCTAGAGGGCTGTGATACATGAACTCATGTAGGGCACAACCATAGTTTGATTTCAGATTACTGTTTCATGTCAGGCACTGGGGTATGCAACACTGAAAGCTATTAATGTAAATTAATGATTGCTCCTGCTGGCTTTGTTACCGTTTACTCCAATGAAGGATTAATAAATGTGGCATGCCTTGAAAATTTGCATCCGTTAAAAACCTTACCATCATGGGGGCACCACTGATCCCCTTTGGGAGGGGGGTTTAAGAATAAAAAGGGACACCATGCTGCTGTCACAAGTAGTATTCGATATAAACTGATTAAAATGAGATCATCGATGGGAAAGCACTTTGGAAAGAGAAACTCTGTAATTATGAGGCGGTGCTCAAGATAAGCATGACATTCACAGTCTAGGTACTTCTGACACACACTTGCAGTGGAAGATTACCATGTGTTAATCCCTGACTCATGCCAGGAGCTTTCTTAAATGTAATTACTTTTCATCCTGATAACCCTTGGAGGTAGGTATTATCCCCATTTTACAGATCATGCAACTGAGTTTCATAATAGAGAAATAATTGGCCCAGAATCTCACAGCTAGGAACAGGAAGAGCTCAAGTTTTTATCCAAGATTGTCTGACTCTAATAACACTGCATTGAAAGAGAGGTATCTAAATCCTCGGCAGCCACACACTGAGTTGATGGAAGAGTTTGAGAGGTCCTTGAATTTTCCTCACCAGAACTGACAACCAGATAGGTGAACTATATTACTGCTCTTTCTTTAAAAGTGAGAACTCCACATTTCAAAGACTGACTGCAGTAAAACGTCGGGAGAAACACAGAGCCTGTAACTCATGGAGGTGGTTATGAGTCCTGGCTCTGCTTCTTGCTTGAAGTCTGTGGACAAATTATTTAACCTCTTTGGGACTCTGCTCATTCATTATAAAATGGGAATAACCAGAGCACCTACCTCTTAGGGATGTTGTAAGGATTTACTGAGATAAAGCATGGAAATTGCTTAGCACCATGCCTGGTGTGTAATAAGCTCTTACTAAAAGCTACCTATAATTTTTCCCTTCCCATAGCGATTTGAACAATATAATGTAGAGAAAGTAAAATTTATCGTTGCAACTGCCATATTAACAGCCACCATTTTGTTGGAAGAACAGACAAGGCAATGATTATTTGGATTTTGCTGAAGTTTGGAAAAAATTCCTGAAGTCTCAGATTCTTGAACCTGAGTTTCTCAGCCTTGGATACAAAACTGAATCACTTGGGGAGATTTTCATAAATACTAGGAGTCCCTCTTGAGATAGTCTGACTTGGTTGCTCTGGGGTGGAGACTGAATGTTGGCATCTTCTAAAGCATCCTGGGTTGAGAAGTTGAGGACCAGTGTTTTCTATTGGCTGTAGAGTTTAGAAGGCATGGGGTGCTGTCCCTCTGCTTCACCAGACTTAGCTCAGTTGGGACAGATGGGTGACACCACAGTACTGTTATATCTCCCCCGTGGCACCAGTTTTTCTCTCTTTTACAGCCACTAACTCTGTGTGTGCACGCATGTGTGTGTGCCCACATCCGTGTGTGCCTGTGCCTGTCTGTCTGCCTGTCTTTCAGGACTAGCCTCATGCAAACATAGATTTCTTTAGGTTCTCTCAAAGCCTTCCAAGGAAGTAAACTTGTTTATAAAAATGACCCCACTACTTAGTGACTCCTGGGTGTGTTTTAAATGGGATGCAAAGTTGGGTGTGATTCAGCCTTTTCAATCAGCTTCTTTCTCAGCAGGGAACCATTGAAATCATCCAATTACCCTTCAGAAACATCACTTCACACCTATAATGAAGTGTATCAGAATGAAGTCTTGGCTGGCATACTTGGGTCCTGTCCTGGGTTGTTTGTATTTATTTACATTTTCAGCTTGCTCAGGAGTATTTGGTTCCCTGGGTTGCAATTCAAATGAGCCTTTAAATATTTTTATGTGATGCTGCTGAGTTTGAGTTCTAGGCATCCGGGAGCTCCAAAGCACAGGACAGCAGTGATTTATGTGGTTTCCCAGATACAGATAGACCAAGGCATTAAGGAATGGGGGTGGGCAGCCAGCCTGTGCTTGGTTTCATTAGGATCCAGTGTAAAGTATGTGTGATAGAGGCAGGAGTGTTTCTCCTCCCAGTCGAGATGAATTGGTCTCATAAGCAGACATGAAGACAGGAGGAGAGACGTATGTGTGGGGGATGGTGTGCCTTCAGCAAGATCAGCAGCAATTGGAACCACGTAAGTTGGATAACTATACTCTGCAGCGCCAAGAGGCAGGTATTGCCAACCTATTAAGGACGTCATTGGCGTTTTGATTGGACATCCAGAAATTGATGCACTGCCTTTGGTTCTATTATGCTTTCAAACTTTAATTAAGTTTATACCTCTCCCACCTGGACCTCATAAATAGTTAGCCTCCAAGTAAGTCATTTGTCATGGAGGGGCTCTTATGAGTAGATTCATCTTCTAAACAACATTATTATTGCCTGAAGTCTTGCCTTAAATCCATCAACTCAATACAGGCTTCATTGCCTTACTCGATTTTGACATATTATCCCAAGGGGTTGTTTTCTGATGGGCAAGTGGCTAATTCATTACATTATCACAAGGTGGGAGAATGCAGATACATTATTAGCTTTTTAAGTGACATGACTGGTGATTAAAGAGAATTAAATTGAACTTCAAGGTTTATATATATATATATATATATATATATATATATATATATGTTAATCTATTTGCTTTTGTGAAAGGTCAACCTCTTGGACCAAACTGAGGCCATCTCAGCTTAAATCTAAAGATACCCCTGTTGAGGGCTGTGGGGAGTTGTCTTCCTCAGGGGCTGATGGGACTGTATATTGGCATGGCTTCTGAGGAACAAATTGACAGAATCTATAAGTTTGAAAATGAGTCTTCCTGGGACATAGAAAGGCCACTTTCAATCCTGTGCCTTGGACAGACTTTTACATGTGTGCAAAGACATGTGTACAAGCGCGTTCACAGCAGCCATGCTTGCAATGGCAGACATTTGTGAATAACACAAATGCCCACCGGGGGAGGCAGGGATAAGGGAAATGTGTGTTTTCACATGATAAACTAGTTGCATCCATTGGGAATGCAGGTAGTTCTTCTTTTAATGTGATGCTGCACCTTGATGCCTTGCATCAGTACAAACGGGCTCAGACACAACATGCAGAGCAATGTTGTGGGTAGTAAAACACAGCAGCTGGGGAACAGGCACTGAGCTCTTGCCAGTGGCTACCTGGGAGGGGACTGTGGGCGAGGGGAGCGGACCTGGCACCCTGGTGTCAGCATTACCTGCAATGTTCAGTTTGTTTTAAAGAATGGAAATAAGTATGGCAAAACAAATATATGTATATTTTAAGGTAGTAGGAATATGAGTGTTTTCTCTCTCTCTCTCTTTTTGGTCCCTCTTAGTATTTTTTAAAGCTCTCAAAGGAGGATGAGAGGAAGAAAGGGGAAGTTCAGTGAGAGGCAAACCTGGGATCTGCCATGAAGGATTTATCTTCTGTACCCCCAAGGAAGAAATCTAGCTTTGCCTATGCAAGAGGCTATTAAGGGATGTCTGCTCAACAGTTGGGTCTCTTTTCTTCACTTCTGATTATTCACTAAGGAATTTGGCCTTTGTGTTTGACTTACTCTTTGCCCTCGGGGCCATAGAAGTCAACTTTTCCCTGTGTTTGGATTTGCCAAAACACCCCGTTCCAACTACTTGGCCCTTACGTTGCTAGAGAGAAGACTCATTGCTTTTGATGAAAATGATATCTGCAACAATAGGGGGAAAATTACATGTCAGTCGAAGGTAGCACCCCAGTCCCTGTTCATTGAGCTCCTGGGACTTCTCCACCTGCTGCTTCTACCACCAGTGGCTCACAGTCATCCTGGGACAGACATCTGATTCCCAGTATTTGGCAAGAAAGGGAAAGAAGAGGCTTGTTTTTTCTGATGAGATAACATAAAGATTTCAGTCCCCAGTGTCAGAAGTTCCAACCAGTATTGTTTTTGGTATCTGGACACTCACTCAGCATTTCAAGTCGTGATTGTATCTTCAATCACAAGCATGAAAATAAGGGGGTAGTGAAGCCAGTATTGGACTTCCAACTGCAGGATAAGGTGGGGCTGGCTGCTGCCACCCTTGCAGTTTTCCCTGCTGTCGTGAGTGGGATGGGAACTAGGGAGGTAGACTGACTGAGATGCATGAGGCTTCTAAGAGAACAATCCAACCTCCCAACGCTCTTCTGTTTTCTCTCTGCCTCGGAACCGGTGGTGGTGTTCAGTCGCTCAGTCATGTCCGACTCTTTGCGATGCCATGGACTGCAGCACACCAGGCTCCTCTGTCCTCTGCTATCTCCCAGAGTTTGCTCAAATTCACGTCCATTGAGTTGGTGATGCCATCCAGCCATCTCATCCTTTGCTACTCCCTTCTCCTTTTGCCTTCAATCTTTCCGAACATCAGGGTCTTTCCCAATGAGTCAGCTCTTCGCATCAAGTGGCCAGCTTTAGCTTCTGCATCAGTCCTTTCAATGAATATTCAGAGTTGATTTCCTTTAAGGTTGATTGGTGTGATCTCCTTATTTGACACTTGGAGCAGTATTCTGAAGTTATTTTCTTGGCTGTCATCTAACTTTGAAGTTAGATGTTCATAATGTATTAATTCAACTGATATTTATTGATGACTAACCACTTGGTAGACCTTGAGCTTATTACTTAGGAAAAAATGGTTCAAAGAAAGACTGGTATCCTCAAGATACTCCCAATATAGTATGACAAAGAAACAACTAAGGTTGAGTGTAACACGTGTTTAATAAGCATTGAGCGTGTGCAACCGTCCCAGACTGTAGACTGTGGTGCCTTCGTGAAACTTAAGGCACTTCAGTGTTGTGGGGTGTGGACTGGGAAGGAGAGGAATGTTGAATAAACTGCCTACAACTCCCTTCTCACTCATTACTGGCTGTATGACCTTGGTCCAATCATTTAACTTAGCTCTCTCATCTGTAAGTGGGATAATAACCTCTTAAGGCTAGAATGAGTATTACATGAGGCAGCAAAGATAGTCATTTTGAAAGCTATGTTCAGATGCTGTGGTACCATTACACAGAGTAGATAAATGGAACCAACGTAAAAGTTATCCTACAGTTTATGTCTAGAACACTGACTTCCCTGAAAGACATGTTAGAGAAAGTTATTGTAATGTCAGTCTCAAATCAGCACCTTCCCTAGGATGATTGGCTATCCAAGTTTGGCTGGTTCTGCCTCAGTTTTAGCACAGAGAATTCCAAATCTGTGGACCTACCCTCACCACCCCTCCTCCCCAAGTCCCAGGCGAGTTGGGACAGATGGTCACCCTGATCTCCACTCCTGGCTCTGCTGTCAGAATCCAAACATGTGGTACCTATCATCTCAATAATGAGTGCACATTTTGTATTTTAGAGAATTAAATCAGATTATGGTTGTCATCTCTAGCAGCCGGCTTCAGAGAGAAAGCTCTCTCTACTCTGTACAGTTAAGGAAATGGACAGAGTGTGTAATGGTTTTGTTTTGCTTTTATCTAAACTCATAGTTGAAGCATTTCTTCTATTTCTTTGCAAGAGTTCAAGTTTTAGTAAAAAAAAAAAAAAAAANCTGTACAGTTAAGGAAATGGACAGAGTGTGTAATGGTTTTGTTTTGCTTTTATCTAAACTCATAGTTGAAGCATTTCTTCTATTTCTTTGCAAGAGTTCAAGTTTTAATAAAAAAAAAAAAAAAAAATATATATATATATATATATATACTTTGAGAAATCAATACAAGAATTGATCTAACCAGGTCAAGCTCTCCAGCTGACCTGATCTTAATGCATTGTGAAAGTATTTCTATTTATTAAACTCTTATAAGTCTAAGCAAAACGTGCAAGAAATGGTGTTTAGGTATGAAAGAAATGGAGCTTAGAAGGCTAAATTTAGATAACACCTGAGTTGCTCTGCTGCTAAGTAGAATTTAATAGAGGTGTATCTCTGCAATCTTTATATGTGTCTGGCATGACAATTTATTTTGTTTGTCAGAAACGAATACTTAAGGGGGTAAAAAAGAGCTTTTTGAATTGCAACAGGAATTTCATATCAATGAAGGCCATTTTGATTTAAAGGCTACTCATTTTCCATAGCAAGGGATAATTTACGTTTGGGGCAAGCCTGCTGCCCTTGCTTGGCCAGGTGGAAGTCTGGAATACATTTTGGCCTCTTAAAACGTGTATTCCCTGTTTGTGAGAACAGAGGTGATTCCTGCATGTCCAAGATGCCCGAGGACAGCTTTTTCCTCTTTAGCTCTGAGATGGTGGAATTGGACTGGTCCAACCATGAACTAGACGGTGAGTGGCTTGAATTGGTCTCCATGGGTTATACTAGAGAGAAAGTCATTACCTACTCAGTGAGACATGTTGGGCTAGTAAATGCCCATCTCTCGGGACTCAGACAAGTCAGTGTACAGCTCTACAAACACTGTCATCAGTAGGTCAGTACCTAGCACAAGATGTTGTGAGAACTGGATAATATAATGGATAATATAATAAATGTAACCTCCTTGACACATGAAGAAGACACTTAGTAAACACAAATATCTTCACTATCATTATTAATTTGTGCTTTTTTTTAAAAAAAAAGGGAATCACTCTTTTAAAAAAAAAGTATTTATTTATTCGGCTGTGCTGGGTCTTAGTTGTAGCATGCAGGATCTTTTGTTGTGGCTTGTGAACTCTTAGCTGCTGCATATGGGATCTAATACCCTGACCAGGGATTGAACCCATGCCCCCTGTGTTTGGAGTGCCAAGTCTGAGCCACTGGACCACCAGGGCAGCCCTTAATTTACCTTTTTTTTTTTTCTTTTTTTACTTCTCCCACTAGACTTTGATGAACTTGAGGGTATTTTCTTGATTTTACTTTCCTCTGTATCTTAGAAACTTAGCAGAAGGCCTAGTACACAATTAACATTAAATAAATGTATTTTGAATGAATGGATAGATAAAGAAGACTGAATTTTTTAGGAGTGACCTCTTTCTCTGAGAGGTCATGTTCTCTTGAACTGACTGCAGACCCTGACAATATGCACTTCTGATTTTATGTGCCTAGTATTCATTTGCCCTTATTGCAATGGCACCTGGATTTTGCTTTGGGAAACTGTTGGGTTGGCCAAAAAGTTCACTGGGGTGTTTTGTAAGATGTTCCCAGGAGGTGGCAGTTTTACAAGAGACTGTCGGGTAGCCCCATCCTTCTAAAGAAGAGGGGCAAGGGACTGACATCGGTCAGTCTTACTCTTTGTCCCAGAATCAATTCTTGAGTGTGGTGACACAGAGATGGAAAATAGAGACTCACTCACCCTGACTGTAACTTTCAGAGGCGGCCACTGCCTGGACTCCCAGAGCTGGCTTTTAAGCTTTTTCTTCATTTCTCTGAACTTCCCAATATCCCTCTAACAAATTATCTGTTTGGCATGATCTCCATAGTTAGTTTCTGTTGCCCACAGCCAAAGCACCCTGAGTGAAAAAAGAAGATTGGGATATAGGTGATGAAGCAGAAGCCCTGCCTGTAGCACACAGGCTCCAGGAAGGTGGTCCCTTCATGATCTGAGTTGGTAGGAGATGCATCAGGGGTGCTGGGCTGGTCTGGGCACTTGGTAGACCAGTTCTCTCCTAAAGGACATGCACAATTGGAATGGTTCTGCTGAAGTCTGAGGCCAGCTGAGCAGACTATGATCATAGGAACATTAATTTGTCTCTCTAAAGAAGAAAACACGCTGTAGCAAATTTGAAAGGTAAACAGTAGATGGCAGAATGTTATGTAATGCTCTCCAATGGCCGTGTTAGATCGAGTTTTAGTTCTTTGTAGCTGGTGAAATGAAACTGATTGCATCATCAGAAATGTTCTTCAACAAGACTGCTATATATTTGTATGTTAAAATGCAAAGGGCTCCCAGTCCCATATGTGGTTGGGTTTACTCAGCAAGGCATTTACAATAGGTGCTCTGGCCTGCTTGGGTCCCCTGGGACTGAAGTTTCCAGGCTGGAATTGGGGTGTTCCTTATTGGATACACTGGTATTGGACAGAATTTTCTATCAATTCAACCACCATTTATGGTGTGCCCTCATGCAACGTAATGTACAGGTGTAGACTTTGGGTGAATAGGAGGTGTGATCAGGAGACTCGAACATAATGCAGACATTTCATGGGGTTTGTGCCCCACTCCAGTACTCTTGCCTGGACAATCCCATGGATGGAGGAGCCTGGTAGGTTGCAGTCTGTGGAGTCGCTAAAAGTCAGATACGACTGAGCGACTTGACTTTCACTTTTCACTTTCATGCATTGGAGAAGGAAATGACAACCCACTCACACTCCAGTGCTCTTGCCTGGAAAATCCCATGGACGGAAGAGCCTGGTGGGCTGCAGTCCATGGGGTCGTGAATAGTCGGAGACGACTGTGCGACTTGACTTTCACTTTTCACTTTCATGCATTGGAGAAGGAAATGACAACCCACTCCAGTATTCTTGCCTGGAGAATCCCAGGGACGGGGGAGCCTGGTGGGCTGCCATCTATGGGATCGCACAGACTGTCTATGGGATCGGACACGACTGAAGTGACTTAGCAGCAGCAGCAGCAGCACACTATATATTGAGTTGGCCAAAATGTTCATTTGGGTTTTTCCATAAGATGTTATATATATATATATATATATATATATACACACACACACATATATATATTTATTCTTATATGTGTAGATATTATAAGTATATATTATATATACTACTTATACTATTATAATGTATGTAGTATATACATACATACTTATAAGCACATATACTCACAATACTATAATTATATAATATGTATATATTATAAATATGTATGCTGCTTCTAAGTCGCCTAAGTCATATTTGACTCCGTGAGACCCCATGGACGGCAGCCCACCAGGCTCCCCTGTCCCTGGGATTCTCCAGGCAAGAGTACTGGAGTGGGTTGCCATTGCCTTCTCCATAAATATGTATAACAAGCAATAATGTACATGTGCATATATACAGATATATGTATGTATGCATATATACATTTGATTGTCATCATTTATAAAATAGTTACACTCTATAAAGGTGTTATAATTTATCAGTTCAGTTCAGTTCAGTCACTCAGTCATGCCCGACTCTTTGCGACCCCATGAATTGCAGCACACCAGGCCTCCCTGTCCATCACCAACTCCTGGAGTTTACTCAGACTCACATCCATTGAGTCAGTGATGCCATCCAGCCATCTCATCCTCTGTCGTCCCCTTCTCCTCCTGCCCCCAATCCCTCCCAGCATCAGAGTCTTTTCCAATGAGTCAACTCTTCGCATGAGGTGGCCAAAATACTGGAGTTTCAGCTTTAGCATCATTCCTTCCAAAGAAATCCCAGGGCTGATCTCCTTCAGAATGGACTGGTTGGATCTCCTTGCAGTCCAAGGGACTCTCAAGAGTCTTCTCCAACACCACAGTTCAAAAGCATCAATTCTTCGGTGCTCAGCTTTCTTCACAGTCCAACTCTCACATCCATA